>VZTQ01011470.1:130385-225250 GCA_013400755.1 Pelecanoides urinatrix
TGCCCAGGGCAGTGGTGGAGTCCCCATCCCTGGAGGTATTTAAAAGACGTGTAGATGAGGCGCTTGGGGACATGGTTTAGTGGGCATGGGGGGGTTGGGTTGATGGTTGGACTTGATGATCTTAGAGGTCTTTTCCAACCTTAATGATTCTGTGATTCTATGATTCTATTGGCATTAAATGAGAATTATTATTATTTTTATACCCCAGTAACTGAAATCAAGTGTTTTGTGAAGTTTTGATTCTAAGATGTCCCTACCCACGGCAGGGGGGTTGGACTAGATGACCTGTAAAGCTCCCTTCCAAACCAAAATATTCTATGATTGTATGGTTCTATTTGAATAATATTTAAAATCTGGAACTGACTCTAGAATTCTTCAAATTTGAATATTATAAGAAAAGAAGATTGATTCTGGGTCACATTCAACTTCAAACTGATTGTATTCTTAATGTTTAGTTTGGACACATTTAAAGCCTCATGTGAACATGGTGCAAGAAACCAGTGCTGTCAAAACAGAAAGAGAATCATAAAATCTGTGCTTCTGTCTGAAACTATAGTTTGCATACAATCCACCTCAAACCAGAACAGCTCTTCAGCAAGACCTTAACTATTTTATTATGTACAGGAAAAGCACGTATGTGTGTATATGTATGATTTCCAGCAACTTCCTACAACATTTATTTTTCCATTGAGTGGCAATAGAGTGGGAAACCTTTCACAACTTTCACAAAGCTTTTAATTAAGCTAATACTAAATAAAAAATTAGTTTTTAATGATTGTTGGAGTAGGAAAAATGCATCAGAAATTTCTTTCTAGCCTCAGCTGTTCAGTGCTTATTGGTTACTAATCTCAAAAGAGACAGCAGAACTAATTTATTTTCTTGGTTCTTCAACTGAGGATGTAAATACATGGCATGAGCAGTGTAGAGCATCTTGCATTTCCTCTGCTTTGTTGTGGATATAAAAGATCTTCTGGTGTGTCACAAGCTATAAAATTATTTATTCTGCAGAACCTTACTTGCATAGGGCACAAAGAGCAGACTGTGTGTTAAAAATTATATGCATTGCAGAGCTTAGCCTACACATAAGATCTGAAGGCACTGCAAATAGCCTATAGGCACAGAAACAGAGTGAGAGGAAATCCTGGCAAAATCCTCCTTTCTCTCCTTTTGTATATTGTTTTTCTAGCTCAGCTGCAACACCAGGTCAAAAAGCTAAAGGTCAAAAATGCCAAGTATAAATACTGTACTACCTTTTTTGGTATATAGCTGATCTCTTTTCCATCTGAATAGAAGATGTTTTCTTTCCCTTAATATATTTGCTACAAGGAAAAGAAGAATCCCAATGTACAACCCCGAGATTTCTTTTTCACAGTAGAAGTAGAGGTGGGGAATATTATAATGATTAAAAAGGAAAAGGTTTTCAAAAGAGGTGCTGAAGGATTTGAAATCCAAAATGTGACCAGCTCTGGCTAGCAAACCCTTGCAGTGGCATACTGTGTGCTGCATGCAGGGGGACCACAAGATGAGGCAGGAGGGTTCCAGAAACCCAATGCAGATCTGAATTTCTGCATCTATCATTGACTGAGCCAAAACTCTCAGCCTGTGCATTTTTACTTAAACTAGAGGTCTAAAATTTTGCTGTTTGGGTCCATCTCTTCTTCAGGGTTTGATCAATTATACCCTAATTTTATTACACTGAGGACTTTAACTTTACACTGTATCATAAACACTTGAAAAGAGGGAGCTGGAAATTTATGAGAGAAGCCCTAAGAACCCCTTACCTACAGTGACAAAATTGTCACCACCATGATCTTTATTAAGTGCTACAAAATTACAGTGTAACAGCTCTGAAATTACATGTGACATCTGCATGAATACCAAATCGATTCATTATGTTCAGCCCTATTACAAAAAGCACTTACTGAATTTGTACTGATTACAACTCTTACAAATTAACAGTTACCCAAGCAAACTTACTTCCCAGTGTACATATATTATTTAAAGATCTCAGTTCTCAGGTAACAGTGCAAATAATACTAGCACTTAGCATGGAGTATCATATCTGAGTAAAGTATGCCAACATTTTAAAGCTCTTTTAAAGTGCTTGATTTTTAGAAAAGTCTCTTTTTTCCTTTTTTTTTAAAAATTTTTGATTAAGCATGCAATGTCATTCTTCCATCCAGTCTCTCAAGAAATGAAGTCTAAAGAGGGAAAAGCCAAGAAAGAATATGATAAATGTTCACATTATGCAGAATTTGCCTTTTTGAAATCACATTCCCCATTGTGCAAGCCAGAATTTTATAGAGATATAAATCACAAAGAAATAAGAAGCCAGTAATGAGATAGAAGTATATTTGAAATATGGATGCAAATCCTCACCACCTGCTGAGCAAAAATAGTCTGCAGAGACTGTCCTGAAAACTGAACTGCCATTAACATCTTGTAAGCACTAAATTTGCAGCGGAAGAATGCTGGAATTATAAGTCTGTGAAATGCCAAAGGCCTCTCTGATTTATCTCTAAGCAGAATGTTTCAGCTACATCTACATAAATATTTTAACAGGAATTTAATTTTCATTTTAGTCACACAATAAATCATTTTATTGCACAACATCATCTTGTTCTAAATAAGTTACCTTTTGCATATGAGCTTGAAGACAGTTGTGTTCATTCTTCTTTCTGGTTTGACGAATACTGTTTGAATATACAATGTATCAGTGCACTTATTTACATAAAAACCTTGCCACAGGCTGTTTAATTTTGTCTAGAGCATCTATTCATTTAGATATAGCTTATCCAATGACTATCAACTGACTTATACTTAACTCCAGCTCTGGACCTCTCAAGGGTGCACCAGAATAGAACAACAGTAACCAACAACAAAAGGAAATCTAGAGTAGGTATATTGGCAGCTGTGCATACACAGGAAGACGAAAAATATCATATTTTTGCTTCTTATTTTCTTTTCAGGGCATTTTATAAACAGCAGTAGGAAGGCAGGCAGCTCCTGTCTGACTGAATCTTACTTACTGTGCATTTCAGATATCATTGCTGTTGCAGTTTGATTGTGTAGTGTTAGATATGGTGAAAATGTTTAGCCAGTAACTTGTAATGTCTCCGGAGGATGATAAACTGGGCATGGATTACTTTTTCTGCTTGGCAGGATGCTCTAAAGAAGCTCCTAATAGTAGAAAGTTTGTCGCAAGTGGGGAAGTCTGATGCAGAGCTACCTGCTGTTCCCAAGTCTGTTTGGCAACGTGGAGCATAAGCCACAGAACCACGAGTGCTGCCAGTGCGGATGAACAGGCGCATCTGTACGTAGCCTTTTTGCCATTCTCTTTGCAAGCTCTTTACTTGCTTTCTTGCTGAAAAAAATTATGGAGCTACGGTAAATCTCTCTTCAGGCATGTGAGTTCATTCCGCACAAATCATACTGCTCTGCCTGCAAATTGATTATCATTTCTGATTTATTCAATCTCAAAATCACAGCATAGAACATTTGCTCTAGCACTCAGAGGGGAACAGGCACAAGTGTAAATAACAACTGGCAGTTGGAATTATGCTGTTAAAGAAGAGATTTTCAAAGGCTTAAACAGAGGCTAATATCAAGCAGCTCTAATCAAGTCTTTCACTGTGAGCTGGGTACCTATCACTCGTTTTCGCCTCTGAAGATCTTCCCAGAAAACTGTCCTGTTTGATAAATTTTCAAAATCGGAGGTTAGCATAAGTATATGTGCTTACAAACCTGTTGGCTTATTTTTTGAAAATCTGACTCTAAATTGTTACCTGAAGAAGTTTTAGGCTGCCAGCCAAATTGGCATAAATAAGTAGAGACACATTATTATAGCCTTCCCCAAGGCAGTTGTCTGCTCTATAGAGAATTAAGAGAACAGCAGACATTAAGGTTGTCTAACCAGTATCATCTAGCAGACCTATGCTGATCATAAAAAATTTTAGAAAAGAGTAACTGGACATTATACGAAAAAACTTGGGCATCTTTAGACCTCAAATTGTACTACTCACTGCATACAAATGTATGGTACATAAGCAGATAGATGGCAATGGAAACACAGATACAAAGACAGCCTGTTGAAGGGTAAGCACTGCAATGCAATCTTCTTTCCATTCCTGCTTTGAAAGGTAATTTGTAGTTGTCTCTGTAATTATTCAGTCACCAGCTTCTCTATTATGCCTGTTAAGCCTAGATTTCTTCTTTCTTATTAACTACTTTAGGCTTCCTCTTGTCTTTTCTATTTCCCTGATTGTCATATAAGCTGACCAGAAAAGAATTTAAAGAGAGCTAGAAACAGCAGTCTTGGAGGCTCGCCAATGTGACGCCCATCTACAAGAAGGGCCGGAAGGAGGATTCGAGGAACTACAGGCTGGTCAGCCTGACCTCGGTGCCGGGGAAGATTATGGAAAGGTTCATCCTGAGGGCGCTCACAAGGTATGTGCAGGACAACCAGGGGATCAGGCCCAGCCAGCCAGGGTTCATGGAAGGCAGGTCCTGCTTGACCACCCTGATCTCCTTCTATGACGAGGTGACCCGCTAGTGGATGAGGGAAAGGCTGTGGATGTGGTGTACCTGGACTTCAGTAAAGCCTTTGACACTGTCTCCCACGGCATTCTCCTGGAGAAGCTGGCGGCTCATGGCCTAGACAGGTTCACTCTTCGCTGGGTAAGAAACTGGCTGGACGGCCGAGCCCAGAGAGTTGTGGTCAATGGAGCTAAACCCAGTTGGTGGCCAGTCACAGCGGTGTTCCCCAGGGCTCCGTTTTGGGGCCAGTCCTGTCCAATATGTTTATCAATGATCTGGATGAGGGGATCGAGTGCTCCCTCAGTAAGTTTGCAGACGACACCAAGCTGGGCGGGAGTGTTGATCTGCTGGAGGGCAGGAAGGCTCTGCAGAGGGACCTGGACAGGCTGGATCGATGGGCCGAGGCCAATGGAGGAGGTTCAACAAGGCCAAGTGCCGGGTCCTGCCCTTGGGCCACAACAACCCCAGGCACCGCTCCAGGCTTGGGGAAGAGCGGCTGGAAAGTGCCCAGAGGAGAAGGACCTGGGGGGGCTGGTCGACAGCGGCTGAACACGAGCCGGCAGCGTGCCCAGGTGGCCAAGAAGGCCAACGGCATCCTGGCCTGTATCAGCACTGGTGTGGCCAGCAGGAGCAGGGAGGGGATCGTGCCCCTGGACTCGGCGCTGGTGAGGCCGCACCTCGAATCCTGGGTTCAGTTTTGGGCCCCTCACGACAAGAAGGACATGGAGGGGCTGGAGCGTGTCCAGAGAAGGGCAACGGAGCTGGGGAAGGGCCTGGAGCACAAGTCTGATGGGGAGCGGCTGAGGGAACTGGGGGTGTTCAGCCTGGAGAAGAGGAGGCTGAGGGGAGACCTCATCGCGCTCTACAACTACCTGAAAGGAGGTTGGAGTGAGGGGAGGTTGGTCTCTTCTCCCAAGTAACAAGCGATAGAACGAGAGGAGACGGCCTCAAGTTGCACCAAGGGAGGTTTAGGTTGGACATTAGGAGAAATTTCTTTCCTGAAAGAGTGGTCAGGCCTTGGAACAGGCTGCCCAGGGCAGTGGTGGAGTCCCCTGGAGGGATTTAAAAGACGTGTAGATGAGGCGCTTGGGGACATGGTTTAGTGGGCATGGGGGGGTTGGGTTGACAGTTGGACTCGATGATCTTAGAGGTCTTTTATGATTCTATAGAAGACAGCATGCTTCTCCTTGGTCAGGTTTTTAAAGGAGGATTATGGCAGAATCCGGGGGGGTGAGTTGCCTTTAAGCCATTGTGACTGCCACAAAAACTTCTCTTTTCCTTCTAAAGTGCATAATGGAGAAAGGAGAAACACAGCAAATAGGCTGTTATACCTCATACACCTTAGCAAAAAGTTAATTGACCTACTTAGGAACAATGACATGCTCAGCAAGTCTTTGTGCTTAATTAATAGAGTCATTGAATATCTGGTTGAATGAGATTTTTGGAGGTCCTCTGGTCCGATCTGCAGCTTGAAACAGGACTATTGATCAAGACCAGTTCAGAAGAGCCCTGGATTTTTCTGACTGCATCTCCTGCCTGCTGCAGGGCTACACAATTATGCTGTATGAAAATTGTCTGTCTCTCCCAGAGTCACTTGGCACTATTCATTTTCAGAGGCAGGTCTCCAGCTCACTAAACCTTTCTTTAGTTCGGATATAGACAATGCTCAGTCCTATTTTTTTCCCCAGGTTCCTATACCTTCCCTGAATTTATGTCCCCACCTTCTCACCACTGGGTCAACAATCCACATTTTGAGGGATTGTGCAAATGCTATGTATTTTCCACTTGAATCCGTTTGCTGTTATTTAGTGTAGGTATTTCTATAATTGTGACCTATTGGCAAAGTTCAGTGCTCAGTGGTCCTTATGCTCACCGCTCATTTTTTATGGTATTGTGAACTACAATAGACTCTATCATGAAGCCTGTGGGAGAACTGGCTGATTCCAGGCCAGGTAAAGGACTCTTATTCTCTCTGTTCCCCTTCAGTCACTTGTATGTGACTGCTCATTTTCGCTCTGTAAAATCCACTCACCTAACGTGTAATGACTCTTTTGCTCTACTCAGGTATGGCAAAAAATTCTGTGCAGATTCGTCATGGAGAAGGCAGAAAATTAAATCCACATTTTCTTGCGCCCAGGGGAGAAGTGCTGTGGAATTAAAAATGTTCACTTAGCTGTAAAGTTGTAATTGGGTGGCAGCAGATTGCCGATACCCAGGAGTCAGGTAGCTGAAATTCCCTCAAGTGAGTGCAAGCCTCCCAGAAAACAATGCAATATTTGTGTTACATGAATTTCTCCTGTCCTAAAATTCTTCCATTTTGTTCACAGCTGAGTTGAGGGACCTACTTGAAATAGCTGACACAGTTAACTCACAGATTAGTCTGCTTCAATCAGAAGGTCAGTTGGACTCTTCTTCTTTAGATGGGAGGTTCTTAGCATAGCACCTTCCTGAAAAATTGAATAGTGACAAAACCTTCTTATCTTTAGAAATTAAGAACTATTAAAATGAGAAAACCCAGATTCAAATGCAAAACATGAACTGCCTGTGGCAGATTCAGTGAGATTAGTGGACAGTCAATGACACTTTAGACCAACAGAAAGTTTATTCCTTTAAACCTGCACAGCTCAAGTAAAACAATACTTTTTTCCTCCCCTTACCTGTCTTTCATTTCAATATAAGATTTTTGAACTTGAACATTTCCTAGAAAGAACTGCAAGACTATATTAATATGTTCGACTACAATATTTATCAAACTTTTGGAATCCGTTCTGGGACAGATGGGGGGTCACAATTATGTACAAATTTATAGCATGAAAATGAGAAGACAACTCCTCTTGCCACAGATAGCGGGCATGTGTAACACCAGCACCAGCAGCTTGATAGGGAAGATAGACCAAGTGAAAATGGAGCGCTGTCTCTCCGATCAATAGAAATGGCAGAGCAAATAGTGCATCTGTTTAAAGAATAGCATAATGGCTAAACTTCAGAAGTACTGAGAGAGATAAACAAAAGAAGATTTCTGTGACACAAAGAAATACTTGGGTGGTACTCATTTTTTCCTGCCCTGGACACTGTAATGTGGAAAAGGAAAAGCCTTTTGCCTAAGAATCGTGATGGAGATATCAGGGTAGAGTACAAGGTCTTTATTGGTAAAATGACTGCCTGCCTTCCTTAACCTGCTTTAAATTATGTTAGTTGTCATTCTGGTTTCCAGATTTGGGAAGAGAAGGAGAGACTTCCTGATATTCCTGTTGCAAACCACAAGCCTGGCATCCTGTTTAGAGACCTTTTACAGTGCAATTCCCCCAAGAAGGCTGTGAGATCCTTGGAGTAAGAGAAGTGCCAAAATGTAATGTTTCTTTCAAGGACTGAATAACGAGGTTTATAGATTTCCTGTGCACCTCTCCAAGAGAAACAAACTAATAGTGTGCAAGGCAGGAGGGAGAGTGAAAGAACTCCCTGGGATATATTTCATATGCTAAAGCTATTATTGAAATATAGTGCCCATCTAGCTCAGGATCTCTGCTCAACAGAACAATTGTACAAATTGTCTCTGACTAATGACAATAAACGGCCTGAATCTCTGTATTCCCTGGGCAATTTAAAATCTGAGTTTAATATATTGCAGTTTCATTTCTGAACTAATGCAATTGTATAAAAGACATCTTGTTTAAAAGAATGTTTTGCTGTAGAGAGAGAAGTACAGGAGGTGTGTCTCAGAATGCTATCAACCACAGAGGCTCTTAAAAGAAGAATAAAATAGGGAAGAACATTGGAATCTACCTGTTTATCACAGCAAAAATAAGCATTATTAGTTGTTATTATTATTGATTTGGGCCATATAGTCTGATAAGACATGAAATCCTGCTGAGTAATTTCTCAGGGACATACAGGTGATTTAGGCTTAGTCTTCTATTATTTAGAAAAATAGTCATACAAAGCCAAGTAGTCTTAAGTAACTCCCACTAGTTCAGATACCCCCCTGTTTGCTATTGTGGTGGTTTCTGTGTCAAGAAATTTTTGGCTTTCTCATGGGCACATTTACACCTTTTAAAGCCTGCAATACACATAGTCTCTTTACCCCTGCGTGTACAGCACAGCAAACCTTCCAGTGCGTGGGAGTTAGATCTGATCTGTCAAGTCCTGGGCAATAACTTTCTCAGCTGTGCATATATTTACTACATAAAAGAGTCTGCGTGCTTCTTCTGCAGATTCCACAAGAGAATAGGGTCTGCTGCTGGCTTCAGATCCCACACTGATCTCGCAGCCAATATCACCTTTGAAGAAAACATTATATTATTGAATAATTACGCTCAGCTAGAGCCCAGAGGCCCTGTTCAGGATCTGTACTGCAGATGTGTAAAAGAAGATCTCACCCCTACCTCAGACATTTTTGAGTCTGAGGTTGCAAGCAGTTTATAAAGGAAAGGAGGAAATCAAAACGGAGGTGCTCGTCATGTACGACTATATTAATATGAAAGCCTGCTCCTCAGAAATTTCCTTAATTGGTTGACTTCATGTAGGCATGACAGCAAAAGTATCTTGAGAAGCTAAACTACTGCAGTGAACAAGTAAAGGTGAATTTCAAAATATTCAGGGTTCAACGTAGTTTAGAAAAGCTCCAGAGAAATGCAGAGATCCTATAAAGGTCTTGAGTGGCTTCTTTAGCATGCGGTGTGAACTGAACACCCGCTGAAGACAACCTGCAGCACAGCAACTTCCACCCTTCCATAAAGCAAGGCACAAAAACCCCTGCAGCAAGGAAAATCTCAAAAATGTGGTGGGGCCACAATATATTTTCTTTTCGGTGGGATATACATGATGTAGTTACCACTATTTCACAATGGAAATACTTTTGTTACCATAAAACACTTTGAAGTAGTTCACAGAAACCACCCAAATCCTCAATTAATTCACCATCTAGTCTGTATTTCACAGTCAGTGATATGTAAGACTACATTATTTCCCCTGTCCTCTGCTCCCTTACAATTCTTCACAGAACCTGCTTTAAAAGCAATGTCAAAGTCTCAAAGTGCTTTTTGAGGTACAGCTAGCTATATCCTCCAAATAAATCAGGGCTCTCCTTCTCAGGTCACTCTTTAAAAGCCACAGGATTTTGAATCAACAAAGAAGCCTCAGCAGCGATGTAATCATGTGGATTATATTAAACTGGAGACCAGCTGAAGGACTAACTGAACCCCTGTAAAACTAATGGCTCTTGCTGAACTTCGGTATTCACATCAGAGAAATGTACAGTGAACTAATTACGATTTCTGTTCTGTGTACTGTCATTCATTTCGCAGCTTCCCTGAGTAACATTCCCTCAGCAATCCTGCAGCAGCAAACTGTCCCCAAAGGTCACATGTAAAGTCATTATATAGAATCTGATGAGCCTTGTTTCTGGGCTCTAATTGGAAACTACATCACTTTGATTTGTCACAGCCCGGTGGTGTGTGTGCCTAGCGGTAGGTCCATTCATGTCTATTAAACCTCTTGTGGTCTTAAAGACCTTACAGTGCTGAAGGAGCTTGCTGAATCAGGATCTCTCACATTACATGGTCATTTACTGTTTGCTGACTAATGAGGAAAAAACACCAAATAAATCCAATGGATGAGAATTTATTCTATCATTTATCCAACAATGCCAAAGCTCTTTAGAAACTAACTTTAATTAGTGCCCCATGGTGAAGACAAACATTTTACAAAGTGAGGAAAATAAGATTAAAGGTCTGTCCCAATGTCATAGTGAATCAATGAAAGGAGCTTCCAGGAACCCACTGTTCATTTAAGGCTGTAAACAGAGCCAGACTTTGGCAGAATGCAGCAGTAGCTTAATTTGATAGGGTTTGCCCAATACTTCTGCTTTTGAGCCTGAGGAGAACATAACCTTCTACCCAATAAAAGTATTTGATGAAACTTTATGCAGAGCACTAAGAAGCTAGTCTCCCTGGGCAATAAAGACTCGAGTATTACATTATTGAGCCATCTCACTAATGCAGGCTCGTCCTGCAGATAAGAGACTGCAATGTACATGGTGCTAGTAATGATGCTGGATGCAGGCGCCTAATGTTCTAGGACAGCCATTACGAAAGATGAGCACATCACTGCCTCTCTCCGCAGTGATATTTCCCCTTGGACTATCCACTGTAGCCAAGCACTTGACTAGGATCCCAATTAATTTCTTTTGAAAAGCTTAGATGGTGGTTTTTTCCCCCCTCTTTTTCAGCATATCTTATAGGCAAAGAATTTTTAGTATTTGATCCCAAAGGTACTTGCATAGAAAAACGGGGTGTGGGGGTGTGTGTGTGTGTGTGTGTGTGTGTGTGTGTGTGCAGGTGTTATGAACACCCACCTGCCAAGGAAGTTGCTTTTGAAAAAGTGACGAGAAAGCAGCTCCTTCCAAAGCTTTTAAAATCACTCTTAAAGTCTAAATTCATAGAAGTAATCTGATCTCTGCTTTTAGTAACGGGGCATGAGGAAAAAAGGAATAAAAGGCAAAAATGACTAACTCTGCAATACGACAAACTCAGGGAACGTATCAAAGAGACGTGCATGCAGATGGTTCATGAGTGATTTGAAAAAGGTTTCAAATGCTTGTACCTCAGGATATGTCATTATCTGCTAGCTATCACATGGAACTGAAGTTTGCATTAAATCAGTCAGCTTCAGTACATGCCTAGTAGATAGTAAATCTTTATATAATGTTCAGTGGAGCTATTATATCACAGCTTCACAGCCTTCCTCCTAGCTGTTACACATTCTTTTTCTCTGTGTCAGATCCTTAACATTGTTTTCCTCCCTATTTCATCAGAGGAAGGTGTTTAGTCCTTTGTGTGGTGGAGTACTTTTTAAAAATCTATTCATTTCTCAGCGTGGTGGATTCACCAGACTGCTCGCACGTGCCAGCCTCCCCCCTTCCCATCACGGTCCAGCTACCTGCTCACCCAAACAAGATTTAATTTCTTCCAGCGGATATTAACTCTAAATCCCAACCTCACGCTTATCCACCCAGCCTGTTATTTCAGCTCCTTGCTTGTGCTGAGGCTCTAATTAGTTGCCTGGCCGGGGTCAGGACTGCGCCCCTCTGATTTCAAGAGGAACTGCTGAGCCCCGCTTTAAATGACAGCATCTCCGGAGCAGGGGAGCGGCAGAGGGAGGGAGGAGCGTGCCTTAGTCTGACTCTTCCCCACAGCTGATTCAGTTTGCCTGAGTTTTTGTTTACCGAGAATCTTTAATGCGCTCCGCTGTAGATAAAGCAAGAATTATTTTCCAGTTAAAATGCAGTGGGTGGGTGGGTGGAAGAGGCAGCGAGCAGCCGCGCAGAGCAGCTCAGGATGCGGCTGGAGCCGGGAGTTGCCAGGCAACTGCTGCCTGCACCGGCACCGCACCGGCACCACACCGGTACCGCACCGGTACCGCAGCGGGACCCTGTGGGCGAGGGCTCTGGGACACCCCGCTCCCGGAGGGCGTGGGGGAAAAAGGGGTGCAGGGGGAGCGGATGGGGCGGTGGGAAGTTTATACTCGTTTTCCACTGTCTGTGAGGTGTCCAGGGATGTCCCCGTGCCATGGCTCTGTGTTCCTAGGACGAACGAATCTGGCATTTGGCACCATATCTTGCGCTTAGGGAACAGTCCTGTTGCAGTTCTCTTAGAAAAGTGATTGCTAAAGAGCATTTATAGCTACAGTAAAGTGAGGTACACTCCTCTGCCTGGTGAGCTACACTAGCTTTTCAGTCAGACTTCCTTTATTCTGCCTGATGTTGATCTCACACAGGTGAAATTATTTCAGTATTTCCTTAAGGAAAGGTATAAGACCCGGTTTCGGCAGCAGAACTGTGCGTGTATGTATCAGCATATTTTCCATAGAGGAGTTTGGCTCAGGTAAAATCACAGATGTCTCCCAGGTCAATGGTCTGGGATACTCCAGACGCCAAGTCCAGCTCCCCAGCTGCGCATTGTCCGTGTTCTGGCCCTTCTGTGTGTGGAAGGATAGAGGTGGTAAGGGAAGAGTAGGTAGACATTTGCCAATAAGCATGAGGTTGTGGAAGGATTTTCTGTTTCAGTGGATTTCTTTGGGAAACCTTGAATAGCCAGCACCTGGAAATACTAGTGGCAGAGTGTTAGTTTTGATAATAGATTCATCAGGTGGATTTTCTGAGAGAAAATCTCTGAAGAGATTTTTGGCCAAAAGACAAGACAATTCAGGGACAATTAACACAACTCTCCTGTATCGGTGCTGAGTTCCTCAGCTGCTTGTGGACCAGCTATTCTTGATGGGGTCTCACTTTTTCTCCCGGGTCGGGTCTAGTCAGCTTTGTGCAAATCACCAGCTGGGAACGGACCCAGGCCTGAGAACCAGGCTGCCCCGCGTCCCAGACGCTGTCTGAGCACCTCGGTCTACTCCTCCAGCAGCTGAACAGACGAGTGGGACCGTGTCTTCCACCTCCCTTTGCCAGCAGCGCAAGAGAGGGACACGTCCCTGCCACAAACGCCCGGGTCCTGGGACGCGCTGGGGCTGGTGCCTGGGGACCACACGCGTACGTTGCCAGATGCGCGGAGCGAGATTTGTGTAGAGGAGGACGGCTCGCTCTCCTTGCACGCAGGGTTCTGCTGGCTGTTAGGGTATGCTGCTACGTAACATAATCTTCGTGTTTACCTGCAGCTTCCTACAAAGCTCCCTTTCACTCATGAATCTGAATAAATAGCATCACTTAAATGTGAAAAGATTTACCAATTGCTTCCTGAGTTTTCAATATTCATTTTGGTGTTAACTTACCAAAGAAAATAAATTATGTTTATAGAACTATATATTTAAAATCTCATTCATCATCTTCTTTTCTTCTCTCAGATCATTGCTTACTAAGTTCCTTATAGATTTAGACCACTGGGTATGCTTTGTTCAGCTATACAATTTATATCATGTAGAGACAGGGCTTTCCTTCAGGTATTCAACAAAGCAATTAACAACCCTCTGAATACAAACGACAGCCTTGTGTGATGGATGGTCACATTTGTATCTCCTCTCATTCTGTTGCCATTCTGAATCCTGTATATTCATTTGCCTTTCCGCTTTCCTGGCAGGGATTTGTTTTGTACCGCTGACTTCCATGCACAAACCAGCTAGATGTAGCAGGAAGAGCCGTAGCTCTGTAGTATCACCGGTTGTCCCAGTCGCTTAAGGCGACAAGAAGCTGCCCTGAGCACGATCGTTCTCCTTCAGGTCCATAAAATATCCTCCGATATCACATACTGCTTCCCCCTCTACACAGCAACCTTTTCCGTGACGACTCAAGGACTTGAGGTAGGTGCTACAGGAGACTACATACCATACGCTGGCTGCTGTGGGAAAAGAGGTGCTCAATCTCAGTTCAGTAAGAGAAAAGGCCATTTTTTACTCCTCCCTGCAGTTGCCTGGGACCAGGCAAAGCCCATAGGAGGGATTATTTGTCCCCTACCTCTGGAGGACAGACTGGTCTACGGAGAATTTCAAGTCTGACAAATAAGTCTCAGTATCGATGCATCTGACAGAAAATAAATCAATTGCCAAATAGGAGGAACTGTCTGTGGGCTGCGTGGAGGCCATTAGGCTGTCAGCTATTGCCTCTTCTGGATGCCAGTGCTTATCGCAGTCTGGTTCTAGTCAGTCTTAGGGCATTAGAGAAGCTTCAACGCAGCACAAAGGAGTTAAAATATATCTGTCTATCTCCTGAAATACCACAGCCAGTGACAGTGAATGAAAAGGCTGTCTGTGGTGTGGCCGACCTGGGGCCATGGCAGCTGGCTGAGTTCTGAAACAATAGCAAGAAAATAGGTCATTTCTACTTCTTAGTATTTCTTTCACTTCTTAACCCCCCAGCAGAGTGGTTTGTACTAATGCAAAGTGCAAAGCTAGCTCATGTCACAGTTGTAATCTTGATAATGGATGCAAACCTCTGAAAGGTGAAGGGATAAGCGGTTAGTAATTCAGACCAGTTTTGAGCAAAAAAAAAAAAAAAAAGTATGTTGAAAATCAGGCAGGAAAAGCCCATTTCCATGAGATTTTTCAGTACATCTTGATTTTGGATTGGCTTGGAAACACTCATTATAAGGATCTCATTATATTTTTATGTGCCAATTTTTCTTGAGAGAATGTTTTGAAAGTTTTACTTTCCTATCAGAAATGAAGATTTTCGAATTATGTCGTTTTACTTTCATAGAGCTAGTCTAAAAATCTCAAAAATCTAGGATCTCCCATACTGGTCACGGGCAAGGTCTGTTTACTTTAGTCGTACCTCTAAAAAAAGAGGTCTGTTGAAAAATAAACAACCACCACCACTCCCCCTGCCCCCCACTCCCCCCCCAAATACATGTAGGATCGTTCATCCCTCCTCTAAGGAGCATGTCTCGATTCAATGTCTGCTGATTTCATGGCTCTTCTCATGAGAAGCATAGCATACCTAATCTCCAGGTTTGGTGATGACTAATGATTTAGAGGCAGTGGTTTCCTTTCATTTATTTCCAGTGTTTTTTGAAGTCAGTAGACGCCTGGGCCTTTTTTCACATCTCATTAATCAATGGCTAAGGCCACTTCCTTTAGTATAGCATGTCTTTATAAGTAAAGAAAACATTTTGGAAAAACCTGAAAGAATTGCTTGCGTAGTCTTAGAGCATGCAGATTAAAGAAGAGGAAGATTCAAGACGTCTGTATTAGAAAATGACTCCTTGACAGACCAAGCAATTAAAGTGAAGAGCAGTCATGTGGAGGAAGAGATAGAAACGTCCTTCATCAGGAAACTTAAAGTTAGAACACACCAAGTATTATTTAAAAAACCAGCTTTGTACTAACAAGATGTGAGCCAAGATTTTTTCTGCATCACTATTTCTATTCTTAATTAAGATTTTTAAAAACTAATCCTTTGGCTCTCTAACATTCTCCCTTTTCCCGCAGCACATATTCCTCTCTGGCTTTATCATGCTACCTAAAACCAAAGGTACCAGAGGTTAGATTTCAGGTTGACTGTTTGGTCTGATCTCAGCATAATTTGCAACTGTCTCGGCCACAGAACAAATATTCCATGCACCGTCTTTCTAATAGCCTCCAGGAGCCCATTTAATACATCAGTCACTACTCACCTGCAGATCATTTCTCTCCAGTTTGCTTTCTTATATGTACATTTTAAGGATGCACCAATGCACTAATAAGCTTGTTGTGCAATAGGCATTTCCAGCCATGTGCTTGGAATAGTATCTCAGAACAGAGTATTTTATCGTGTTAGCGTTTCTAGTGAAGTGTACCACATCGGTGGCCCGTAAAATTAGGAAAGAATAGAAAAAGCAGAATGGGCAGTGGCTATGAGTGGAGGCTGCGGGGTGGCCGCAGCAATGGGTGAGCTCTGAGGCCACCAGCGGTAGGTAGCTTTGCTGGAGAGCAGAAGGGAGCACCTGCTTCTACTGTTGTCTGTTTTATATTTGGTAAAGAAGGAAAAGGAGGAGAGATTAGATGGCAGACTCTGTCCAGAGGCAGGTCTGTGTTGTGATTTTTTCTTCTTCATAACTGCCTCCAGATTACCAGTTTGATCATAGAATCATGGAATCACTAAGGTTGGAAAAGACCTCTAAGGTCATCGAGTCCAACCGTCAACCCAACCCCCCCCTGCCCACTAAACCATGTCCCTAAGCGCCGCATCTACACGTCTTTTAAATCCCTCCAGGGATGGGGACTCCCCCACTGCCCTGGGCAGCCTGTGCCAAGGCCTGACCACTCTTTCAGTAAAGAATTTTTTCCTAATGTCCATTTTAAACCTCCCTTGGCAGATGAAGCAGTTCCCAGCCTTGGCTGCAGGTCCACCTCCCCTAAAAGGAATTTGATCTGAGCCAGAGACTCCTAAAGAGCGTTACAAAGCATGTTCTCACCCTACAGCCAACAGTCAGACCCCACTGGAGACCCAGCCCTGGCTACTCCTATAACCAGTGCTACTGTGTGCCGCTGCTTTGGGGAAAAAACCCTTCTTGCTAAATGTTAGAACAAAGAATGTGAAACACCTGCTTCTCCCAAGCTCTCCAGAACTGCTAATGCTTTTACCAACATTTTTGCCTTTTTTTTTTTTTTTTTTTTGGTAGAGCAAAGTAGTTGCAGTTTAAATGTAGACCTAAAAACCAGTAAAGCTTCAACTAGCTGTGTGAGACTGCATTCTTAATGCCGTTAGAAATATTAATGGCAAAGTCTTGCTGCTACCTGTGCACCCTGGAAAAAATATTAATTTGCTTCATTTTCCATGTACTTTTGCAAATGGATGTTTAAGTCCTGAAAGAAGCATTATTGCTTTGTTATATGGAACTACTATATGCTCCTTTTATTATCCAATTTATGGGAAAAAAAACCTTAAAATCACCACTACCTATATAATAAAAAGGAAAGTTTTGGGCTTTGTGTTTTTTTGTTTTGTTTCGTTTTGTTTTTTGTTCCCCCCCAATAAAAAGATAGAGCAATAAAAGAGCAAATGTAGATCCAGTTTATTTAATGTATTCTCTATGACCTCTGCAGGTCAGGGAACCAATTCAAAGAAATAAATCACTAATGGTTTTTATTGTAGTATGTCCATAGATGTAACATATGTTATGAAGCATAAACAAGGCTCCTCTACCTCTTACGGGAGCCGCTTGCACAAAGTCTGCAGAATGTGGCAACAGCTTCAGTCAAACAGTGAATTACAGCGTGTGTCAGAGGATAAAGGCTGAGATTAAAGCATTTTAGAGAGAGCAACAGGACTATACTTCATTTCGTTAGTTCAGCACAGACATGACAAGACTAAGGACAGTTGCTCAATGAGTTCATTGATACTGGAACATATGGAAGACTCTGCCACAATCTTATTAGTGCGAGGATTTTGCTGCTGTCCTTTGGACAGCTTTGGATGGACTTTAGAAAGCAGAGATGAAACAGCTGTTAAGCCTCACCTTTCACCTTGGCTAGGGAAGTTTCTGAGGGAGCAGATGGTCCTGAGTTTCAAATAATGAATCACTGTCACAAAATCTATGCTACGTAGGACTGTGTGGTGGGTTGACCTTGGCTGGATGCCAAGGTGCCCACCAAGCTGCTCTATCATTCCCCTCCTTAGCAAGACAGGAGGGGAGAAAATAAGATGGAAAAAACCTCATGGGTCAAGATAAAGGCAGTTGAATAAAGCAAAAGCAAAGGCCGTGTGTGGAAGCAAAGGAAAACAAAAGATTTGTTCTCCACTTCCCATCTGCAGGCGATGTCCAGCCCCTTCCCGGGAACTAGGGCTTCAGTACGCGTAGTGGTTGCTCCAGAAGACAAATGTCGTAATAACGAATGCCTCCCTCTCCTCCTTCTTTCTCTTAGCTTTTATTGCTGAGCAGACATCACACGGTATGGAATATCCCTTTGGTCAGTTTGGGTCAGCTGTCCTGGCTATGTCCCCTCCCAAGCCCTTGCCCACCCCCAGCCTACTGGCCTTTGGGGGTGAGGCAGGGGGAATGTTGGAGAGACAGCCTTGATGCTGTGTGAGCACTGCTCGGCAGTAACCAAAACACTGGTGTATTATCCACACCTTTCTAGCTACCGGTACAAAGCACAGCACTATGAGGGCTGCTATGGAGAAAATTAACTCCATCTCAGCCAGACCAATACAGGCTGATAAAGGTCAGTAGGTAACATTTTCATTACTATCAGTGTCACTCTGATCAAGCACCCTTGTTGCTGAGATGATCTTTATTACTACAAACTAAAGCAGAGGGACCAAATAGTAAGAGTCAGAAAGTCACACTGATTCGATGCCTCTAAGTGATGGGAGAAGAGTAGGAGCACAGATTCCTTGAATTTATTCAACTGTCTTAACATCTGTAACTAGAGAACAGAACGGAACGGAACGGAACGGAATGGAATGGAATGGAATATTTGGTTGGAAGTGACTTACAATGACCATCTAGTCCAACTGCCTGACCACTTCAGGGCTGAGCAAAAGTTAAAGCATGTTATTAAGGGCGTTGTCCAAATGCCTCGTAAACACTGACAGGCTTGGGGCATCAACCACCTCTCTAGGAAGCCTGTTCCAGGGTTTGACCACCCTCTCGGTAAAGAAATGCTTCCTAATGTCCAGTCTAAACCTCCCTGGTGCAGCTTTGAACCATTCCCACGGAACCATTCCCACTGAACATTCCCAACATATCATGACAGCCCATTTGCTGTGGTTTTGGAGGAAGCGTAATGATGCCATGTGAAATGCGGTTGCTTCTGATGCGTTTTTATAGAGAACTTCTCCATCTTTAATATCCTTTTCTCTGTTAGAGGACACACCCAAACAAGTATCATGAAATGCAGATAAGAAACAAGTCTTTCCAGGTCTATAACAAAAGTAGTAGAAGTGCTTGGAAAAAACCTGTAAATGCAAGATGAATGAAAAACAGTGGGGAAAATGAAAACTTGATTAATTTCATGATTGTGTTCAGAGACAGAGAGCAGAAAAATGATATTGAAAAGTTCAGGGAAAAAACCACATTTTTTGAGAAAGGAAGTGTGCAGATAGGAAGCAGAATAGAATTATCTGTTTACTAAAAATCACTTGTAGGTATTGAACTGGATGTATGTGAATGGTAGGAACCTGGATACTCCTCTGATCTGAGAAGTCTTGAATGATTTTAAAACATTTCTATTTATAAGAATTATAACTGTCAAAATGACATTTCAAGTGCACCTATCTTTCTGTTGCTAGGCAGGAACCATAGCTGTATACAGCAGTGGTCTCCAAAAGCTGAGGAAGTTCCTCCCCTGCCTTCCCTTCCCTTTCCTTCCTTTCCCTTCCCTACAAATGTCCTGTACACTGCTGGAATAATTAAGGCTGATTAACCTACCTCATCACTTACTCTAACAATCACATATTTCCTCTGCTGGGGAGGAGATATGCCATATCCGTATGCTTTGGATTTACCATATTTTGGTAAATCCTTCTAGTGGCTCTGCTGCTGGAAACAGTTTTCCTTTGCTGTGAATGTGCTCCTTCCCGCACTCGTCCTCTCCACTCCGGGGACTGTTTAAATATCTCAGATATTGGGCAGGGTGGTGACTACCCTGTGTGTCCTTCTCTTAGGTTACATCTCTGGGAGTTGGTGTAAGCACTGGTTTGCCCCTGTATTTTCAGTCAGTGCAAATTCTTTAGGCCATAGAAAAAGGCAAAAAAGGCTGGGCTCAGACCAGTGGCAGGTCTGGCATCCTCTCCAGTCCCAGGGTGCGAGTGCTGGTGAGGTGGGACTTTCTTATCAGCTTCCCTGAAGAAGTCAGGGGCAAAGCATGGCTTGGTTTAAGGAACACCATAACCTAAGTTTGATGAAACCCATTGTTTGATGAAATCAAACAATCTTCAGGCTGTGGCAAGATATAAAAAGCCAAATTTGGATTTCATTTCGCTAAAAAAATATGATTTGCAAAGGTATTGATAAGAGCTGAACTGTATAGTATGAACCAAATCAGAAAACATGAGACTTCAAGCTAATAAAAGTAAGACAGAGTTTCTGAGTAAGTTGTGTTCAGGCTACGTGTCCAATCGGGTGTGTTAACGTAGCGCTTCGGCAGCATGTTTGTACGGTAGCTGCTGTTCGACAGGTACCGCAGAAGAAAGTTGCAGCTTAAGACAGTACGTAAGAACAGTTGGCTAAAACCAAATTCACTAACATTACAGTTACTGCAGAATAAACTGTGTGGGGAAAGTTGTAACTCTTTAGGTGGAGAATATTAAGCAGCTACTGGAAAAATGGACCCTCCAGTATGATGAAAAATACAACATTACACATACATGGTCCTTTGCCTTCTTGACAAAGGTGCATGTATCAAGTTGCCCGGCACATTGAAATGTGTTTGATTCATGTAAATGTACCCAAAGAGTTAGGCACCAGGTACATGATTTTACAACTAGGTTTTCAAAATAAAATTGTAAAATAAATTTACTATTATTACATTACCATTGTAAATGGAAAGTGCTTTTCACTTCCAATTTACTGAAAAGAATAGTAAAACCAAAATCTTTTCGTGTCCAGATAGATCTTTTTATGAATCACTGTTGTTTCAAAGTGATGAAATAGCTTTCATATTTAAAAAAGAAAAATTGAGTTTCTGTTATGATGTGTATTTCTTCTGAAAAATTTAATTTGTCTCTATTAAATGTCTTTTCTTTCCAGCCTATATATTTAATAATGGCAGTTTATAAAATGTTTGTACATGGGTATGTGCACACACAGGCTTTTGCTTCCAACATTTTTTCCTGAAAGTACAAAAAAGCCTTGGCTTCAGAGCACATCTGAACTGCATTACAAATGCATGAAACAAAGCACAGAAAACCAAAGAGCTGGATTTCCAAAGTTCCTTTTGATAATCTTAGTGGAAACAATTCACTTAACTACTTTTCTCTGTGTTTTAAATTCTATTAATTGTTTTCCACCACATCTTCTGTCTAGTGTGACATAGATTACTCTTAACATGAAGCAGTAGGAGATGAAAGAAAGAAAAAAACAAATGAACATGCTACGATCTTTACAAATAACTACCTTTGCAAGCAGAGCCGCAGTGTACGAAGTCACATGACCAGAAGATTTCTTTTGTACAGTCTTTCCATTTCCAGCTACATAATATGCTTTTTAATGGGTTAAATTCACTCTGTGCAGAGGGCCAGCACTTGACCAATGTTCCACTTAAATGCCACTTAAGCTCTGCCCACCTCTGCCCTTCCCTATAGCCTTCTGTGCAAGAGTTAATCCAGCTCAAGAGGGAATAGCAAACCTAATTACCAGGAGAAATAGGGAGGACAATCTAAGATTTTGAATAAGAATGGACCAAAATCTGACTAAGCAGTTTCAAAGTGATCTTAATAGGTTTTGTTCAGTAAAAGAAATTCTTAATTTGGAACGGGAGTGAGTTTTTTCTGCTTTTACCATGTGAAAAATAAAGAGAAGGTTTTTTTCAGGCAATGACTGTTTAGTCCAAAGATTTTTATATGGCTGTAATATCATATCAATAGAGAAATGAAAACAAGATAGGGACAGATAACTGCATGTATCGGTCCCTTTAAATAGTTTTGACATGTTTTCATGCTTTTTTTCGTGGTGATAATTCAAGAGATCTATCAGATAATTACTTAAATATATGAGATGTTCTACCCATCCAAGGAAAAGGTTAGTGCCATCATAGGCTGTGTAAATCTTCTTTTATGAAAAGGAACGCAAATGAAATGATCACCTAAGTCAAGGTTTTATAAAATATTGACTAGGACTATGTTTGCTTTGGGAGTAATTTTATTTTAATCCCTCATTTGAGATTCTATTTCTATTTACATTAGAGGATCAATCAAGAGATGTCATTGAATGGCAGGTGGGAATAAGGTCAAAACTGCAATATGCTTACTTTAGGAATTATTGAATATTTCTTTTATAGACTTGCAAACAGTGGCATAGATCTTTATCTTCTAGTAGTGTTCCTCATAGATTCAGCTGTGTGGGAAATGGAGAATATGCTCCTCCCAATGGATGCCAAGATTGATCCCAGACTGCTTGTTGCCAGTATCTAATACAATTGCTACTATTTAATTTCTTTCGAACTAGACCAGAATTTTAATTTCTAAAAAGATAATATTTTGAGTTTTTTTTAAGGGGTCTCAGCATCTTACATTCACTGAAAATCCAGGCTTTTATTTTGATGTCCGTTTTTAAGTAAGGCCTCCTGAGAGATCTGACTCCTTCCCGCTTAGGCCCTGATTCTACTTAAAAGAGCTGACTTTTATGGCTGTTGCATGTCTGCCACATTACAGCATGCAAAATGTTTCATGATGACATTTTATTTGGCAATAAAATGTAAACCCCTCACTGCTCTGGATCTGTGCAATTTAATGTGAAATTAAAGCCATCATCTTCATCCTTTAACTTTTCAGTCTGTTTTAGAGAGAAGAAAGGTTTCAAGAAACCCAAAGGAAAACAGCAATCAATGCAGGATGGGAAAAAGAAAGTAAGGGGCAAATAGATGTATTATCCCAACAAAACCAACTTCAACAGCATTTTCTGAGGTCTGAATTTGGGGTTGTAGTTCTAGTGGTTTCACAATTCCTGCAAAGGTCTGGTCCATCTATCGGAGTACTGCAAACACACAATGGTTAAATGTGTTGCCAGCCCAATTACCGTCTTTTGAGATCTGAGACGTGGGACATTGTACCTGAGTGTATCACTAAACGCAGTACCACAATGTGGGGGGAGAGGGATATCTTTGCTTTCACTGGAACCCAGTCTTCACCTCTAAGGTACAAACTTGTGTATATTCATGCATATATTCATGTATACGAGGTTGACATTTGGACGTAGAAGTTTTCAACCCTGAAAATTACTTAAGCGTTGAATTGTCTGCAGTTTCAATACCTTCTGCAGCAAATTTCCAAGTGAAACTCCTAAGAAAAAAGAATCTCTGCAGAAAGGTTTTTGCAAGTTTAGCAAACCAGGTCTCATGGCCTAAACAAAGCCCAACAGATAGCCAGCAACTAGAGAGTTTTAGTACTTAGTTTACCATAAAAACACATAAGGCTTTGGATATGTGACTTCAATGTGTTGTATCTCATCTTCTTATTCTGGAAAAAAGTAGCTAATAATACTTAAAAAGCTGTTTTGAAAATTAATTGAAGTATGTTTAGCAGCACTAAAAAACCTTAACATCCCATGTCACTGCCAACTGCTTTTATTGTTATTGTGGGATGAACAATAGCATCGGCCAGAGATTGGGACAATCCAGGACTAAAAATATCCAGGGATAAAGACTTCTAGAAGCTTCAAAAGAAGCAGCCACCAAAGCTTATGCTGAAAGGAGAGGATGCTGGCGGTGTACCGGGAGAACTTACTAAAGAATCTATACCTTTCCCAGTTAATAACTTCACATAGGTTACTCATTAAGCTTTCCTTTGAACAAAAACAGAAGGGCTTTTTTTCTGAAAATTCCTTTACAAAAATAAAGCTTATAGATTTTCTTCACAAAAGCACACAAAAGAGTTCTTCTTAAATCTACCCACATTTTATTTTCACCTGTAATCATCCCAGGAATTTTCCTCACCTTTCTATCTGACATGGGTTTGTAATTATTGTCTGTCATATAGCAATTTGTACGTCAAGTTCTCCTGTGTTAAAAAATGCTGGATATAAGTTTTAATGATTGACCTAAATTTGACACAGCTGTGTAGATGCATTATAATCAATAAAGTTCTAAATAATATGACAATGTATTTTTTCTGACTGTAATGTCAATGAGGAGGGAAATTATTAGTATTTATTAATAGTGAGGAGCTTAGAGAAATAGTGCTATTAACCATGCCATACAAAAACCACTTTACAGAGATGCCAGATCAATCCTGAAAGCTGTGGCTGCATCACACTTCACAGGAAGTTTATAACGCTTGCCTCAACACTGCGCTGAAATACCCATATTGCTTTCTTTTCCGAAATTAGCCAGGTTTCTGTTGTCTTGATCTCTTTTATGCCATAATCCAACATAGACAAAGTCACTTTTTTTCCCTTTATATGATTGAAATTTGAATTGCATTTCACAAGTGCAACAGATTTAATTTTTATTCTTGCATACCTGCATCTGAAAAAGAGATAAGGATGATCTAGATCGGGCCTGCAAATTTGCTAGTACATGGAGACTTGGTTAAGGATGGACTGCATTCAGGCGTGTCTCTGTTAGTGCACTTAGTGCACATGCAAAAGCACATACATATATGGTATCAGTTTGCTAATTATATTTCCTGGACTTTTTCTGCAGTATTGTAACACTACTAAATGGCACTTGTCACTGGAGGTACCTTCTTAAGTCACATTTGACACTTTTCGTATGACTTTTTACTTTAGTCATGTTTTTAGGTGACAGTGTATAAGGGCATCATTTCAGGACAAAACCAAATTTGAACTCACAGTGTTGGAGTCCATTTTCTGCACACAAACACTTTTTTATGGATGATCACAAATTCTGGAATACCATTAAAGTATTGCTATCTAATTATAGCAACGACTGGGTTTTGGAAGGCTAAAGGAATCATCAGTAGCATGTCTATTCAACCCTTCTGAGAAATTCCCTTTTTTCCCCCAAATAAATTACGAGAGCTGGACCATACCTTGACAATGATTTTGCATTGTTCAATGCAATTGAGCAATAATTCACAATAGGCATTCCTAATATAAAGGAAATTCTGAACAGTTAATTATGACATGATTTATAGACAATTTTGAATAGTGAAAAAGAAAGATATGCCCTTTTTATTTGGCATATAAAAAAAAAAGTCAGAGTCTTAGAAAAATGCTTCTCATATCTCCTGAACATCCTTGAAAGCTCCTTCCTCCTCTTTCCTTGAGAGCACTCCCAAACAGGCATTTTAAACTAGTTTAAGGTTTAATCCCATGTACTGCATGTTGAAACAAGCCAATTTCACTGTGTCTAAGTAATAAGTGAAATGAAATGGAGTCTAAAGGAACTTGCTACATATTCCTATCTAGATGCATGCAGGGAAAACCCTTTCCTGGCTGTGTTTTTAATATTATTGCCCTTCCTTAAGTGATCATCTAACTGTGTTTGTAGACTGCGAGTACCAGTTAGCAAGGAGGTTTAACTAGCAGTTTAATAGGGAGATAGCATTTTCCCAGTATGTACAGTATTAGTCATAATGGTTTCTTCCAGAACGAAGAAGTTCTTCCAGAATCTCAAAGTTAAAAAAAAAAAAAAAGGAAAAATCCCAGAGAAAATTTGATTTTGTTTTATGGAAGTGAAACTATTTTCATGACATGGTCTCCTGGCATGCACAGATATATTCAGAGTAATGGCTTTGTTGCCCTGTATTATGGTCTCCCTTCAGGTTTTGATTGGCAGCAACAGAGTCTTACATAAATTTCAAACACTGAGTCAAATTCCGTGCTCTCTACTCAATTCTTTCTGATACCTTACTTGAAAATATCCTATTAAATAAAGAGTGTCTGAATGTTTATGCTAAGACACTTAGGGAGCAAAATTTTACTAAAGATACAAAGTTAGCATGCATTATGTCACATTGGAGTCCCTTTCTGAATCCCTTGGTTCACAAGTACATGCCATTTGCCTTAGCTTAAATCCCGGTTTTGGAGGAAGTTTTAGGATTCCTGTGGACAGTATGGCTCAGGGATCTGCACTGCCAGCTGTTCTTTTAGGTCCACGCTGACCTGGCTTTATGTTAGGGCTGCAATGATTAAATGATTAAGGCAGAGATACAGAGCTAAGGACGGGAGGGAAAAAGTGGCATGTGCCTAAGACACATTAGGAGCAAGGAATATTCATGCATGGCTGAAGACACTTCTAGATCACCGAGAGGAATCGTGACATGATGGGCAATTAAAGAAGAGAGTGAAGTAGCTCAGCAGCAGATATAAAAAAATTTCTTTCAGTCCCGGTTGTAGAAGCCATTGGGGAAATTTCTATTCCAAGGACACTTTTTAAATGGAAATAACAGCATGGTCTTGACAAAGATTGAAGTCTCAGAGGAGGAAGTTATGGAGCAATTCAGCAACTAGGGCAGCGGAATATTCATTTGAGAGGCCTGAAGTAAGGAAAGTGTGAAGTAGCAGAGTTAATGAAAAGGAATCTATCCTTAAAATGGGAAAGTCACTTCTTTGCTTCCTCCAGTTGAAACAGGACCCAGGGAAAATCCTGGAAATTACACCTTGGCAAATTGTAGTTTTGCTCAGGGGAATGCCCTGAAAAGCCTAATTACAGAGTAAGGTAAGTAATTGTAACCTGATATAGCCATGCCAATCCAGCTCCTCTAAGGAAAAGTGTGACTCATTTATCATGCAGAGTTGTTTGAAACAGTTAACAAAATGGATAGATAAAGGTGAATTCAATAGTTCACTGGGGTGCTGGCAAAGACAAACTCTTAGAAAGGTTACAAAAAATATTTTAAATGTCCACAGGGACAACTGTGATGAATTAAATATTTATGAAAAAATTATCCAAAAATGCTCATCATTGGGCATCTATATAAATGGCACTCTATGCTCCAGGATTTTTACATGTGGTGGTGGCTGTTTTTCTCAGGAGAGACACACTAGGTTTCAAAACACTTTGTCGTCTTCCTGGAGGTTGGATCCTCAGTGAAGTGCTGAGTACATTGGTAGGGACAATGCTACCCACAGTTACAACAATTGCAGGCTCCTGCTGGGGGGATACTTGTTGACATACAACCACCGTCAGTGACCTCAGCACCCTGGGATGTATGCCCTGTCTCTGAGGGACACTGAAGAGCTACAGGACAGCACAGAGGGTCAGTGGTCTTGCAGATCTCCAAGACAATAGTGACCATGGTGCCTTTGTTGTTGCTGAAGTCTCAACGCTGTAGAAGGCTGCTCTGGGCAACTTTGAAGTAATGAAATATAAGCTGGATCGTGATGAGATCTAAAAGCAGGTATGTGGCTGCTGCTGCACGCATAGTGTCACCTCCCGACACAAGGGTCTTTCTGGAAATTAGTGACTCATTACTGTTCACCTCATAGGTGTTCATGAGGTTGAAGTCTTGCAGAGCTAGATTTAACAGTGATATTTTTCAGAAGGCTGGCCATTCTCAATGAACCACAAAGCACCTAATGCATATGTGACAGCAGTCAAGGTGTCAAGGCCTATGAAGTTTGTTAGCTAAATGACTATTGGGTTTGCATGGCAAGGGTTTGGGGGGGGGGGATGACTACAGGGGTGGCTTCTGTGAGAAGCTGCCAGAAGCTTCCCCCATGTCCGATAGAGCCAATGCCAGCTGGCTCCAAGATGGACCTGCCACTGGCCAAGGCTGAGCCCATCAGCGATGGTGGTGGCATCTCTGTGTTAATATATTTAAGAAGAAGGGAAAAAAACTGTGCAACAGCAGCCAGGAGAGAGGAGTGAGAAGATGTGAGAGAAAGAACCCTGCAGACACCAAGGTCAGTGAAGAAGGAGGGGCAGGAGGTGCTCCAGGTGCTGGAGCAGAGATTCCCCTGCAGCCCATGGTGAAGACCACAGTGAGGCAGGCTGTCCCCCTGCAGCCCATGGAGGTTAACGGTGGAGCAGATACCCACCTGCAGCCCATGGAGGTTAATGGTGGAGCAGATACCCACCTGCAGCCCATGGAGGTTAATGGTGGAGCAGATACCCACCTGCAGCCCATGGAGGTTAACGGTGGAGCAGATACCCACCTGAAGCCCATGGACAACCCCACACTGAAGCAGGTGGATGTGCTCAAAGGAGGCTGTGAAGCCTGTGGTGGAGCAGGCTCCTGGCAGGACCTGTAGACAGAGCTACACTGGAGCAGTCTGTTCCTGAAGGACTGCAGCCTGTGGGAAGGACTCATGCTGGAGCAGTTCATGGAGGACTGTGTCCTGTGGGAGGGACCCCATGCTGGAGCAGGAGAAGAGTGTGAGGAGTTCTCCTCCTGAGGAAGAAGGACCGGCAGAGACAATGTGTGATGAACTGACCACAACCCCTGTTCCCTGTACCCCTGCGCCGCTGCGAGGGAGGAGGTAGAGAAAATCGTGAGTGAAGTTAAGCCTGAGGAGAAGGGAGGGGTGGGGGGAAGGTGTTTTAAGATTTAGTTTCTGTTTTTCATTATCCTACTCTGATTTGATTGTTAATAGATTAAATTAATTTTCGTCAAGTCTGTTTAGCCTGTGACAGTGATCAGCGAGTGATCTCTCCCTGTCCTTGTCTCCACCCATGAGCCTTTTGTTATCTCTCCCCTGTCCAGCTGAGGAGGGGAGTGATGGAGCGGCTGGGTGGGCACCTGGCATCCAGCCAGGGTCAACCCACCACAATGAGGCACAAAAAATAATGTGGAACTTCCTGCAATGCCCAAGACCTTGCTGATTTTATTTTCCTTTGCCTGTTAGCAACAGCGTGCAAGCACAGACCAGTGAGTGTATGAGACGCAGCAGTAGGTATATATGTTGTATAGATATATGGCATATACATATATGGCTTATATTATTGGACAATTGCTTATCTGCTCCTCCAGACTGATCTCGCAGAGCTTAGTAAATGTGGCCAAAAAATTTGCACCTCCCAGTGAGAAATGAGACTCTTAAAAATCTTGAATGACTGCACACTTTCAGAATCAATATTTCTGACATCCCTTTTCACAAAACAGACTGTACATCTTTTAATATTTACTGAAATGTTTTATGAACAGTGAAGGACCTAAAACAAATAAAGGAATTTCCTTTCCCTGAACCATGAGGAATCAGATACTCAGTCCTGGGCAGGTATTCTTATTCCTTAAAACCACTACATACTCCTACTCTGGCTTAAACCAGAAGCTTCTCTTTACATTAGCATATCCTTCTACACCCAGCAAGAAATATTCCTCTACCTTTATAAACTCAATTACTGAGTTTGTGATTGACAGAAGTTAAAGTGAAGGGCATTAGTCTATTTTCAGGTCTGTGTAGTCAAATGTAATGGGATTCCTTTGCCCTCAGTCCTTCCCTCCATTTCTCTGTGATACCAAACAGGGCAGGACCATTTTTTTCCCAAGAGAAACTTTGGGAGTTTTGATGGAGCTGATAAACCTCACCCAGTGCCTGCCCTGAATGGTAGGACCTGTATATAGCAAGGTCCTTGCCTTTGGCCGGCTCTTTCCACAGTAATCAGGCGTTGGGTGCAGCAAGCCAGCTGGGTATTACCTTGAAGGATCTCCACAGCAGGGGACTGGTAGGAGTTTCACAAGGATGAAAGAAAGGAAGCGGAATAATGGAGACAGGCATCCATCTGGTCTTCCCCATGTATTGCTTCTTGTTGCCCATTTTTTTTGTGCCTGTCACAAGAGACTGTTTTGTGAGAAGAGAAATCTGCTGCCAAATCCAGGGACAGTGTTGCTGTGAGGATGAAGAACAGCTAATGATAAACTGGGAGATGAAAAAGAAGAAGAACGAACTGTGTGGCCTTCAGAAGTGCAGTGATGCAAATGGGATCAAATGTAATAGTACAAAAGTAAAAGATCATGTACTGAGGAGGAAGGGAATTTCTGCTATAAGCTAGGAAATGATCAGCCAGAAGTGACAGAGTGGAAGAAAGATGTGGGTGTATGAATCAATCACAGAATGACTCTGAGCAACCAGCATGATGTGGCTGTAGAAAAAGATTAATTCCATACTTGGGAATATCAGAAAGGATGTGTCTGGCACAGAATGTGTACTATGAGACTCCGGTAAGGCCTTCTGTATATAATTCTGGCTGCCTTTTTTCAAGAAAAGTGCAGGAGGAAGAAGGGATTTAAACTAAAGGACAATGGTAGTATCGTGAGGGGCCTGGCTTTGGTCTCTTCCAACTTATGTTTCTGAATGAAGGGGAGATGAACAGCTTTGCTGTATTACTATATATGATTTTTTTTTTTCCTGAATGCATGTATAAAACATGGACTTTCAAGCATTTATACAGTATTTTCACTGGTTTAATTTTGTATGTCTTAGTAAAACCTTATAATGCAAAAATGTTACAGTTCAATTTTAGGTAATACAGGTAAAACTAAATTAAACTCCAGACAACCTACTTTTCTCACTAGTCAATGATATTGTTCAGACAGTGTCTCGTTTCCTTGGACGAAAGCAGCTACAGCTATTAAACACCCTCTGGGTTAAGGGTGGGTATTCTTCCTTGGACAACTTCCATTTGGAATAAATACCATTTATTTAACTCCCACCTTTCTTTCCCTGTTGTGGTTAGTTTTTGAATCAAGAAGATTCAAAGAAATCTAAACCAGAGTTAATCTCAAAATGTGTACACATAAAACCATTTACAGCAAAGTCACTAATTTCACTCTTGCCAAGCTATTTAAACAAATTCCTGTAGTTAACATGATTTCAACAAATCCTGAGGATAAGGCGATTTCATCTGTCTTTGATATTTACCAGTCCTTTTTTTCCCTGTTAATCTGTCAGTCAATGACCTTGAAATCGTTATTGCTCAGACTCTAGCAAACTCTAGCTCATTACGGTTTCTTTTCTCCACAGGCAGCAGATACGTTTTTTTTTTAAAGTTTTAAATATTGAAGTTTATAATTAATGTAATTTAAATTACAAGGCACCTAATTTCAGTACAGTAAATAGAAGAAAATTTTAAATCTTTTTTGTGGCCTGGAGCTGGGAGTGTCTAGGTTTCAGAAAAGACTTGGTTTTCTAATCATCTGACTCTAGTGGCAGAATAATTTAACTTGTATGGCCATACAGTAATTGGTAAAAGCTGGATTGTTAGAAAAATGACCAGTTAAAGAAGAAACTTAGAGATCTCTATTGTTTAAGACGGAAATCCAAGCTTATGGCTTTGAAAAAATGTCACAATCAAATGATCTTAAAAAATTTATTGCAGTCACATTCTTTGGCATGTCTAAAAGCATGGTCAGAATAAGTTGCCTTGCTGGTATTTTAGCTGATGCTAAGTGATTAGCTAATGTCTAATGCTAAAGTCATTAGGAAAGTGGATGTAGAGTGTTGTCACCTAATTCCTCACAACCTTTGTGACTGATAGGGTCAGGTGTGGTCTTGGAATAGTGGGATGATGATCCAAATTCTCTCTTTAGTGTGGGTTGTTTTTTTTTTTTTTTTTTTTTTTTTTTTTTTTGGTATCGGTTCATAGAGGTGAAGTACACAGCAAGAATATGATTCTGCAGAGAAGAAGAGAAAAAGATTTCTGCACCAGTACAGAGCAATAAGATCCTATCTGGTAGTGAGACTCACCCTGCAGAGCCTCAACGTACATTGGCAATTGCATGCAGCACAACCTTGATAGAGGATTGTGTTATTCACTCAGTGCAGATGGTACCCTAGCAGGCAAAATCAAACAGAACTTATCTTACTCCAGAGCATCCATTATTTTTGACAATTCGGAAGGAAAAAAAACTTGAAGATTTCTTCTAATGCTTGCTGTGGATAAGGGACAGTGTTGAGAGAGCTTGACAGTATGGAGGAGAATTCAATAGGAATTTTTATTTTCACCTTGAATCAATGAACTCTGTATTCCTGTATTCTTCCCAGAAAAAAGATTGCTTGTTTTATTTTGCTTTTTAATGGATGGATTTCAGTAAAAAAATAGGAGGATACATTCTGGAATTTGTGTTTAGAAAAGCCCTTGGATAGTAATATTCCTCCTATGCTTTCACCTATGTGTTCTAACATCCAGATGGCCCGGACTATGTTCTTGGAAAAGTTTCTGAATAATGCATTTGTCTGATAATATTCAGTTCAGTGTTTTCACTGACTGTTCAATTGTCTATTCTGAGCTTGTTGTCTCACTGTGGTACATAACCATCCATTTCACTTCTTAACCACGTCTGTCATATTGCCCAACATGGGCCTGCTTTTTTCAGAGTTTTTAATTTTGATGTATAAAATGTTTATGAATTTGGATGATAAAAGTGTTTATGAGTAATTTACCATGCATGCTGGAGTATTTAAAACGGCTTATTGTGTCTGGCTGTACCATCTGCAGAGAAAGTCACTAGACTTCTCAATGGTTCTCATGGGAAAGGACTTTTTAAGCCTTTAGTTTGTTCTAATCAATGCATTTGCCAATGCCACATAAACTGCATATTGAAAGTAAAAAAAAAAAAGTTTGTAAATGTATTCACTTTTAACTACAGCTAAGGAGTTAAGAATTTTGATTAATGACGCACTAATTAATACTGAAATTCTGTGCCCTACTTTAGGAAGTATAATGTTAATGACATCAGCTCTGGCCCAAAGAGAATCTTCCAATTTAGTCAGAATAAGCAGAAGAAACTGCTAGCAGCTCTTCCCTTAGATTTCAGTTATGTGAAAACATGTTGTCGGCATCTTTGATTGTAAGATAAATGACTATGCAAAATGGCATTATGTGGCTTTTCATATTTGTTGTTGTTCTCCATGGGTTACATATCGTCTCTGATCAGTTTACACTTCCAAAGCTGTTCTTCCCCGCCACATCCTCATAGTACAGGATTCTGAGATTCCAGCTGCAAAAATGGAGTGTCCTAATGTAATAAGATCTACCAGATCCTGCAGGAAACCAATGTGGGAAGCATTTTTTTTTTTTCTAATTAGCAATACATCATATTTTGAAAACATTAATATCATCACAAAGAAGTGATGGAAATTATGATCATTTTAATAACCAAGAGATATGACTTCTGTCTTTTTTTTTTTTCCATCTCCAAAATAAAAGTATTAATGCTTCTTTTGCATGCCTTCAAGAAAGGGAGAGTAAGAGTTCTAATTAAACACAATTTCTGTAACACTACTGTAATATGTCTAACAATAATAATGAAGGAGCACAGATTTTAATTCTATAGAGGACACATTTACAAATACTGCAGTGGTTATTTTATCACTAACTCTATGAGATAAAGATTCCCTCTGCAAACAGCTGTATGACCTACAGCATTCCCATGAGCTGTTTTTTATTGCCCATAGTTCTATTAATGAAAAAAAAGCATTTCAGGCAGTCAGACAGGTTAGAATAAACACCATATGAAAGTGGTTTGGGCTAACTTGAATGACTGTGTCTAGAGGACAGAATCAATTTATAGAGAGTGATGAATAACTTGGGATCTCCAGCTGGCACAGCAAGAGTCAGAAAAGAAGGTATGCCTACAGCCTAAGTCATACAAGCTGCAATAAAAGGATGCTGGGACTGAATCTTTCTCATGTTCACTAGTGTATACATTATGTCTATGCAAAAGGGTATAAAAATAGAAGCAAACAAGACTTCCCTACTCATATTTATGATAATAAGTAAACCCTTGTCTGAAGTTATGTATTAAAAGTTACCAAATAAGGGAGAATTAGGCCCACCTTTCTACTCTTTTAATATAACAGGTGAGTTATTTTGGAGATTATAGGGAAGGTTTCCAATCTCAGCTAAACTGTTTAATATGCTGAATGATAAGAAATGCAGTGCCTTGTTTACAAAGTAAACATTTATTTAGGTCATGCTCTGCATTAGGACTAACCTCATAGAACAGCTAATGTCTGATGTGCTTCTCTTCTCTCCTTCCAATTTTGTTTTAGAAACAAAAAAAAATACAGAAGGCAAATGAGGGATGAAAATGCATCCAAACAATGAAATGCAGTTATTAAAATAACATTAATCTCTGTAAAGTTGGAAGAAAATAAAGATGATTTTCATGTTCCTTGCAGAGTGTGCATATACTGAGTGTGCTGTATAAATTATTTCATACAGAAAATATATTAAAAGGTTAGCCTTAAAAAATTTTGACATGCATATAATGTATCTGGTTCAGTTCTGACAATATCAGTTTTATTCATGTAATCTTCTTCAGATATAAGAAGAAAAAGAAAATTTCTTTTGCACAGCTGAACATCTGCTGCAGGGTACAAATTTTGACAAATTGACACATTCTGGTCTGTAATATTTTATGGAAAAGAAAAAAAATCCTCCTGGGTATTAAATATTTAATACAGTAGCTGAAAAGAAACATGCTGGAAGTAAGTTGTACTTATTTTCAGTTCAGAGCTAGCATCCAAGGAGATTATGAATTGGTGAAAAGGATCACCACAGTCAGTTGTTTTTATTTGAAGTTTACTTTAAGGATGCAAACAACAGGTTTCTTTTAGAGAACTGATATGGAAGCAGCATCAGTTTAATGTTAAACAGGACAATATCTGGGCTGGCAAGCGCAGAATGGAGAAGAATCGTGCAAGGAACCGTGCCTGGCTCCTTGAACTCCTTCAGGGGAACTATTTGCATTCCTAGTTCCTGGGCAAAATAATTCCCTTTTGCCTGACAGCTTTCCAGTAGGTTAAATGGATTTAGTGATGTTAAGTTACTCTACAAGTCTCTAATATATATGCTGCAGGAATATTTATATTACATAAGGTATCCAAGACCTTTCCAAAGCCTGGAACAGCTTAAAGCCATCCTAGTCCATCTTTCCTGCTCAGATACCATTTCAGATAATTGGATCTCCTGCTATGTGCAGAAGCTAGGTGCAGATGACACCTAGCTTCGTGTCTCCAGAAGTAAGAAGAGATCTTCTGTCATGCCGATGTCAAATCAGTTAAAAAGAAACAACATAAAATCAAAAGATCAGTTGACTTGGGCTTTCCAGACACAGAGAAAACTGAAATACCTTTTCTTAAAGGAAGAAAACATTTCAAGGATATTCTATGATAACTTCACCTGCCAGGTTGCTATCACAGGGTCATGTTAGATTCATCACTGCTCCAAGACAGACAAAAATAGTAGGAAGAAATGTTTTCTGTCATCACTGGCTTGCCAGGACACCTTACTTTTTCCAACTGGACCAAGCCCTAGTAACTATGATTCATGTCATCTAAAGGTTACTCAGTACTAATCTAACGTTGAAAATGGTGGGAGAAAAGGCAATGGTCCCTCTGCATTAACATATGCATCCTTTTAAAAGTGAAAATAAAATATGTGTGAGTGGGTTGTATAGGCAAAGGTCATCTAGAGTAATGGCAAGGCATTGTTACTCATTTTGGGTAATACAGACTGTTGACCTATAAATGCCATATATGAGGAAAAGGAGCAAACTTTACACCTTAATTTTTAGATATCTGCACTAAACTCTTGCCTAAGTAAGTGGCAGTTTATTGTTCAGGCTGTAGAGCCTGTTAGATTATGAAGTACCAAATGTTCTTGAGGTCTATCTGTTCTTGGAACGTAAAATGAAAATGGCACCAATTCTTCTCTTGCTGTATTAAGTGCAGTGTGTCCCTGAAGGTGCTAATTAGCCAAATGTCACAATAAGCAGTTTTATGTTTTGCACTTAAACTTGCCAGTCACTTAAGCTAAGGTATAAAAAATGGTGAAACAAACCCAGAACTTTATTTTAGGAAAATGGAAACCTCTCTTCAGAGGAAGATACGTGCCTTTTGCAACACTGATGTCCTATGTCAAACATACAAGCCAGCTACGACAAAAAGTAGTTACGTGCCATTCTGAAGCTCTACTGAGGCCTGAATTTCTCCTCACACCATGTATGCATGTGTGTCACGAATGAGTTGTTTAGAGGCCACTTAAAGAATCACTGTTGAAGGTATTAGAAAGTGATTTTAACAGAAATTTATAAAAGCATGACTTAACAGAGTTCGATGGCAAGGTTCACTCTGTCACTTACTACATGGATGAAGCACACAAAGGAAAAGAGCATGGGAAGCTGAAGTGTAAACACTACTTAGCAACAACTAAAACATCAGCGTGTTATCGACATTATTCTCATACTAAATCCAAAACACAGCACTATATCAGCTATGAGGAAGAAAATTAATTCTATCCCAGCTGAGACCAGGGTATCGTGTTAGAATTGAGTTGGGATGATTTATACAGAGGACGAGGACAAAAAGGTTAAGGGAGACCTTTCTGTTGAGTCACGAGGTTCAGAGAAGACCTGTCTGGATCCAATCTTAGTCTCAGATTTGGACAACAGTTTATGTCTCATACAAAAGGGTAAGGAGACTCTCCCATTAAGTCACGAGGTTCAGAGTAGACCCCCTTGCTTTTTAAACTCCTCAGAGAGGAATCTAGTGGACTGGATCTACCCCTAGTCCCAGACTTGGTCAACGGTTTATGTCTAAAGGATTATATGTGTTTAACAGTAGTCTAAGCTTCATTCCCAATCTTGAGATAGATCATAAGATTTCAGCAGACTGTATTTGCTAGCGGGTACCTGCATCAATTCACACACATACACGCACATAGACATAAAAAATTAGATAAATATACAAAAATATACCTGTTAAAAATTGCCCTTGAGTTCAGTGAAATACATCGAATGTCTTGGCATTTCTCAATGGGTGAAGGGTTGACCCTCGAGGAGTGTTTCGGTCGAGGAGTGTTGCAGCCCAGGTCCTGTGCCAGTCAGCAATGGTCTTCTGAATATTGCAAACTAGAGTTCACGAACTCTGAGGAGCATTCCCCTCAGAGGGAAATTCTGGGCACAACCCGCTGTGGTCCAGGAGAGCTCCAAGGCCCTCGCTTGGGACCACTGTTTATAGGGTTGCAAGATGATTGACTTTAGTCATCCGTCAAAACTCTCAAGGTTTCAGTAACAATGATATCGTTCCCCTTGAGCTACGACTCAGATAAGGGTAGCAGGGGATGACAATTATCCCCAATCTTGTCTTCAATTTGGGCCAGGCAGCAGTTTCTGATACGATCGGTACATTCCCCAACCTCAGTTACGCAAGAGTTCCTGATATGGTGAAGGGACACTGCACCGCCTGACTCATTACTCCAAGGCCGAGGTTTAACGGGAGTTTCTGAGATCGTGGAGCGGCCCAAGGTGGGGGGAGGGGAATGCACCACCACGATGTGAATTTCACTCAGTTTGTGGGTACATCATTCAATAAATGTATGTTTGATGGGGAAAAAAGCAAGAAGCATTACAGTAGGCAAAATACTTTAGATTAAGGAATGAAGTTATGCAGCAGACATTCATATTGATACGAAAAGTATTGTATGTGTACACTCAGAGATGGAAATGATCTTCAGGCCAGTCTGGGTTTTCTCTGTTTTTCATATAATCTTAGTAAATAATTAGAAATGTATTCTAACTTCTTTTTTCTCTTTGCCCTCCAAAAATGCCTTTATTTTGATCTAAGGTATTTGCTGCCAGTAGTTGTACAAACACTACCTGAGCTTAACTAGTTATCTGGAGTCTTCATGGGACTTTGTGAAGTTCCATGATGTTTAAGAAGCTCCTATTCCTCAGCCACTTGGTATTCCTTTTCCACTGAAATATAACAATTTCAAAAAGTGACTGGCTAAATTCATGGAAAAGAAATGCATCAACAGCTATTAAAACAAACAAAAAGAAAACACCTCTGGCTTGGGCAGTCTTTGAGTCTAGCTCTAGGATGCAATTCTAAGCGATAACATAGCATATATTTGGGCTTATAACATGGGTGGTGTAAAACACTCTCCAGAGGCATCCAATCCTTTCTAATTTAAGAGCTTAAAATTAAGAAGCTTGAAAATTCCCTTGTGCCTAGAACAACCTTTAGGTGTCTTTCAGCTTTTCAAGAGAAAGTGTTGTTTCTGTGATAAAACAAGGACCCGAAATAGATTAATCTTCTGCTGTTGTCACAGATCTAACATCACAGGATATTATCAATATGACACATGGGTAGTGAGATTTATTTACTTCAGATTATTTTACCTAGCTTTGTTAATTAATGTATGCAAATACTTAGATATTAGTAAATGAAAAAAGGCTGCCACATCAAAATAAAGCAACATTATTTATGTTGTTACTATTTTTTTGTGGCTTTTGGATATGTCTTAGCATACATATATCCTCTTCTGCACACAGAGGAATAACTTTCTCTCTGTGGCTCTTTACTACTTGATCGTACAACCTTGTTGTGAGACAACGAAGAATTTAGGAGTACAGTTTGTATGAAGGGCACCATTTCAGAATCAGGGTTCTTTTCCGATTTTTTTTTGCTGCATCACGTGAATGAACTATCAATCAATCAAATTAGAGTCTACTTCTGAAATTTGGAAACAAAATAGTTACTTGCATTGGAATTGCCTTTTCTTTTAAAAGACTCCATCACAAAGGAGAGCATTCTTCACTGTTAATGCTTAGGCAGATGCTGATTTGTTTTTTCTTTAGTAAAAGAATGAGTGGCATCCAAGGTTTCATTTTGATCAGGGATGGAACCCAGTCAGAACAGAACAAGTAACATTAACAGAACACAATAATTTCTCATCTATCGATGACCTTTAAAGAGAATTGTAGTTATTACCTTAGAATATTCTCTCATTTATTACCTGTCTCATTATTGAATTCCAACACCTTTATGTAGCAGAAATATAGATGCTTGGCTTCAAAACAGAGAAATATGATTTAACTATTATAATGGCTGCAGGCGGTGAAGTCTAATTTAATTTTTTTCACATTATATGGGATTTTTGAAGATGATGGTCGTTACTAGACCAGGCAGTTCACTGGAGAGATAGAATGAGTCCATCTCTTAGGGCTAAATTTGTTATAAAAGGGTATTTTCTCAGATCTGCCAGAAGTTCATTAAACTGTTTAGGTATGCTTCTTGGATAGCAATCTAAGCTATTATTATTAGCAAAGTCCTTAAAATTGTAAGCAAAAAGATGGACATTGAGATGTGAAAAATTATTTGAACATTCACCCCTTTACAGAAGTAAAAGTCAACCAAGTCCATCTTTGGTAGAGCAAAACTCCATGTCAGAATTAGTTTTGTCATTTTCTGATCCCAGACACTTCCAAATGTCTTTTATTTCACTTTCTTGGTCCCAATGCTCTTGCAGTAGGCACACAAGTTCAGAATTCTTTCTGACAATACAGGCTGGGAGATTTTACATTGTAGTTAACTCTCTGATGGCTTTACTATGCTTCAGCATTTTATACAGTTGAGAATTTTCTTGGATTGTCAAACAAATGTTGACCTACCCGTTCTTTAACTCAACTTTGACATAATGGCAGGTGTTGCTATTCCTAAATGGACAAAACTAGGAACACTTAGCAATAATTAAAATGGAAAGATGTAATCCTCTGAAGGAAAAGTTCATGCAGGCAGTAACTTCTTGAAGGATAGAAGATTTTGTAATCATCACTGACAGTTTATTAAAACTATTGGCTCAGTGGACAGCAATGGTTCAAAAATGGTGGATATCATCCAGATATGGAGAATAAGGCAGAGGATATAATTTTTCCTCCATATAACTTTAATGTCGCCACACTGAGTGCTGTATTCAGTTCTACTTTCCACATCTCAAGGAGTATCTAGTGGGGTCAGAGAATGGAAATGAAAATAACTGAGGGAATGAAGCAGGTGCCCTACAAAGAGAGCCTAAAAAGGCTGAGATTCTTCAAAAGTCTGTGGAGAAGAGAAGAGTAAGGAAGGATATGACTGAGTTTACAAAGTCATGAAGGGTCTGGCTGTGGTGAATGCAGAATGGCTAGCCAGCAAGTGCCACCATCCTACAACTAAGGGACACTTGTCCAAACTAGGTAGATGGAGATTTATTTAAAACAGATAAAATGTAGTAATAGGTAGAAAGTATCTTCCCATATTTCTGCTTCTATCCATCCATTTCTCACTACTGGCTTTTTTCATAGTGGCTAATGAGCTGACGGAATTTTCTGGCACAGAAGCTTGTGGAGGGAGATAGTATCAGCAGGTTCAGAAAAGGATCAGACCAATTTATGCAATGGGTGAATAAAAGGGAATAGGCAGGATATATCCTCTAGGGCCAGGTTTGTGTGCCCTGCCTCTGCAGCAAGTCCAGTGGCTATAGTCAGATCAGAATAATTGGCCAGGTCCAGCTGACCCATTTCTTAAACTCTTACAAGCATTATTCTGCGCACGTTGCTCATTTGTTTGTTTGTTAAAGGGTTTCCTCTTCTAATTCTCAACTAGCTCATAAAACTTACCTGTCTGGGCTATCTCTTACAATGTTTTACCATAGCTCCTAAGGGAATGGGACCCCAATTACACAGAAACCTCTAGACTTAATTGTGATATTCCTACTTCTTATATTCATAAAAATATTATTAAAATATTATCATTTCAAATATTCAAACATATGTACCTTGGATTACTCACAGAAATGGTATGGGCAGTTTAATGATATATACCAGGAAAACACGTAACTCATGCTTCTTTAGAAGAAAAAGGGTAGCTACCTTGTTGTTGCCATAGTGTTCCCCGAAATAAATGGTGGGCAAATAGACTAGTTTGATACAGAATCTTTTCATGAGGTCATCATGGTCTTTCAAAGGCACCTCCTCTCTGCAAACCTGGTTTCTCGAAAAAAGGGTAGCACGTACATTGAAAACGATTTTCCAGACGTTGAACTGAGTGATTTAAATTGCAGGCTCCTGGTTAAACTTGATCAGCACTATTTAAAACAACCCAAAAGCTAATCTGCCCAAGACATTATAAGCTCCCAGTTAATGAGGCTTGTTTTGATTCTGATGAGAATTTTCTTTTCAGGGCCAGCATAAGTTCAACAAATCATGTTAAATACTATTTGAAACAGCACACTTATGGGCCTTTGCCCTGTCTCCTTTAATCAAGCTTTGCAGACTGAAGCAGTTAAAGTATGGTCCAGCATTGTTGTTTGGGATATTACTTTGGCAATAGCCCACATTTCTTTAGCAATTTGGAACACACTAGAGCTGTCCTGCTGATAGTAGACCCAAGCTAGTCTTTAAGCCTTCACATATATGAGCCAGAGCAAAAAGACAAAGCATGTGGAAGAAAAGAGGACCAGGGGTATCATGCTCAGGGTGAGGCTGCTGCAGGGTAAAAAGGTAATTTTCACCCCAAATCTTGTGTGCTGAAGGGGAGAAGTAAAGTTATGGGAGGCTTCACCCTCAAATTCCATGTATCATTTCTGTTCAGTAATGGGAACGGTTCTCATCCAATGTTCCAAGGTGCGAAGCAGGGAATGTTCTTTGTATTTTTCTTATGATCTCAAGTACCCGCACTGGAGTTGGCATGACTCACAGGAAACCACGTGGAGATGCGCTGACCACCCTGTCTAGTGGCATATGAGATTTCCTTCAGATACGTTCAGATCATCTCAACATAATTTGCTTCCTCAGCTCTTAATTGCTTTCCTAAGCTGTTGTATATTGATGAAAGTTCTTGTTAAGTCACTCTTCTTATTCATACGCCAGAGAGAGAAGAAATGATTTATATACAGCACATAAAGTTAGTGGGTTCCTCTGGACTGTAAAGAAACTATTTCTCTACTCTGCAAATATTTGTGTATGATAGGTAGCAAGGCCTGCAGTTCTGATACTTCACGTTATAAAATATTACCGTCAAAGCCACAGTAACTGGACAACTTGATAACTTAATAACTTGATCAAATTTAAAAAGAATCTGGGCTGAAATGCTCCACGCTGGGAAGTTTTGTTGGGAATGTTTCAGCACTAATAGATCTGCTGTTTTCGAACACTTCAAGGAAAATACTTAAAGCTGTTTCTTTAAGAAACCATGTCATCTCCTGAAACTTAGAACAAATATTTGACATTTGACCTAGCATGTGACAAAAATCCTCTCAGGAGGATGCCTGTTGCATTCTGCATGAAAATACAGTTAGGCTTGTTCTTTGGAAAGTTACTGGCTTCTTGCTTGTCTCAAGAACATTTGTTTCTTTGAGCTTCTCTGTGCCAACAAAACTAGGATGATTCACAGAGCAATTATACTTCCCATGTGACATTCAGCCATTGACCAAAGCATAATCCATCCATCTGTAAATCTTTCCAAAGTTTTCACAGACCATAATAGCAAAAATGATAGCAACATTAAAGTTATATCAAAATTCTTAACTCAAATGCTTCAAATGTTCTAACATTTGAGCACTTTACTTTCCAAATGGAATGCTACCTTTTCCTTTCTTATTGGAAACAGAACATAGATCCAATTCTCTTCCTGCACTTGCACAGGGAAATGCACACACAGGGTAGATGACATAAAATATATAGAGAATGTGTTTGATTAATTAAAAGCACTTAGTTGACACAAAAATCCTGTCAATTTCCCTGACTAAAGATGGACTGCGAGGTGTGAAAATTACTTAATAGCATGTAGTAAGCATTATACCATGTTGTAGAGTAGTGCCTGAAAAGTTCTTTTTCTTCCAGCTTTTGTTGCATGGGATGAAGTACAGTGAGATACCACAAAGGCAAATGTAACATTTAAGAATGTCTGACAAACCCATTTAAGCTGAACGTGATGTTCTAAGAAGCTATTGTTCCTTTTTTGTCCCTTTTCGCTCTACAACTTCCTGGTACTGAAAAATGAGGCTGTTGCTTTGCAGACTTCCCCTCAGCAGGCACAGACAGCATTACTTTGGCACCTATCAAAGTAGCTGCCTACGCTGGCTCTTAGGATATCCCTAGAGACACGTTTACCTGTTTGATTCTAAAGTCATTGCTAGCCTTGCCTTGTAGGAGAAGTAATTTGTATTTCCTTTTCTTCTCTGACAGCAAATGTATGTATCTGAAAATCACAGATGATTTACATGGGCTGGTTTATCATGGCAGCAACTTAAAAGCATTGACTCAGTTTACCATAAAAGCCATACTTGGCTTTAAACACAGTTTTGCTATCCACAACTTATTCCCATAGTTATGACATGTATACAGATGATATCCATACACATGTCATAACATATCATATGTATACACATCATATGCTCTACTGTATAGCCATGCTGTTAGCATGCCTTTGTATTAATTAAACAGCAGCATCACAAAGATTTGAAGATGTCATAGATAGTAGGTACATGCAGTGTAAACTGCACATCAATTATTTGATGTTTATATAGCAAAAACCTATTCACTGTCCTCACTTTTATACTAGTGTAAGGATTGATTATCTTCCCAGAGAAAAGACTGAAATGAATTGGAAACAGGACTGGACTCACAGCCCTTCCACATCAGTGAACCTTTTAGCCCCCAACCTCCTTAAAGGAAAAAAGATAAATATTTTCATCAGTTATTGCATCTAAGTTAAATAAGAATTGATTTTCCAAAACAAATCTGTTGTCACTTATCAGGCACATAATAGATAATTTTACACAGCTATAATTCAGAAAGCACTCAATTGCTTTTCACACAATGCAAAGCCTATTACATCTATATTGAATCTTTTTATGATGCACTTCATTTAAAATGTCACTGCATTTGTTCTTTCTATTGAAACTGATTTTATGCATTCTATTTAGAAGATCTGAAATAGGAGGCCCTATATGTACAGATCACAGAAGAAATATCCTGAGAGAAATGTATTTCATAGCTGGCTTTCCCCTAAACGTTACCTGAATTTTGTAAAATGTTTATTATAACATGTCTTCCTTTTGATTTTTCTCATAACTGGAATCTGAAGCCTTATCTCAGGCCTGGGTGCAGCACAGAAGTTAAAGGGTGCTTGTTGGGGGTTGTGTATGTGTGAGTGTCTGTTTAAGCCCCCAAAATTTACTATGGTGAACTAAAAGTAGGATTGTCTTTGTAGAGAGGAAAATAATTTGGAAATAGTATTTTAGTTTTCTTGTCTGGAGCACAAGTCTGATGAGGAGCGGCTGAGGGAACTGGGCGTGTTCAGCCTGGAGAAGAGGAGGCTGAGGCGAGACCTCATCGCGCTCTACAACTACCTGAAGGGAGGTTGGAGCGAGGGGGGGGTCGGTCTCTTCCCCCAAGTAACAAGTGATAGGACGAGAGGAAATGGCCTCAAGTTGTGCCAGGGGAGGTTTAGATTGGACATTAGGAGAAATTTCTTTCCTGAAAGAGTGGTCAGGCCTGGGCACAGGCTGCCCAGGGCAGTGGGGGAGTCCCCATCCCTGGAGGGATTTAAAAGACGTGTAGATGAGGCGCTTAGGGACATGGTTTAGTGGGCATGGGGGGGTTGAGTTGATGGTTGGACTGGATGATCTTAGAGGTCTTTTCCAACCTTAGTGATTCTGTGCTTCTGTGATTCTATGATTATTTAAAAATTCTGTTATGGAGCTGTTGGCAGGAGACAACGTATCAAGTTATGTGCCATTAATACATGATGGTGGGGCTGAACCTGCTGCCCAAGAGGTTCAAGGAGATGAAGTCCTACATGGTGACTTTTCCAGCACGTTTTGCATTTCCAGACTCTTCCCATTGTGTGATCAATGGAGCTGGAAGATACATGTTCTAGGTGAATGCGTCTTTACATCTAAACATTTATCTGCGTTTATATTCAACCATCAAGTATATCAGTCTAACATACATACCAACAGGATTTCAGCTGAATAAATACTGCTTGATATGAATACAGCTGAAGAAAGTCTTTCACACAGAATGTATCAACATGCTGTTGGAGATCGTACTTGGTTCCTAGGAGTATGTACTGCCCAGATACAAAAGTATATATATATATATACCTGTTTCTTCTAATGAGTCGTCTTGTGTCCAAATAAGATCAGGTCCCTACCTTTTGGATATCTTCCCTTCTGTTGTTAAATAGTACTTCAAATACTTGTTTCATCTACATTTGGAACTTTGTGCTGTGTCACCTGCTTTTGCTTATTTCTATTTAAAAAAACCCCCAAACTTCATGAATGTTTCCACACAAAGCATTTATCTACTTTTTCTTATAATGCCTTTTCATTGAACATGTTCTGCCTGATGTCAATACTTTCAAGCTGCAGTAGGGACAGTTGGTACAGGATAAAAACCATAATTCTTACATTTTCCGGGAAGTACCAGGAATTCCACATCACTTGGATTAAGTTTACTAAGTGCTGAAACTTTTCTTAGTTTTCATATTTGTTGACAACTTTTAAATGCTTGGAGTCACACATTTAAAAGTTCTTCAGGGCTTTTTGATTTTGACCAATCTGTATTCTGAAAGGAAGCAAGAGGTGACAAGCCAGGAAAATATGTCTAAATATTATACTTATTGTGTCCTTTGAATGAAGGGAAGAAAGAACATCAGACCTCTGTGATCTGAGCAGATTACTCATTAAACTTGACAGAGACAAAGAGGTCGAGGCATCCAAGAATGGCATTGCTACAGGGAACTTAAAAATTTACAGAACCAATTTGCTCATTCCTATCCAGGATGAGCCGCTGCAAGTTGTGCTGCCTCAGTACAGTTTCAGGTGACTCCGGTTTCTGTCTTATCATGGCATTGAACGTTACGTGTTGGCTCTTGTTTTCCAGACCTACACCTTATAATGTGTTTCTCGAATTATTCTGGCTGGTTTCATAAATCAATAAAGACTGCATATTCCGCTGATTTCCTCGTATCTTTGCCACTGAGATCTCACAGGTCAGAGGGAGCCATGAGGTCTGAATGGAGCTGGAGAGAACAATAACAGAAATGGTTAGAGGCCTTCAAAATCTCTTTATGAGGAAAGATTATACTTAGGCTAATATATGCCTGAGCGAAGAGAGATAACATTTGTAATATTTTAAAGATGAAAGGTCCATGAGTATCAGGAATTATTAAGTGTAACATAAAGGCATAGGGAAAAGAACAAAAGCAAGCTGGTTAAAAAGATCAGGCAAAACTTAAAATTCTCCTGATTTTGAAATGATCACTTGATGTTATGCTTACCCAGAGCTCATTGCAGAATTACGGTGACTGAAACACGGTTTGATTTGGATGGTGACAGAAACATGGTTGGTTGGAGTTTTTGGAGCTAGTCTGTAGTGTGAAGAGTCCCTTCACACACAGTAAGCTGAATGTCATCATAAACAATCTGTGCACTGACACTACATCCAGACTACACCTTAAAATCATTAGATATTTACTACTTTAAAGAAGAGATCTTTTTAATTAGGATTTTGGCTGCATCTTTTCATTATTAGATGCCTTGGGCATTATAAAAATAAAATATATTTATTATTAACAGTAAAAGTAATCCAGGAGTGCTGTGGCTGACACAGTAATAAAAGCCAGCAATAGTGCACATTTCTCCAGTGACTTTCATCACAGGATTCTAAAATGCTTTGGTGCATAAACATACTACTGAGAAAACACAGAAGTTATTCTGGGCCAGCAGTACTGCTAACAGTTTTTAGGAGGGGAAGTAATTAATAACTTCTTTAATTGAAACTGCAGGAAACATTGGGGAGAGAGAATATAATTAGCCAACTTGGAATTTAGCCAATGAGCTAGCATTACTACACCCTCACTGTTATGAAAAGTGCCATGGGATTGTCTATAACCTCACTCCAGTTTCATTTCTTATGGAAAGGCAAAATTCACAGTGTCCTCTTATGACTTCTAGGAAAATGTTGGGAGACTCTAAATTCAGGACAGGCCAGAAACTCAGTTGCTATGGTAGTAAGACAGTTCCTGAGATGTGCTTAATAATGTCTAAAAGACAAAAAGCATTGGATCAAGTGAAAAGAAACTTGCCAGATGCATTCATTCATCCTCTTTCACCCGTAATTGTCTCTTTGGAATCCCACCCAAATCAGAAAGATTTCTCTTTGCTTTTCTAGATGTCTTAATGCACACCAAGACATTAAATAAATCAATGATTGTGATAAATTCTTTCTTTGTTGTCTTCCTCTGTCTAGTTTAGGGCCTTCTGTCACTGTGTCTTGAAGAACATTTTTGATACTGTGGTTGTCTCAGAAATACTGCGTTGCACGTCATCTCCTGGCATTAGACCCTGCATTGTTTGCCTGCCAGTTGACTTTTCAATGTAACAATCTGAACCTGAATTGTTTTGCTTTTCAGAAGACCAAAATGTGAAGTGTTTGGCTGGCTGTGAAAGGCACATCTTTCCCAAACTGGTGAGACAGATGTTTTCACAAGTTGTCATATTTTGCCTTTTTTGCTCCTCTGTCAGTAATGTTGTGATCTCTGATCCCATCCATATGGATGGTGGAGAAGCTTGTTCCCAATGCCTGTGGCAGATTGCATGTATACCATCAAAAGGAAGATAAAACCAAGAACTCCAGATGCTCATACCAGATTGTAAATTAAGAAAACAGGCAAAGAACTGTTTATGGATGAGACAAGCTTGGACATTAGGAGAAATTTCTTTCCTGAAAGAGTGGTCAGGCCTTGGAACAGGCTGCCCAGGGCAGTGGTGGAGTCCCCATCCCTGCAGGGATTTAAAAGACGTGTAGATGAGGCACTCAGGGACATGGTTTAGTGGGCATGGGGGTGTTGGGTTGACGGTTGGACTTGATGATCTTAAAGGTCTTTTCCAACCTTAATGAATCTCTGATTCTATCATTCTAAGTCTGGGTTTTTTGTGAGGGAGGATGACAACAGGGCTGAGGGATCCTCCATGCCAGTGCATGTGCTCAGTATAAAGGAGTGTAAAAAACAGGAGCTGAAGTCTCCTAAAGTCTCCTTTTTCTTGCTTGGTGGAGGTGGACGTGGGGAAGGGTCACACTGCATCTTAGTAAGCAGCTCAGTTTCTCTTGCCTGGCGGTAATCCAGAAGAGATGCAGCTTGGACCCTGCTCTTTGGCTGAACATGGCAAACAACAGGCAAATGCGGTCAACTCCTGCTGCTTAGCTGGGGGACAAGCCTCCAGCCAAACCTCCCAACTTAATCCACACATGGAGTGGAGCTGCAGGGAGCATTCAGGTTGTCACAGCCGAGAGGTGGAGGCAGATGGTGGCTGCTCGCAGGACCTCCTCACTTGTTACACTTCACCCCACCACAGGTGTTCTCTAACTTGTTTGATGAAGTTGAGCAAAGTGAAGCACCTCTCCTAAACCATGTATAGGTCTCAGCTGGCACCATCCCTCTTAGGGCCACTGTCTAGCACAGCACAAGGTGAGATGCATTCATCTTCTCGATTCCTGGAAAGAAGCAGATGAGCTACCACCTCCTAGATCACAAAAAAAGAGGAATACTCTGCTATGGTGCTTTTTTAGTCTTGGCAGAAAAGTTTGTGACTGAATCCATTCTTTCTCAACTGAGATCAATTCCCATTATCTGCTGCGATGGCAAGTTGTGAGAGCAGATGCATTTGTGCAGTTCAGTCCCATTCTCAGCTGGAAGTAAATGCTGTTATTTGCCATGTCCTAGCTGAGCTGGGAGACAATTTTTCCCAGTGTTCCTTCTCTGCTCCTTGAAGGCTAGAGAGGTGGTTAATGCTTAGAAACAGCCTATGAAACAGGCTCAGTTGTGAACTGCTATTCCCTCTCATTTCCCATTAGATGGGCTGGATGGCCACAGAGCAGGGAGGAGGGGTAGAGGGGATGGGGAGAGCTGTGGTCTGGACCTTCAGGCCCAGGACAGCAGGCTGGCAGTTGGGAACAGCACGAGCACTCCATTGTGGTAGATATATAGTTACATAGATGGACAGGTACATAGATATACGTAGATGGATAGCTATTTAGCTACCTTGCTAGGTGGATAGATGAACGGATGGATGGGTGGATGGATAGACAGATGGAGGAAAACAATTGGAACGAATGATGATGTCACAAACTATACACTTTCTGGTAATGATGTATGCATAATATATCTATTTTCAAGTGTTTGGTTTTTTTTTTTATTTTATTTTATTGTCAGAGAACTGTGGCTACAGGAATAAAAGTTGTTCATTTTCTCTGATATTGAAAGGACTTGTCCTGACAGAGTATTTGATCCAACAGAGAGGGATCTATAACATTCATCTTAAGTTTTAGAATAATTCTTCACTGAGAGAATGAAGAGCACCATTTCTTTATTACTGTCTCATTAACCGTATCTATCTCACCACAGTGGACAGCAATTCCATTTTCAGTTCTGTGTAATAATATCAGTGACCCCTGAAGCACATTTCTGTGGATGAATTCTTGTATGTGGATGAATTCTTGTTCATAAGAAAGGCAGAACTCCCATCAGTTTCCATAAATCAGGTATGTTACTTATAGAAGTACAAATAAATTGGTAAGTTCAAAACAATTGGTTTCAGTTTTTCAGTATCTCCTCCTAGATTCCTCATTTTTCACATGCTTTTTGTGAGGTTGTGTAAGATAGACTTACACATACAAGTGCATGTATGGTTGTACCAGAGGTATGAGTCTTAACTAGCACAGATAGAGTAGTTGAACATATCTTTATCAGTTTTGCTACTATCGTTATCTTTCTTTTTGCTCTGGATGAGAGTTGCTTTGCAGTTTTGTTATAAAGATTAGACTTACTCCTATTTTCTTTAACTGATAAAGGAGCTTGGTAGGGGTACAAACAAGAATTCAATGCTGCTGCATTTCATGAAAGTTTTGCTTGTGTAAGGGCTGTATGGTTTCAATCATAGCATAATTTTCAAGGGGAAAATACAATACTTGGTGTAAATCAGTGTAGTTCTGTGTAAATTCCAAACCGTGGATAGAAATGGGCTAAGATAGAGCAAATTGCCGGAGAATAAAACTTCTTTCAATTGTCCCTGGCTGTGGGATATGTATGTGCTTTCATCAGCCTGGACTCTGTAGCATCTAAACACCAATTTCCGAAATTAAAGTGTTCAGTATGTTCCTAGAAAGAGCATTCCTTTCCTTTTTCAGTGTACCTCAAAAAGTGTATCTGCTGAAAGCCTTACTTCACTAATATATTGCTGCTTGTGTACAGGAAAGGTTATTGCAGAAAGATTTGTCTTACAGAGGTCTGCAAGGTCCCAGGTGAATGGGACTTTTATTACTGATGTCAAGGAGTGCATAGTCAAATCCCAAGCAAGTCAAACCCCACGATAATTTCCTAGGGAGTCTATATCTGCATTTATATTTTTACAGGATTACCTTGATCTCAACAGCACCTAGCTCCATTATATTCATCAGCCTAGTCTCTACTGATGATTGCATCCCTAAAATAATGTACAAGGAGAGGTAATCCCTCACACCAAAGCTGTTAATGGATTTCAGTAACAGTGATAATACTTTGAATTAGAATGAAAGCTTTTTATCTCTTTAAAGAAGACATTTTACAAGAAAATGTCTTGTAAATATTGATCTAAAACCATTATCAAGATAACTCTATTGAAGTTAGTGAAGTTATACTCTGTATGAATTTGACTTCAGTGCTTGGAAAAATCTTTCCTTTAATTTTACTGCTAAAACAGATTTAGCAATGAACTACGTTTGCAACGTACATAATTTTTCCAAGGCATTGTAAGAGCTATTCGTTCTCAGAAGACCCCTTAGGATCTTCAACATACTAACATAATTGCCACTGCGAGCATATGTCCAGTTAATTTAAATCACATTGGAGTGCATTGTTTCTTAAGTTCTCACTGAAATCATGTTGCAAGGTTTTAAACGGTGACAATGTTACCCATACCAGTTGGTCTTTCTAGTGGGTAACTGGGCATGTTCCCTGCTTCCCAACCTGAAAGCATCCTCTAGTCTCATTGTTTGACATGAAATGAGATTACTTTTTTATCATTTCATTTGAATGACTAAAAAAGGAATCTAAAATTTTAGAAAGTTGGCTAGTAGGCTAACCCCAGATATATTTAAAATATTTATATCAAAGGAAGAAGCTATGGTAAATCTAGTCATTTTACATGACATAGTATGTAGAGGCAAAATAATACTTACGTATAAGCCTCAGGTACAACATTCAGAAGGAAGAATAAAAAAATCATTAAATGTGCACACATGCCCTTCAAGCAAATATGTCTGAGATGGCAGCCAGCCTAATACATCCACTCGACAGGGACATGGAAAACCAGACCACATTTTCTTCAGTCCCCAAACTGGCTATCAGTCAAATCTATGAAATAAGTGAACAGATTTTTAACCATCCCCTATGTACAAACATACACACACACACATAGAGATAGACAGTACTATTCCCTTTCAACAGGAGATGTCTGGTCCTTTCTTTGTGGATGTAATAACAACTCAAAGAAATTATGTAAAACTGTGAAACGCTAAGGTTTTGTGCCAGTAGAAAAAGCTTACTATCTATTAGTGGAGCTTCTACAATTACCTGAAGGGAGGTTGTAGCAAGGTGGGGGTTGGTCTCTTCTCCCAAGTAAAAAGTGATAGGACGAGAGGAAACGGCCTCAAGTTGCGCCAAGGGAGGTTTAGATTGGACATTAGGAAAAAATTCTTTCCTGAAAGAGTGGTCAGGCCTTGGCACAGGCTGCCCAGGGCAGTGGTGGAGTCCCCATCCCTGGAGGGATTTAAAAGACGTGTAGATGAGGCGCTCGGGGACATGGTTTAGTGGGCATGGGGGGGTTGGGTTGACGGTTGGACTTGATGATCTCAGAGGTCTTTTCCAACCTTAGTGATCCTATGATTCTATGATTCTATGATTCTGCTAGCTGTGATTTTTGTGCCAGGCCCAAGTACAGGAGAAGGGCCTTTGTCTCCTGGTACTTCTGGCCTTCAAGGTTATTGCAGGAGGAGAGGTTGCGGCCATGGCCTCGCTGGAGAGGCAGCTCCCCTCTGGGGCGTCCTCCAGGTGCAGCAACGACCAAGGCTCAGCTTTCAGGGACCTCCAACACCAGACTCCTTACTTTGTGAACTAACGTGAACGAAAAGGAAAAAGAAATCTTAGTGTTTCAGGTTGTCTCTGAGGACTTCTCCTGCAGCTAAAACTTACGCCTGGATGTCAAGGTGCCTGTGCGGGTCGATTCTAGTCCGCATTTTACTCTCTACAATTTAGTAAAAAATACTTTTTCATTTTCGAACTTCAGTGTTGGAACCTCTCACCTGTATCAGAGGGATGCAATTGTAAAAATGAATTAATGATTACAATTTTGAAAACCTTAAATGAACAATGCTGGAATTAGAAACTAATGTGAAAGCAAAGGAGCTAATTATGAGTTACAGTGTTGCCAATCTGGATTTAGGATCCTGCTGACTAGGGCAATTTGTCACAAATGGGCGATTTAGACTGCTTAAAGAACCACTGTCAAAAGTATCAGCAAAAGTGGTTTTATGGAAATATGATGTTGTAGAAGTGCGACTTAACAAAGTTTGATGGCAAGGTTCACTCTGTTACTGTGCTACACGAAGGCTATAACAATGATGCAAAACTACCAAGACAGAATCGAAGTTGCCAAGACAAAATCGAAGTTACCAAGGCAAAATCTTAGTGCACTATAATAGAAGGTTATGCGCGATATCAGTCACTTACCAAAGATCTACAGTTGGTAAGAAGTCTCTCTGCCCCAAGGAGCGAGCTTGAGAGGTGTCCCAGCTCAAGGAGACTCACCGCCATGCTGCCAGCTGCTTAGTAGGGAGAGCTCAAAGAAAGATCGCTTCGGCTGTCCTATTTATGGAATAAAGTGGTTGGCTTGTCGTCAGATTACATGCGATGGGAAAGGTATGAATGAGAGTCCTTGTACCCACAACTTTCTTTGTTCCTTGATAAATGAGTCTTGGAAAAGCCACCTGCTATTCGTGTGTTGATTGCATGATGGGTGTTCCAAGCTCATACGCATCGACGCTCACTGTGTCACTCTGCTCCTTTGTGGGTTTTCAAAGAACAGATTGGAACTAGAGGAGTTCTTGGCCCAGTTACAACTTAGGCCTTTAGCTCCTTTGGAACTTGTACCAAACTACCACTACTTGGGTTAAGGAGTTGAGTGCATCCATCACTCCTTCAGATGATCTGATTTGCAAGGGATCCTCTTTAAAAGCAAAGACACCCAACCCAGGGTACTATGCTTGTGAATAAGTTGTGCTACAAAAAGGTTATCAATTTATTTGCAAAAATGCTTATAAAGCCTTGTGACTTTGTACTTCTTGAACAAAGCTTTTATTTATTTTGCAGTATGGAAACTTTATTTGTTTCTTTTCTTTTTATTCCTGTTCTCTTTAAATCTTTTGGGGCCCATCACCTCTGTCCTTTCAGCAAATCTCTGTCTGGGAAGTGCTATTCTTTTTTGAAATATGCAGCCCACAGCTTTGATATAATGAGTTATGGAAAGGCTCAGGTTTGACTGGTACTGTCAATCATTTAGCTGCACTCAGCCTCTAAACTAACCACGTCAAGTGGAAAATTCTCAGAACTTCCCCAGGAAACATGCAAGACATAAGCTGAGGGCCTTCGATTTTCTCAATACACTGGTATTTGAAACTGAATTTAAGCAAGATCATTCGTGAGACTCTTTCCTCCCATACCTTCTAATCATATATATGGAAATAATTGCCTGCCTGTCTGAGTCCCCTGTTATCATTACTGTTGTTGCCTTAGCTGTATCATTGAAAGACAACGTGCTATTGTCCAGTAATTATAAACATTGAACCCACGAAGTTCTGCAGTAGTTGTATACACTTGGGTTTCATCCTGTAATATGTACAATATCCTATTATTTTAAAAAAGATAAAAAGAGATCAAATAGCTATTTCCTCTAACCCATCCCTTATCCCTCGGGCATTTGAAGAATTATTGGATTTTGAGGAACAGGATGATCAGCCTTTATATCATCTTTTGACAATATACTGAGAAAGAATAACCTTTTTATCATCTGCAATCAACAAATCCTCCCCATTAGTGTGGCCCTGGAAAGAGTGCTAAATGGGTTGTCATTGGATGTGTTTGAAATTCCACACACAACATTTTCTCTGTGCTTTCTCAGTTGTATCATTTTTAGCAAATAAATGGTTCACGTAGCATGTTTGACAAGGAATGATGATCTAATACTGTGGAGTTTGTAGACACCTTTCAAATCTTACTTTAAATGTCAGTCCAGATAGTAGCTTTTCTAGGAAAGAACATGTTATTGGTTTCCTTATCCACTTTTCCCATTTCCTCTAAAATGTGTTTTGAAAAACAGTAAGAAATAAGCTGGCCTTTGTATAGACAAGTTTATATCTCGTTGGATCAATGTTAGTGGATCTTAGGTTCCCCATTCCATTCTGGAAGGTGGGGTATTGGGGTAGTCTTTGAATATAATCTTTATTAACTTGTTACAGGTCCTTCAAATTATATAGGACAAATGGCTTTCCAGGAACTAATGTTCTCTGCATGTTCTTGGTTATATAGAGGATGTCAGTATGCTCACAGTGTCCCAGAGAAAAATAGCTGTGAACATTAGCATAGGCAATAAGGTAGGGTGGAAAGTGAAAACACCAGCACTAAAAACTACTCCTGCTGTGAAATAACTTAATGCTTTCCAGATAATAGAAACAAACAAACAACCCTCCTCCAGAAAACATTCCTGAAAAATGGGTCAAAAAAATTAAAACCAGCACTGAAGTCAATAATATTTGCTGCAGGGCTTTTGGTTAGCCTTTTCTCAGGTTACAAGACCAGATATACTATAGAATGCTTGGAAATGAATTATGCAGACCTAAAAATGCTGAACATCTGTGCAGATCCATGTTTTGGGGTATTATGTGTGGTCATTGTTAGTAGAACCTTAGCACTGAATGCTTGAAAATGCCGACATATCCAGCTCCAACACAGTTAGGCATTTAGAGAATCTATTTGTTTAGTTAATGGGAAGAGCTATGGTTTTATTTCTTAAATCTGCCCTGTGGTAATCCTAATGAAAATTTGCGATTGAGCGAAGGAGCTAGCCCAAGCATGGGTTTGGAATTGAAAAAAAATCACTGTGAGTGCAGACTGAGGTATACCAGCAGAACTGCATGGCAGACCTAAAGATCAGAAGAAAGAGCAAAACTTATTTGTCTTTGTGCTTTTAAGTACTATGTTATCATCAATAGTACATTCACTATACGTATATGACATATATACATCTTAAAAATCCATACATTTTCTCTTTTTTTTCTCATTCAAGAACAGAAATTCATCAAGGAACCCCTGTCCGAGACACAAATTAAGCACTGCTTATTAAAAAAAGAGAATGAGTTACATGATACTACAGCCTTATAGAAAGTCTTAGTTTAGGCAGCCGCACTGGGAGGCAGAATCACAAGAGGGGGAACTTGTCCTTTGCTACTGGGTAAGGCTGGGTTATTGATTCACTCCATATATTCCTAATAAAGCACTCCTCTACTCTACACATGCTGAAGTAAATAACGCCGTAACATTTGACCCCCCCAAGAGATGAAAACTCATTACGTACTATTGCAGGTATTTCATTCTGAAGGAATTGAGAAAAGCCTGAACAATCCAGACTTTTTCCAGGCGTGATTCTTACTGCGTATTGCACAGATGCAGTTTACCTTTTACTAGCAAAATAAATAAATAAAGCCACACACTGTAAAATACTTATAGAAAATACTCCCTGAAGGGAAGAACTGTGTATGCAAGTTGGTTGCTTAGATGAGGATCGCAAATTACCTCTGTTGGAAAGGGAGTTGCCTCTGTGTCCGCTTCAGAAGCCAATATAGTAATAACACTTTGTGCTCGCACAAAAGAGTACCTTTCATTAGGCAGTCTTCAGAGCTTGTCCAACAAAATCTCCCACCATTGTGAGGTAAGTAACTAGCAATATTAAATACATTTTTAGTGCTAATTGGAACTCCATGTTTTTATTCCTGTAATTTGTGATTTTTCACTTCATCCCACATTGGAAAGAGAAGTCAACATTCTAAAATGGTCTGCAAGAAAGGTTACAAGAAAAAGTTGTTCTGGAAATGTCAAAAAGGCCTTCCTGACACATTTAATTGGCTGCTTTTACTTTTGTCTGTCTTTACAGAATACAGTTAGATAAAATGTGAACAATCAAAGCAACTGAATTAAAATACTTCAAAATTTTTTTTTAAAAGATAGTGTTCTTATGAGGTTGAAACAAAATATATTGCCATTATAGAAAATATTTTCTCCTTCCAAATCTACAGATGTAACAAGTTCTGATAAAACATTTTGATTCCAAATAGCCATCTCTCTATACCTTTATCTATATAATCTATATCTATACCTATAGCTATATCTATACCCACAACTATATAGTCTATATCTGTATGGCAATATATGTATTTGGCATGCACTTTTCAAGAGGATGACCTTTGTGTTATGGGTAACCGTCTGCCGGCAGCAGTGCAGTCTTGGTACAGTGGAACCCACTGGCAACTCTACACCGACTTGGTTGGGTTTGGGTTATGTCATTTGGGGAAACGGGCTAACATTTGCCATACCCTTCTCTCACCTCTCTTCAACCCATCTCCTGGGTCATATTGGGCACCCAAAAAAGTAGGGGTTAAAGGGCAAAACATGGAAGTATACTCCAACCCAGCAACGTTTTACCTTGCTCTGTGGTTTCTACCATAGGTTAAAACCTGAAGGCTAATGAAAGTCATTCATATTTGTCAGATCTCCTACAGGACAAAAGCTTCCTTTGAAGGATATTTCCTTTGCCTGTTGATTTCATTTAAGTTAGCTGTTTTGTGTATTTCTTTTTTTATGTCGCAGTCTTTCACCGCTGTTTGATTAATAGCCAGCCAGTGTCATGTTGTTAGGGCTCCATTTGTTTGTTCGTCTGGCAAGTGTGATCCATAGGTATTTAAGTATGAGAAAAGAGAAGCGTTATCACATGTTACCTGGAAATGTTATATGGTTCTTTTTAAGGACAGCACTTACAAAACAGTGCTTGCTAGGTAACTGTAGAAAGGTAATCAAACATTTTAATATTTTATACTTTTTAGATATATTTCTTACATCAATTGGATTTTTATTGCTGGTGCTCTGATTTTTTTCCAGCTGTCATTCATCTAATTCACAGCAGCGGCCACCCAAATTGCTGTAGTCAATATGAGTGCCAAATTACTTTACCTGACGACATTCCGCTTTTGTCTTCATTCTAAATATCATTCAACCCCGAGAATATTGTCTCTGCAGGTGCAGAAGTGAGTAGGAATGCCAACAGAAATAAAATGACATTTTATCACTTTTGAGATAGGATGTGATTTGTTTTTAAGAGATGATTGCATTTTCTACACATGTTTCATCAACTGGCATCTCTATCGCTTCCTCATCCAACTTTCCCTGAAGTCAATGATAATTTTTCAGAGACTTCATACGGAGCTGGATTAGGCTCAATATGATTGATAGAAAGACATTCATGAAACACAATGAATTTAACAACTGAGATGCAATCCTCAGTAGATCTTAGATGTTTAAGGAAATAATAGGTTTCTAAATAGATGAAAGTACTGATCCTTCTATTCTAGTACACCGCTCCTGGCAATGAGCATTTGACCCAGAAGGAGACATATTCAGGATTCTGCCTGTTGAGTAGGAGTATAGCTGTTTACTTCCTGCCTCTTACAAATCTTCACATATGTAACCCGTGGAAAAAAGAAGTTGAATGTTTCTGTTCTCAGTATAATTTTCATAGTCAGCATTTTTAGTAAAGATCAAGAAAATAACCAGAATCATCAGTCTAAGAGTAATTAAATGTGGTGAGATGCACAGACTGAGTAGATTGCATATAGAGAGGAACTGGCTTTCATTCACTTGTAAATTTTCTATGTTCTGGATCTGCCTTTCCTCAGCCCTTGTCCTCTTCCATACAGAGTCAGTATTGTTACATTACTCATGATATGTAAAGGCAGTTGCCAGGTAATGAATCAGCAAACGTTTGTTTTGGTTGTGACAAGAACTTTTAAAAGCTCACTCTGCCTTTTAGATAGCTGAAGGGCTAAGACAATGTAGCCATAGCTTGTTAACATGACATTGCAAAAAAATCATCCTCACTGCATGTTTATTGATGTCTGTTTAAAAATAACTTGAGAGCGGGAGTTAATGAAACTCAGTGCATGAATGTTTGCCAAAAGTAATCATACAAAGCATTCAAAAGAGTATTTCATGAATTCATGTAGCTGTTGAAACAAATCTCCACTGAGAAATGGTTTTGGTATTAGCTCAGCACTTGCCTGAACTTCAGAGATGGTTTGTGAACAAAAATGTAGAAAGGAATAATCTAAAATACATTTACTGGTGTCATGGTTTAACCCCAGCCGGCAACTCAGCCCCACACAGCCACTCGCTCACTCCCCTGTGGTAGGATGGGGGAGTGAATCGGAAGGGTAAAAGTGAAAAAACTCGTGGCTTGAGATAAAGACAGTTTAATAAGTAAAGCAAAACAAGGAATTCATCCACTGCTTCCCATGGGCAGGCAGGTGTTCAGCCATCTCCAGGACAGCAGGGCTCCATCACGCATAACGGTGACTTGGGAAGACAAACACCATCACTCCAAATGTGCCCCCTTCCTTCTTCTTCCCCCAGCTTAATATGCTGAGCATGACATCATATGGTATGGAATACCCCATTGGTCAGTTGGGGTCAGCTGTCCCGGCTGTGTCCCCTCCCAACTCCTTGTGCCCCCCCAGCCCACTCGCTGGTGGGGTGGGGTGAGGAGCAGAAAGGGCCTTGACTCTGTGTAAGCCCTGCTCAGCAGGAATGAAACATCCCTGTGTTATCCACACTGTTTCCAGCACAGCCCCATACCAGCTACTATGAAGAAAATTAACTCTATCCCAGCCCAAACCAGCACATTCTAACGACTACAACATCAGTGTGTTATCAACATTATTCTCATCCTAAATCCAAACCACAGCGCTATACCAGCTACTAGGAAGAAAATTAACTCTATCCCAGCCAAAATCAGCACAACTGGTAACAGACACACCTTTGAAAGCTTACTTCTGAGTGAAGTAGAAATATATTCAGAAGTAGAAATACAGTTCTGATAGTGTTGTGTTTTTAATGGTCTACTCATAAAAATGTAGTAGTGCTGGTGAAATGTGCTGCATGACTTTTTGCTATTTTTTCTTAAAGTGGAGAGTTTCTTACTCTTCTGATAGTTCCATTTATTTCAACAGGAATAGGAAGTTACTTGTAGAGTAAAACATTATTCAGAATTAATAAAGATGGCAGGTGATATTTTGTTTTAGGAGGGGGAAGACCATCTGTCAGGTAATGGGAACCTTTCAATCCACAGTATGATTCGCTCCAACTCTTGCACGGCTCTGAATACCTTTAAAGCTTAGATGTTTTACCACACAAGGCACAAACCCATTGGCAAAACTCAAGAGACTAGAAAAAAGCCTGCAGAAATAACCCCAACATGACAAACTACTTATTTTGACATTAGATGCTCAGGTTCTAGGAAATAGACGACCAGATAAAAAGTGGATTTATGGAAAAGCAAGGAGAGGGGTCACTGATTGTTAACAAAAAAGATAATAGTTTTGCATATTAGTTGTAAAATATTTCTATGAAATTTCAAGTCACCTACTCAAATAACTGGGAGCTGAATTCATTACAAATATTAACTTATTGTCCAAAGAACTCAAGTAATCAATAATTTACATGAAAATCTTGTTTGGTGGAGCTAGAGTTTTTTACCAACAGCTCTTCTGAAGAGTATTCTTGCAAATAACTCTGATAAGTATTTACCTTGCCTAGTGAGGAAGCCTGATGTCAAAAAACTATTATTTTATACAGGGACCAGAATTACTGGATTTAGGAAATTCCAGGTTTGGAGGGTTTTTTTAATCTGATCATGAACAACACCAAAAGCTTAAAATTTCCAGTGTTAAAATATTTTAAAAAATACATATTTTTGATCAAGAAAACCATTCACTTCAACAGAATTGGTTTATAACTCAGTTCCCAGTTATATAAAGCTGTCTCAAAACAATGCAAACAACAAAATAGCTCTATTTCAAAATGATTGCAGTTGAGACATTCCTTTTACATAAAAATTTATTTCCAAATTTTTTAGAGAGAGAATTTCATTTAAATCATCACATTAGTGCATATCATTCTTAGGTTCAACAAATTTCTTATTCCTGGAGAATAACATTCCACTGATTTTCTTTTTAAACCAGCTGCACACTTCAGCTTTAGTCTTGGGCATATTAGTTCATAAAAAAGTACAGCATGGTGGTAAAACAAGTTTTATATCATCCCTAGGAAAAAAACAAAACAAAACACAGAGGGAATATGGACACATAAAGTAATAAAAACCCTTAGTCAGTCTTACAGAGCAAAGTAGAGGGCAAAATCCCCAACATGTTAAAATCAGTGTGGCTAACCTCAATCCAATTAGTCTATGCTGATTTACACCATCTGAGGTTCAGGAGGTGAATGCCTGAGGTACAGACGTGAACTACGTAAGCTACTCCAACCTTTGAGGACATTTCTGTCTTTAAGTCAGTAATGTGTTACTTGGGCACTTTGGTTATATTCATATTTATCTCTTGCTGTTTACACGAGTTAGGTTGTCATGACAGCTGTTCTTCACTTATGTAGCTAATAGTTTCTGGAGTTTTTTACACTAGCCTGTTTTTCCCAGTGTATGCATATCTATTGTGACTTTTCAGTGCCTTTCCAGATTTAACTAGCATCAGAAAGGTGTCTTCTTCAAATCTGTGCCGCATATTCCAAAGGTCATAGCTAAGCTGAAGCTTTCAGATTTATGCATTATCATTCTTCTGCTTTTGCACTTATTGTACTGAATACTTGTGCAATATTGTATTGATTTTTATAATTCTAATGTGGTTATTTTCAGAATCTTTCTAGTCTCTCTTTCCTTAACTGACCTGTTAAATGACTGAGTTAGACACATCTTTCTTTTAGTTTACCCAATCAAAATATGCTTCTGCATTTAGCATATTTTACAATGGCTTTCTCTGCTTTGACATCCAACCTACAGAATATCCTCTCAAGGGCAAGTGAGCCTGAAAACCTCATTGCTTCTTGCACATCTCAAGGCCTCNAAAAAATACATATTTTTGATCAAGAAAACCATTCACTTCAACAGAATTGGTTTATAACTCAGTTCCCAGTTATATAAAGCTGTCTCAAAACAATGCAAACAACTAAATAGCTCTATTTCAAAATGATTGCAGTTGAGACATTCCTTTTACATAAAAATTTATTTCCAAATTTTTTAGAGAGAGAATTTCATTTAAATCATCACATTAGTGCATATCATTCTTAGGTTCAACAAATTTCTTATTCCTGGAGAATAACATTCCACTGATTTTCTTTTTAAACCAGCTGCACACTTCAGCTTTAGTCTTGGGCATATTAATTCATAAAAAAGTACAGCATGGTGGTAAAACAAGTTTTATATCATCCCTAGGAAAAAAACAAAACAAAACACAGAGGGAATATGGACACATAAAGTAATAAAAACCCTTAGTCAGTCTTACAGAGCAAAGTAGAGGGCAAAATCCCCAACAGATGTTAAAATCAGTGTGGCTAACCTCAATCCAATTAGTCTATGCTGATTTACACCATCTGAGGTTCAGGAGGTGAATGCCTGAGGTACAGACGTGAACTACGTAAGCTACTCCAACCTTTGAGGACATTTCTGTCTTTAAGTCAGTAATGTGTTACTTGGGCACTTTGGTTATATTCATATTTATCTCTTGCTGTTTACACGAGTTAGGTTGTCATGACAGCTGTTCTTCACTTATGTAGCTAATAGTTTCTGGAGTTTTTTACACTAGCCTGTTTTTCCCAGTGTATGCATATCTATTGTGACTTTTCAGTGCCTTTCCAGATTTAACTAGCATCAGAAAGGTGTCTTCTTCAAATCTGTGCCGCATATTCCAAAGGTCATAGCTAAGCTGAAGCTTTCAGATTTATGCATTATCATTCTTCAGCTTTTGCACTTATTGTACTGAATACTTGTGCAATATTGTATTGATTTTTATAATTCTAATGTGGTTATTTTCAGAATCTTTCTAGTCTCTCTTTCCTTAACTGACCTGTTAAATGACTGAGTTAGACACATCTTTCTTTTAGTTTACCCAATCAAAATATGCTTCTGCATTTAGCATATTTTACAATGGCTTTCTCTGCTTTGACATCCAACCTACAGAATATCCTCTCAAGGGCAAGTGAGCCTGAAAACCTCATTGCTTCTTGCACATCTCAAGGCCTCCCTGTTTGCAGTGTTGCCTCTTGTTTCTGAAGCTTTGCCTTTGGCCTAGCCATATCAAATAGATTGAAATTTACTTCGAGTAGCTTACTGTCTGTAAACTTAGCTATATAAAAATAGGAAGGGCGATATTCACTATTATTGTATGAGTACCTACTACGATATGAGGCTGCCTGGAAATCACAGCAAAACCTTTTGAATCTATTTTAAAGAGAAAATACTATATCAAATATAAACAGCTGCTGCAATTACACAAGGTAGAATTCAGTTTGCAAGAGCTGTTGAGCTTTGGAGCACAAGCCAATTACCAGCAGGAGTCAGAAATTGTTCCACCTGGAACAATTATCTGAACTATATGGGAGGTAGCAGGGATTTCCATTCTGAAACATTTTAAATTCTTTCAGTTTTGAGGGAAACTGTTTCTTAACTCGCAATTGCAATTATTCCAAGGCACTTATCTAGCCAGAGCTATACAGCTATGGACTGCGTCCCACAGTCATTGAAAAAATAATCAACCATGTGGTGTATTACACATCCCACAAAAACTTGGAATAAACTCTGTCCCTTGTGAAGAGAGCTCAGGGGCTATCTCCCTTTGGCTCCATGGTTTCCAATTAAGCAACTTCTCTTTGCATGTGGTGGTGGTACGGGCCTCTTGTCCTAGATCCAAGTTGTGGTCTTGAATTAAACCTTTGCTTTATTTCTTGTGTTCCTACAGCAAAACCTGGGTGGTTTTTACATTATTTTTCCCCTGCACTGAAAGAGATCGACCCACAGGATGGCAGAGCTGAGCCAGAGTCTAGGGGTGTGCAGAGCGCCGGGACCCCCTTTTCCTAGCTCCTGTCCTCCACGGTACAGAACAAGGTGCGTGGGTGTTATTTCTTTGCGAGACAGATATTCGGTACTCATTAGTTCTGCACAGGGGCAAGATGTCCACGAGGAAAAGGCTCCATTTGCATCGCAAGCCCCATGGCTATTAGTGGAAACTCATTTTCTGGCAGGCCATGGAGGAGCACACCTGCCTTTTTCATCCCCTTCAGGGAGGTCTTTGCCATGGCATTTATGCACATATATGGATACCTTTGCCCAGACTTCTCTGCTTCCCTGGGTCTTTATAATGCATTTCTTCAAGTCCGGAATCCAGCTTTACCTCCTGCACAACAGCTGCAGAGTCCCCATGTTTTTTTGCTGTCGCAGCCTAACCTGCAATGCTTAATTTGATAATCCTGTGGCATGGCTTCTTCTGTAACTGCCCCATGGGGCCTAATATCAATGGTAGTAATACACTTCTTGCTGTTTGAAAAATGCAAGTTGTGACAGTCACCACAGGGTAATTGAAAACAAAGTACGTCAAATGCTGGCTCAGTTCAGAAGAATCAGTTTAGGGAGGGCTGTAGATCCATACATTAGGACTGCACAATTCAATACTTTGGCTATAGAGATCTGTTTCAGAGATTTTCAATTATTTTCTTTTCTTTGTGAATTTATGCCTTTTGAAAGGCTCCATGCCGATGACCAGAGAGATGGAAATCCTTTATTCTCAAAAGAATTAGTGGCAGTACCAGTTTTCTAACACCAATATGCCTCAAGTGCAACTCTGTCCTAAAGAAACTATTGCAGCCTTTACCTTCTTTCATGACTTTGCTGGGAGATTAACGGGCGTGCTAATGAGAGCCAGATGAGTGTTTTCTTTTCATTAGGTGAATACACAGGCAGTGTGGGTAAGATTTAGATCATCACAATCATTCATACAGTAGGCTACAGTCATCATATGATGGAAATTCCTAGCTAATATGCACTTGAATGAAAAGTTAAACAGTAGCTTAGTGCTACCCTTTGTGTCTTGGGAAATCTCCTATAAGTGTCTCAAGACAGAGGTGATGCTTGTGACTCCAAGAAAGAGTTGAGCCCTGTACTAAACGCAGGGCTAGACTTAAGAATAGTAACAAAGATGAAACAGAGGAAATGTGGCGTATCAAATACTTATTACATCCTTCTTAACATTTCCATTAACAAGACTTTCAGTGGGGAAAAAGGTATGTTTACAAAAGGAAATCGGTAAAGAATTTGAAATTCACAGTTTGTCTGATCTTTACCTGGGTGTTATGATAGCATCTATGAAACACGGTATATGGTACATTCTGTAGAGAAAAAAATTCAAACGCACATGGAGCAATGAGCAGGAATTTAGGAAGTGTGTGTATCTATATATATATACACCTATATATATACACACATAGATATGTCTCTCTCTATATATACCTATATATATATACACATAGATATATTTTGCTTAGTTCATCCAAGAAGTTACTATTCAAAACCTCCTCAGAGAAATTAGTTACCTCCCACTGTGATAAATGAATGTGGATGCAGGGAGGTGCTTCCACACCTGGTGGCACTAACAGCAGTGTTTCCTTTTGTATCTTTTTTCTCTGTACTATCTGCCTGCATAAATACCCACAGTATGGTTGAACATCTAGGTCACTTTTAAATCTTTAAACAATGAGACTCCCTACACAGGAACAGTTACCAAGCTTTGGAAGCAAAAATTGTTCTGTCCAATCTTGTCTAAGAAAGTGCATGAAGTTTATAGCAGCAGGCGCTCCCCACCCTGCACTGTTTTCCAGGCAGTTAGGTTGATGTCATTCGTATTTGATTTTCAAGCAGGCTTTAAACCTGGTGCACAGATTATTATGGTGGCCCAGAGGTCCTCAGTTCACAACTCTTAGGTTACACGTAGCTGTTCCAAGACGTTCCCCAGAAGTTTCTAACTGAAGATTACAACACAATTATTTTGTTTTCTCCATATGGATCCTGCAAGGTGGCTTTTTAAGCTTAGGAAAATGCAATGAAATGGAATGAAATGGAATGAAATGAAATGAGAGGGAGTTAGTCCCTTATGAAGCTGTATGAAATGTTTTGTTCTGTTGTGTTGTATAATACTCTCCATCAAAAAAAAAAAAATTATATGGATTAAAGTTTTCCTACTGTAAAAAAAAATCATGTGAAAACTTGCAAAAATATGTAACTTTAACCATCTGTGCAAATCATAATAGTAACTTTGGACCTCTGTGCACAGTAAAAATCAGCTGGTACTGTTGACCTTGACCCTGAGTGCTGCTCATATTTAAATAGCGATCTTTCTAATTGTATCTCCATACACATGGTTTTCTGTTTTCCTCTGACTACAGACTGCATCCCTACCTGACCATTATTATGTGCTGATTCCATCCCTCCTTCTCCCTCGGATGGGATGACATGTGTAATTGGAAAATAATGACAGCAGTACTGTGAATAGCCCCAATAGAAACTGAGAAGTTGGGTCAGATGTAGCTGACTACTTAATAAACATGCTACTGCATGCTACAAAATGTGCGCGCGCGCGCGCACACACGCACACACACACACTGCAACATGCCCCTCTTGAACTTCTTTTTCCCAAGGTGAGTCATCACGGGGCTACGAGTCTTCTCTCCTCCTGGTCTGATCCTGGAGAGAGGAGCCATGGCAACTTTCTACCGTGGCACTTTCCAGATCAGGACTCACCCCGTAGGGCTGTAGACAGTTGAGCATAATTTAAGGAGCCCCAAGGCATTTCTAAATTGCACTGGAGACCGAAGAATGACAAATATGATTTATAGCCACCTTGTTTTTTCCTCCTTTCCTCAGCCATGCCAAGCTTATACTGGCTTCAGTTTAAGCATCTAAATTAATTCTTTTTATACTTTATTCATGTAATTCATGATAGACTTAAAAGGTGATGCCTTCATGAGGTCCTTTTGGCCTTCTAAATCTCCACAAGAAAGATAAAACTGTGTTATGTAAGTTTTATGATATTACCAAGCTATTTCTCGAAAATGCAGCTGATTGTAACTGCATTCTTTGTAATGGATCTGCAGCATTGACAACCACATGCTCTCTGTTTTGAACAAGCAGGTTTTAAAATCATGAAAATCATTAAGGATTCTTAGAGGCCTTGTAAAGAAAAAGGATTGCAGTAATAAGAATAATATATAATATAGATTCCTTATGTATCAGAAATGAGGTTTAATTAGCTGAAATTGTGTGACATTGTGCTAAATGGGGCATGTCACAATATACCCTACAAGAATTTAATGCAAGATGAACATTTATTACATAAAAATTGATGTTATTAAACTAGGTGGCTCTACCTACCCTGTGATACCCCAAAATAACTCTATGGATACATCTATAGGGTTGATGTAAAGATAGAAAAGTGATATGTGTTCTGTGAGTAAAAAAAGAGGTGAGAATTAATGCTAAGCAAATAAGAATCTTACGGATCTGCTAAACATGCTATTTTAGTCCAGTGTTTCATTCACTCTTCTTTCTCTCGTCTTCTGTTCTGTGCACTTACTGATGTAAATAGCCTGCTGCAGTCCAAGGGTTAAGGCTTAGCTTAGAAGGGACCATGGAATGTATCCCACCGGAAGAGGACCCATTTCTGCTCCCGTTGAAACTAGCTGACTTCAGCAGGAACGGAACTGGCTCATGCTACAGCTGCATGAGAACAGGTACCCTTAACTTACTAGCATCAGCTGTAATGTCCAGCGGGATAAAGCTCCATTGGCAAAAGTCTGTGGAATATCTGTGGGTTCTGGTGACTGCAGCCTACTTCATCGTCTTGTTACCCAATTTAATAGCTATACTTCTTGCCTAAGAAGGAGAAGAATTTCCTTCTTTGTACTGAGAGAAACCAGTCTGCAAGTAAATGGCACTTTGAACGCAAACTAAATTTACTAAAGACTTTTTCAGTGTGAAGACTTAGCTTGGCAGACTGTTGGCTTTATTTCCTTTCTAAATTCCTGCCTAGTCTAAATCATCATGTGGTGATCATTACTTAAGTGATCATCTCAGTTATGCCATCACACATTAAAATAACCTTACCTAAAAGACCAAGGTAACATGAAATGTTAAATCTTTCACATCTCTAGGCATTAAGAAGAAAAAATAAAGCCATAGGTTTGCAAAAGTCTTACTAAGAAATACAATGGCATTGTAGACTTTCAAGAAAAAGAAATCCATGATGCACAGTAAGAAATCTGAGTGTTACTCTCCCACCCACCTTGGTAGTGTGAAAGAGTTATACAATTTCCCAAATGCTACAGATTCCTTTTCTACAAATTGCTTGATGATGGAGGGATGTAGCTCATTCTATGCTGTACTTTTCAAGCACTCTGGCAAAGACAAATGTCACAGAGAAATCAGCATGAGTGGATCAGAGTATTTGCTACCACAGACTTGAGGAGGTCCCTTTGGGATAACCGCAGTGCCCAGAATTGCCAGCAGAGCCCTGAAGGGCATCTCTATGACAGAGACAATTAAGGTACAACACAATCGTTGGCCTCATACAATCCATGCTTCTCAGAAAACTAGAAAATATACTCTGCTTAAAATTATATAAATCCATCCAAATAATTAGTATTTCTACCAGTAACACTTTTCTTGCAATTTGTCTGCATGGTCTCTGAACCTGGTCATTGCCTCATCCATTTCAAGGACTTTTGGCCTTGTGAAATAATAGCATGTCACATTCAGGGACAGAATATCCTGTGAAAACCAGCTGGTCTGTTCACTCAGCTCTCAATCCATATTATTATACATTATTCATATGTTTTCAATGTGCTGAGAGCACTTCCCGGTAAAGGTCTATTTGTTAACTCACACCATTTTAATGAAAGTCTAAATGTGTTGACTTCATGAGCTTTACTTCTTATTTATATCAGTGTCTTAGGCTCATAATTTACTCTCTGTTCGAGTTTAATCTTATTGTCCTAGCTGGAGACAACAAAAACAAGGAAAGAAGCAGGTCTTAACACTGTTGTAATTAAATGAAGTCATTGACCTCTGTAGAAGCACATCTTCTGGCAAAGGGCAGAAGATCTTAATTCTTCAAACTGTGGACATCTCCTTCATTTTTTATGTAGTGTTTCCATGGTTCTCAGGACACAAGTTATATGAGTCTGAACATTATGAATTAAATTAAGGCTTAAATATATGAAAAGGCCATTTGCGTGAAAAAAGTATGGAAGACAGTGATAGAAAAGAAGTATGAAGAATGTGCTCCAGAGTTTGAGCAGTGCAACAAGGGGAGAACTCAATGAAACAAGCAAGAGCAGTAGCATCGTTTGCTGAATAGTGGCAGCAGGACTTCGTATGCCTTGTATTTTGGGATACTGGATAGAAAGAGGTCTGTGACCCCAACAGCCACGCTGTGCTTTTTTCTTTGCCTTTGTTCCAGATTTACCTTTTTATTGAGAGTCTATTTATGGAGAAGGTCTGCAGCAGAGTTATGCTGTCATGCAAGAAGGTGGCATGTCATGCTGTGATTTCTTTTTGGACCAAGATCTTCCCCTGTATGGAGGAACATTGATAGTTCTTGCATGTCATAGATGGTAGGGAAAGAAACTAAGTGGATTGCTCACTTTCCTGATGGAAAAGGATATTTTACTTTACCTATTCAGCAGCAAGAAACTATTGGGTCCAGGAGATAAATATCCCTTGCCTTATTTCTCCCTCACTTTAAACAGACAAAGAAATTACATAATTTTTTTTTCCATTTATGTCTTCCTAGTTATACCTTACAAACAGGTTTGTGTTTGTTAAGGATTGGGATAACTCATAAAGCCTTTTGAAGAAGGCCTCCAAAGAAGCAGAAGCAGGAACTTTAAAAGAAAGAAATTTTAAAAAACTACCATTCCATATAAGTGATACTATTTCAGCAATCCCAAACTAAGATGTACTGGGTGGCATTGGCTTGGAGAAGTGGCTCTGCTCTGTAAATACCTCTGCCCTAGGGCTGTAAGTGAAGCAATTCAAAGTCACCGGATCTGCGTGAATGTTATGGTTGACTCTTAGTGTGGAAGTGTTATTCCACACTAAGATACTCTTAAATGAATGCATGAAATGAAAGTTCAAGGCAAATCAACCAAAATTGACACAAGAAATAAAAGATTAAAGATGATGCTTGGCTGCCAAGGCTTCTCCTGGCAGTAGAAGAAAACAAAGTATGTAGCCTTTTGCTTTCTTCCTCAGTCCACAAAAGCCTTACAGCCAAAACATTGCATCTATTCCTAGTTTCTGTTTTGGTAAGTATGTTTCACTAACCTATTATGTTACTGATTAATAATTAGTAAGTTGATTTTTGAAGGCTGTTTCTGGTTAATTACTTTCTTAAAAATAATGACAAAATTTAATCTAGTTGGAAGTCAATAATTATTTTTGGTATTTAAAATATACACAGCACAAGTAAGTGTGCTGAAAAAAGCCTATCTTCATCATAGTTTAATTAAGCTGCTGAGAAGTAGCTAGTTGCTATAATCCCTGATTTTTATCTCTTTTGAAGGAATATTCTTTATTTATTGAATTAACTGTTCTCCAGTTTTGAATTTGCTGATACTAATCTGGTAATTCCTTTCATTCCCTTATTAGTTTTTTTTTACTGAAACATTAATGTCTTAAGACATTCTTATGTAATTTGAATTCTCCACTCTGAAATCCCAGCCCTGTGCAAGATAACAGAAAAGGTCTCATCTATTTTAGCAGGATCAAGATTTCATTCTAGCATAGCAAATAACAAGCTTCGTAACCAAATGCACGAGAAAAGTATTTGTATTTCTGACAAACTGTCTGTCTAACCTTTATGATTTTTAAGTGCAACCCTGTCTGAATGCACAGCACTGTTAACAGAAACTGGCGTTTTACTTTTCTTTCTAGGTTCAGTATTAGCACACAGCGTCAAGGATTCAAGTAAAACCTCCTGCACCAACCATCAAAGGAGTTATAACAGCAATAGCTGGGTTATTAATTGAAAGGAGAAGGTGCCTATCTGCTTTCATCTGGACTTGGTGGCTTTCCTTTCTCAAAGAATAAGGTACGTGCCAAAGGAGGGCTGTGGGCTCCCAGAGCCCAGACAAAGAGGAGACAGTGGCGAGAAACTCTCAGGGAAGTTACCGACATAAAAGCTTTACCAAAGTCAAGCTGCTTCATTGTGTCAATGCAGAAGATAGCTCAGCTGAGGGGAATTTACAAAGGTGTAATCGATACCCTAAATGTAGGCCATTTGCTGTGTGTATGCGTTGGTCTGAATGTGTTGCGCCTTTGAGGAATGGATAAACTGTAGTAAGTGTTGAAGAAGCTGCTTAGGCACCACTTCAGTCAACTTCTGTCATGTGTCCCCAGTTGGAGATATTTGCAGGATCCAGCCTGGCTGGATCTGCTGAAATAGCAGTAGCTGGTACCTATGTGACCGCAGCACCAGCTGTGGTCCGAGACAAGATCAATGACAAATTTCTATTTTGGTTATAAGTTTGAGATCTGACATCAAGGAAGGGAAGAGGAAAGGGGTTGGAAGTGACCTCAAGAGTGCAGGGAATTGAGACCCTTGCAGTGAGTTCCCTAAACAATACCCAAAAGCTTTTAAACAAACAAAAAAAACCAGTCCCAGTTTTAGTAGACTATAAAGTAGGTTAATGAACTTTTAAAATAAATTTTTAAAAACTAAGATGGAATAGTAATAGAAAGGGATTGTAAACCAACTTATCCTTGTCCGCTGTGTCCTTGCAGGCAGACCATTGTCTCAGCCAACTCAGTGGCTTTCTGAAGTGCAGCAAACTCTGCACAACCCCTCTGGACACCTTTTTGCAGTGCCTTGGGCCCAGCAGTGCCACCAGTTCTTGTTCCTCTGAGCAATATCTTGACTGCTTTTGGAGCTGCAGGCTCTCTTCTTGATGCCCTTCTTGTAGCCCTTCTTCCTCATAACTCTAATTTCCTAAAAATCTCCTCTCTGTGTCTGTGCAATTCCTACCAAAGAACATTTTCCCTCATCCTCCAGAGGGTTATATATGATCTTGAACTCCCTTTTTAAGGAGCATAGTGCCTACACTAAAAAAAAAACAAAGAAAGGGTACAGTCTTCATATGGCTGCTCTTGCTAAAATTCTCAGAAAGGAAAATGGTCCTTCTACTTCTGTTGCCATGACAATGACCATTTTTACAGAAAGCCATACTGTGGTTAAGAAACATTATCTAGCAGTTCGAACAAAGCATCAGCATCATAACAATTACCTTACTGAATCAAACTAACAGGCTGCCAAGCCCAATATCCTTTTTCTGACAGTGACTAGTACCAGATGCTTCAGAGAAAGATGACAAAAAACTAGTTTTAAACAATTATGGAATAAGCTGTCCATAGAGGACATTTTAAACTGCTTTTATTTAGAGATTAGTTCATGGCATAAGTCAAGGGTATACATAGCCTTCCTATGCAATGTAACTGCAGATGTTCTCACTGGGCATATAAATGCTCAATTTTCTTTAATTATCTTCTAAAATCTTATTTCCAAAGTTGCCTGTGGCTGTGAGTTAGACTCAATAGTTTTACATTGTAAAGGTATTTTTTTATCAGTTTCTCATAGATCAATTCCTTTTTTAAGAGCTCTATTTTAAATTATCAGGAAGAGCAAACAGAATCCACTACAATCACTTGTTGTTTGGCATGTCTCTACCATATCTCATCTTACTTGCTTTTCTCACAAAACTAAACAGATCATACAGTTTTACATTCCCCTTGTCCATATGTTGGTCCCTGTCTGTATAAACTCTGCCTATCTCCTCTAAGTGCAGCTTTGTCTCTTCGGAATGAGATCTGAACACGACCTGAATTCTAGGCTGGGGTGTACTGATCGTCATAATGACATCACACCGGCTTTAACATTTATTCCTAATACATAAACAAGATAAGGGAGGTGAGGGTGTGGAAAATATGCAAGGAGTGAAGAGGTAAAAAGTACAAAGGTAAAAAGGAAATAAAAATGCCAACAGTTACACCAGAACATTATGTTTTAAAAAATGTAGAAGAAGAAAGTCCCTTAGTTGGCTCGTCACAAGAGAATAGCACTAAAACAAGCAAGAAAAATCCACTGACTAAACACATGCCCAGGAACCGCTTAGATCACACGGACAGTGGCTGGAGAGCGGCACAGATCATCAAAGAGACCTTGACAGTCAACTTGAGAAGTCATGCAGGAGTTTTGTCCCTTTCTGGATCCTGCTAAACTAAATGGTGTCTTTCGTGAGCAGCTGACCTACTTATTTAAAGGACTATGTGTATTTGTTTCTTTTCTGAGTTAAAGGCTAGATCATTAAGGCAGTAGCAAGAACAGATTTGGGGGCACTTGAGACAAAATAATGAAATACTTCTTGCCAGGGAGTTATCCCAAGTTTCTACTTGATAATAAGATAAGATGCAATAATAACGATTTTTCCCCTTCTAATAGAAATTGCTGTCACAGTATTAATTATCCTCTTGTAGATGAAACAACAGTGTTTGAAATAAAAAGAAAGGAAATAAAAACGCTTTGAATCAAGAATATTACTCACAAGTCAGCTATAATTCCATTTCACACAGAAAATAATAGAATTTCAAGTAAAGCCTGAACTCAAACTTCAGTGAATATAGGATGGTTAAAAGCTAAGAAGAGAAATGGGCTTGATATTTAGATCATGACATCAACAGAATTTTATGTATTTACACAGCCGAATTATGGAGCATTCACTTTTTTAGTACTTTAAAGATGTACATTCTTGGCAAATATGAATACATTAAATTATAAATCCAAATAAAATAAAATACATGTGATTAAGTTAAATACACAACAAACCCACAAAATCTATTTTTTCAGGATTTCAAATAAGTCCATCTTTATTTTGCTTATATTAGCTTAAAACAAATATTTAATGAGCAAATTTCTGGGCAGCAGTGCGTTCTGGAACAGACAACTACAAAATAAGTATAAGGAAATTTATTATAACATGATTTACAGGTTGTAATTGTTAGTATTTACCCTAAAAAATTAAGGTTGGATAGGTAAGATGAGAAAGTAAACATGACTGGTAAGGGCAAAAGAATATGATGACTATTATGTTCATTTGAAAGAGTGCACAAGTTTGTAAATAAGATATTAAATGCTTGGTCAATGGCCAAGACCAGAGCCATGCATGAAAATGCATCCATAGACATATCTCTTGAGTCCTAATTCCACATCTTAGCTGGGAAGAATATGCCCTTCCTGCTCAGGGGAGGGATCTTGGGAAAGGGAAGAAAAACAGCATTTGAACCCCGTTTTCTGTTCATTTCATAAAGATAATTACAAGCTGGTCCAAACCAAACTATCTCCACCTGCTATTGCTAGTGCTATCCAAAGTATGGGAGGGGAAAGTTCAGAAAAATGGGCAGGGTTCTCTTTTCACCAAAAATGATGTGTTACTAATATGTCTGCCAAAAAGCCAAAACTATTTCTTCAGTTTGCTACAGAATAATCTGCAGAAAATGTCTAAGAGACTCAGGTATTTAAAAGCAATCAAATAAAATGGGAGTGGAAGGTGAGGGGAGCAGATAATTTTCACGGGGGCTGGTTTGAAGGGGAAAAACGGACCCGTAAGTGATCTTGCTGAAATCTAATTCATATTAGCGACCCAATCTCCAATCTCATTGCGCAGCGCTTGTAGGGGGTGACGTGTATTAACAGAGCCGTGGTGCAGCCTGCATTTAAAAAGCTCCATAATCGAGTCTTTATTCATTTCTTTGTAGGATGACTTGTAATTGCAGTGGGGCCCTTGGTCGTCTGGTGGCGGCCTGCTACAGCGAGAGCGAGCCTCCGATTGAATTAAGGCAAATGTGCTCCAGCGAGGGAATTAGGAAGGAGAAATTGAACAGAAAATAGACGGAATTTTGTATTAATCGGGGGCATGGCTTTTCTGTGGAGGTCACTGTACATAATTCAGGTCTACTGCCTAACAACATACAGACTGGGGTGAATACAATAAATTGATGTGGGCAGTGCAATAATTGCAGGCTCAGAACAGCACACGCTGCCAGAGGGGTCTTTGCAGGGCAGAGGATCAAACAGAGGTTAAGTTTAGGGGTAGGTTGATGAGACCTTGGTGTTAGCTGTGGCAGCAAGAGCGCCGCTGCGAACCCGAATAGGTGGCTAAAACAAAAGGAGTTCCAGAATACAAATTCATCCTGAAAACAACATCAGAACAACTTAAATTGTTTTGGTTTGTTTTTGACAAATACCGTGAAACTTCAAATTAAGAATCCTCCTCCCTTTTTCACTTAGCCTATTAGGACTAGGACTGCTGCATTCTATAACGATACACTCGATTTCATCAGTGAGCAATGATTATTGCTCCTACTTGCATGGGAGACCTCTGAGACTACCCCAGGTCATTCTTGAGAAATGCTGTGGTCGATTAAGCACTATAAGGGTCATTCTTCCTTCGGAATGAGCACTGAATTAAAATCCTAGCCTGCAACAGGCACTGACGCTGCTTTCAGCTGAGACATAAAGCCAGAATCCAAGAGGTACAAAAGCACTTTAATGAAGAGTGAAACTGTTACTCTGAGCATCTCAATTAAATCTCATTTGTCCATTCAACCTGCCGCCAAATTCTGCCTGTTTAGTAATTACAGTATTTATCAATACAGTTCTGCCGTGTGCTGTCATTTTACAGGGGCCTTTCACCTTATAGAGGTAGGTTAGACACCAGTAAAAAACAAATTTTGAAAATATTCATTATTATTTCTCTACTAGTGAGAAGAAGCTTTGCCTAAATTTGGCGGACATATCTCTAATGGAGTTAAGTCAATGGATTTAAGTGGTATCAAACTCGGTACCAACTGAGAATCACCCTTATATTGTGATATAAAAACTTACCACTCTAATTTATTTTGATTCATTAATTGCGAATTTTATTTTCATTCATTAATTTTACACCACTTGTCATGCTGCCAAAAATCTTTACGTCATAAATATTTTTTTGTTAAATATATTTAAAGTAACCTAGAAAATTCTCAGCAACTGAGCAGCCCAGCTGACAAGCCTAGCTTATTTCCACTCCTTTCTGTCAGAGATTCTAGCTCCCCTGACACTAACAATTCAGAATGAAAAAAGCTTTTGCACTGCTCTGCTGTATGAATCTCCCATTCACAACCACAGGCAGCTTGCATAGATGCTAAAGGTATTTCAGGAGTCATTAATTAACAGTCCTAGCTTTACATAATTTGAAATAGCATTTAAAACAGAGATGCATTGTAAACCAAATATATCCTCCTCTCTGTGATTTCCATTTTCATTTGATCATAACAATCAACTCGTATTACTCACCTGAATTTTATATCTTAGATATGAAATTCACAACATTTCTACAAGTATTTTACAGATAATAGAGCAATCACTCCCTTAAACCAAATAAAGTCTCTCATGAAAGAAGAAACGAACCAGTCAATTAATGTGTTTGCATAGCAGGATAATTTGGAAGGGCAAATAATTATTGCGAAGCATTTTTGGAAAACAGCACAAAAAAAAATTACTATATTAGAACACTTCTGTTAGTAATGTGATCTCAAACCTATGATTACATGCAGAAATTATTTTAGAATGGTCTAGGTTTTATAATACACGTGCATCTCACAGTGGACTGTAAACATGGCATGCATAATTAGGGGAAGAGGGGGAAACAAATTGACTAAGGAGTGAACCATGCCACAGCTTAGTGTTAGAAGCTGTTCTTTCTCTGCAGTAAAACCTATTTACTGCAGCTCCAATGCTGTATTCAATTTCTGTACATTTTATACTACAGAGGTAGGCAGACTAAAGGAGTTAAGGGAAAGTTATGAAAGCCAACATGGTGAAGGTGTCTGTAACCATACACAAAGAAAACACTGTGGGAAATGTTAAAAGCCAAATTGTTAACACTTAAGTGAAAGCATAATTAGCATACTGAAAAATAGGTGAATAGGGGTGATAGATTGAAATTAAGACAATGTCGTGGTTTAACCCNAAATGTAGTCTTTCCTAAAAATCTTCTGATAGCATTTATATGAACCTGTAGAATAATCTCTGATATGAAATACTAGAAAACCCATAACTTGGGCTGGTCAAAACAATAAGAAGCGTCTGATAACAAATGGCTGTACAGGAGGAGTGACCAGGGCCCCTTTTCCCTTCCAATTTCCACAAGCTGAACCCCCTGCAGACGCAGGAAATGGAAGATAGTTGAGCTCAAATATTTGGTATAATTTTTTTCCCCTGCTCTTCTGTTTCTGTGTCTTTGAGTAAACATACTGCAGGATAATTAAAAATCACTGAAAGCACAGCGACTACTAATGTGATCAGACTGAATAGGTCTGACTTGAAGCTATATTAGGTTAAGAGAGTAGTAGGAGTTGTGAGGAGCTGATCTTGACAAGTCCTTCAGGCAGGCTGTCTTTGCAGCTGTAGCCAGCTGTGCTATCTTTGGTAGCGGTGCTTACGCTCAGCTCCTCTGATTTGCTCGTGGCTCTTGCTCTTCAATTCACTAGAGCCAAATTCGGGGCCAGTGCCTACCTCGTACGGGTCTGCCTCGTGACTGATGGGCTCCTCTGAAACCTGCTCCTCTGCAGCGTGCACAACCCACGATCTGCTGGTACAGCCTGTACTGATGCAGAGGTGGTGCCCCCCCTGCTAGTGAGATCCCTGACGCCCAAGGGTTTTGTTTCAGGCTCAGCTTTTTGGGAGATGCCAGATGCTGGAGGAGGTGAAGGCTCCTAAATCATTGCTAATGTCCCAGCAGGCAGTTACAGCTGCAGTTTGTCCAGTCTGTTTTGCCTGGAATGATTCTTTTCGGGGGGAAAGTCAATGGGCAGAAAACATTTGTACGAAAATGTCTCCCCTCTGGTGCTTTCTCTTGATGTCTGCTCCAACAGCCCCCACACAACCTTGAAGACTATTGCTCAATGCCCAAAGAATTCATTAGCTTCTGGATTGTGGCTATTTGTAAGTGGACAATCATACTGAGATAGCAAAATTCATCATTAAGGTTAACATAATAAAGTTGTGAAGTCTTAACTGATGTTTACTCTACACTGCTGTGACAATCATGAAAGTTATTGCTAAATATATATTACTGTGCCTTCAAAATACGGGTTCACATATTTAGTCTGCTGCCCGCTCCCGAGAACTATAACTGTAAACAGAAAAGGATATTATTTGCCTATAGCATAAGGCCTGGGAACATTCACAGCCATCTCATGGATTGTGAATACATAGGCTATACTGGATTCATGAAAGTTCCTGTGCTTTCAAAAAAAGAGTAATTTTTGCTTTCAACCTGTTCAGTCTCAGATACTGCAAAAGCCCTGGCAATAGGGGATGAAGACTTGTCATGGGTGTTGCTCCAAGCTCTCTGCTGCTCCTGGTCATTTGCTTGGACAAAACTGGGTAAAGCTCTTCAAGCAAGCACTCGTTTCCTGCAAGGCAGCTGTGGAGCCTGCATTCAGATAATTAACCACAAAAGGAAGATTTTGTATAATTTCCTGGACTTCATTGCCTTAAATTTCCTCTAATTATTATAACATCCTCTGTGCTTCATAACTTCTTTGATGTCCTCATGAAATTGTTCTAACAGGAGTCTTCTCTGATGTCACCATGAAATTGTTCAAACAGGAGTGGGCTGAGTAAGTCAGGGCAGCTGGATAACCATGTACCTGCACATCCCAAGACGAAGAAATAGTTTGGAAAGCCTTTCCCAAAGAGTTCACTGTCACTTTAACAAGCAGCTCCTTTGCACATCCTTATGCCTTTATATATTGCTGTTTTTTGCAATGTCCTGAACCAATCCCTCCTTTCTGCTGTGTTTTTCTTAAGTATTGATTCCCTCATCTCTTGTCCTAATTGCAGACTCTGAACTAACAGAGTCTGTCAGATTGCCTTTCTAAGGCTCTGTGTGATATGAATGCTGCAGCTGCCTATGGCCCCTCTTTGCAGGGCTGGCAACTCTAACACAACAGCTGGTCAAAGAGAATGAAAGTGCAATATGCCCCGAAAAGCATAAATTGGGGAGACCCAGTAATCTGTTATACTCATTCCTTCAGGAGAGTGACCAAATGACTTGCCATAGCTCTTTTTTAGACTACAGTGAGGGTATGAGCAGTAGGAAACCCCAAAGCTCACAGGCATTTTAAATACTTCCATGGAAAGCATGACTGCAAAGCATCATCATCATTCTCCACCTGAGTTCCAAATAATATCGGGATATATTTGGTCCCCAAATAGGAAAATTACATTTTCTCAAGAAATAACCTTGGTATCATCTGGGACAACATATAGTACAACACTCTATTCCACTAGGACAACAATTCAACAATATAGACATAAGACAGGGTCATTCTTCACTTAAAAGTACAATAGCAAAGGAAAAGCTTGAAGGTTCCTCCTCCTAACCGGAAGATAAGAATGAAGAAAGGTCTTCTTGAGCTTAAGAACTTTAAAGAAATAATGAAAAGATCTGTTTCTATCTCCTCCAAGAATGCAAAGTGGAATTCAAAATATTCAATCAAAACAAAAATAATTAAGAGATGTCCTGTTAGAAATTTTTTCCCAGCAAACCATCGAGAAAGTAGATGTTCCCAAATTCTTGTTTGCATCCCTGCTCAGATAAATTTTGCACTCTCATCTTCTGCTCCCACTATCTGAATGATACGTACCACTGGTAGCAGAGGTAGAGGAACCCCAGTTGCCCACCTGGCAGTGGCCAGGAGAAAATGTGACAACTTAATTTGGTTCTTTCCAGAGTTGTCACTCTCCAAGTACTTTCCTTCAGAATACATCTGATTAGCTCCTGGTAATCACTCCTTAGAGATGTTTTTAATTAAAACCTAGTCCTCATACCTGCTGGAAAAATTAAGCCACATTCAAAGTTTTTTAAAATCTTCCTCTGCTGACTGATGTAAGCAATACTTTAAAATCTCACTCTAAGTCTGCCCTAACAGAGAGGTATTTGCACCGGGGACTCTTTCAGCCAGGACACAATAGGAGTACCAAAGAAATTACATACTTGAGCTCTTCTGAAAATTATGAGTAGCAAACTAACGAAAAATAGTACTAGCCCATTTCCTATTATTTAATTCCAGCAGTAAGGATGTAAAGCGACTGCCCAGCTTTAGCTGCGAGCTAAAAAAGGAAAGTTTTATAAACATCCATTTACAGGATTTTTCTTTACCCCAATGATGAGTTTGACGTGGCTGTTTCCTAGCACACCGCTGAATGGGGAAGTAATCTTTTCCAAAGCACATCAGTAAGGTCTTTTGAAGGTACATAACCAGTATGACACACAAATCTGTATCTCCCGCAGATGGTGTAAGGTATAGTTTAAAAACTGACTGGAAGCCAGAGGCTGCTATTTTGTACTTTGTCTTAGAGTTTAATGAAAGCCTAACATTTGAAGGTAATACCTTTGTGGATAGACTGCTTTTCTACAAAAAGAATGTCAGTGTTTCAAAAGGAGATGCTACGTGGTACAGTCCAAACCGTGTACACGTCTACCCCCATTTAAGAAGGACGTTGGTGCAGCGTGCTGCCTACACCGCAATAAAAGCAGCCTAACAAACAGAGTGCATGTATCTTTAGCATGGTATTTAAATCGGTGATGTTTGATGTTTGCAGTACAGAGAGAAATCAGGGGATTGTACTTGTAGAGAGCAGGTGTTTTCCTTCTTCTTTTATTAGATGGGAAACATTTTTTTTTGAAATTGCAAATTAATAGCTGACATTTCTCTTCCCTAACATTTCTTAAGCTGATTAATTCTGAGAACTAATTCCAGTAAAGGTATCAAGCCAGGCTACATTAAGTGATAAGGATTACACTAATTCATCTGCAGCATCTTGATAAACAATCTTTCAGTGACGGATGAGAGGAATTTAATTTCTACCAACTATGGCCTGAATTCCTTCAGAGTTTTATGACCTACTGAAAGAGGACTTGAATACGGACATATAAACTAACTCCAGTGACTGAAACAATCAAAATAACTTCTGCCTGATTACCAACTGCAAATCTGCAAGCAGTAGTTTGTGCATTGGTGGTATTATATGCGCAAGCAAGAATAGTTCTATTGAGACACTTTAGGGGAATCTTGATCGCCCTTTTTCATGGATGTGGTCTTCAGTCCTGTTCTCAAAGTGCTTAACATCTCACAGGATCTGCGTCTTTATTAGGCCATGATTCACGCTGAACTCCATCTAACTGGGAAAAATGACATGGAACAAGTTTCATATTGAAGGAAATATGTTTTTTCCCAACATATAGGCAAGCCTGAGCAAGACCATCTCAGTCAGCATAAACCATTTTAACTTGATTTTGCACTCCAGTTATGATCAATTATCCAGCTGGAAAAAGGACAGCAAAAAAATCATACTAGCTAATCTGGCCCCATAAATTTCAGTATAATAATAATGACAAAGTAGCATATAATATGAATGTGTTTCATTTCTCTGTAACACATACTGTCTTATTACTTTCACTGATTTATCTTCAAGTATTTCTCTGTCTTACGAAGTCCACTATAGGTATACAGGAATGTGTTCATACGAAGAAGATACTTCGTAGTAGTGGGCTACACAGTACCTGCACATTTAGCTCCTGCAGTCCAGTACTTTAAAATACATTTTTCTCCATGACTAATATATACATGAGGCATTTCAGACTAACCTCACTAATCTTCTTATCCATTGTCATTCCTAATAAGTGGATCTTCAAATCCTTTGGAAGGACAATATCAAACATTTCGCCTATTATACTACGCATTTTATTTGAAATCGAGTGGTTTGGGGATGTTTCTCTTTTCAGGAATAAAAACTGGGAATCCTGTTTTGCATTTTCCTACTGAGAATAGCATGACAATGAAAAACGCAGATGAAAGATATGGCGAGACATAATAAGTTAAAGAGTAGAAGTGTGTACACAGATTTCAGGTAAGGAGCCAAACCATAACACGGTACTACCACTAACTGATTTCTACATCATAAAAAAGAAATAAAAAATTAGCGGTTAGGAAATTCACCTAAATATCTAGTTGCATGTAATCCTTCATTGCTTACTCTTATTCCTTGTCCAACCAATCTTGTATCTTTTAAGATTTATATTAGAAAACCGGCTTAAATACATTAGCTGGTATGGAGTGAGTTTTCATGCTCTGTAATAGAATATGAATGGTTGTACTTCCACTTGCAAAGTTACTTGTAGCATTCATTGCTTTGTACTCTCAGTTCTAACTCTGAATGTATTCAGGCCTTTCTTTCATTTGTTTCAAGCCTGAATCATAATCTCATACCTTTTCCTTCTTCCCCCTTCCTCTCCCCAGTTGTCTGGAGTGTCTTTTCGAGAGGAATTATGGCATTACTTAGATGTATTAAAATGCATTACTGAATTATCTTTATGATAATTATTATGAAAATACATAGGCTGAAAACAACAAAGTTAACACTGACTTCAGGAGGCTGTCGGGATTTGACAAGGCTAGATCACTCCCACAAACTATCTATTAAACAAAAACTATTTCTATAGCTAATACCCATTAATTTTTTTCATTGATGTCAGTAATATTCTGTGAAGTAGTTTCCATAGCTTTCTACCTAATGAGCACAAAAGAGAGTCTTGCATTCAAACTAGGGCTTAAATTAATGCAGTCCTGCATGAAATCTCAGCTATGACACAGTGTAAAGAGTCAATGACATTAAAACAGAGCTGGTGACTCCTCTCCTTTGCAAATATTGCTGAACCAGCAGTTTTGCACAATGGGTTTTATCTAAATTAACCTCGTTTCACACTCAATTTGTTGTGCATAGTTTACCCTGCTTTTCATGCCAATTAACTCCCAGAAATGCTTGGTGTGCAAAATGGGGGAGATCTAAATGAATTAAATAGGAACTTAATTGTACTATGTGATAATAGCTGCTTTGCAGTTCTACACAGCGGTCTCCATTAATGGATGTGTGTTTTAATAAGTTGCATTTTTAATGTATTTACCTCAAAACCATCTGGGAAGTCAAAGTAAGTAGCTGTTTCAAAAGCCTGAAATCTCTTCTGTTGTTATATTAAAAAGGAAAAAAAAAAATTACTTGATAAACCAGCAAAGATGCTAAATGTATCACTTTGAGAAGAACTTACATGATGCCAAGCAGAAACAAAATCTCTTGTGGCAGTCAATTGTCTTGTCTGTTCATCATTAGTAAATACCAATTAGTTAGCAGAATGTCCATTCCCTTTAGGTTCATTATGAACACAACTGAGTATCATTAACTTGCTATGATTGTAATAACCTCAGAGGTAAACAGACACATTTTTCAAATGCTGACCTAAATATTAGCAGGCATTTTCCACTGGTCAGAACACCAGTCTAACAGCCAGAAGTAATGGATGTTTATGCCTGGCTCCTCCACAAACTTAATCTGGTTATTTTTGAAATTCCCCACCATTAATAAAGGAAATATATATATACACATATACTTACATATATATATACATATATGTATTTTCACAGAGGTTAGTTAATTGTGAAAGTTCTTTAAGATCTGTGGATGGAAATTTTTGTATAGGTCTTGAGAAAGAGGTAAAGTGTCTGCAGAAATATTAAATAAACTTACGTGAATCTGTGATCTTTATGAATGGTTTATGAATCCTACGAATTTATCTGACCCAGAATAGCAGTGTTTATTCAGATGTGAGCTCCTTGCCTACATTTATACATGAATATCATTCACGCCCATAAGCACTATTCTCATTGCCCGCAGCTACAATTGCAAGACTGTTACACCCGGTGTGAACATCCCCTGTGGAGCCGCGTACATCGGCTGTGAATCGCCGTGCTGGAGTGAGCGCTCTGCCCCTTTGTCTCAAGCCCCAGTAGTACAGGACAGCTCAGGAGCAGTATGAATGCCTCCCCGTCAGGAAGCAAACTGTGCTGTCCTGTCAAAAAGGGACTAACCATCTGGTCCTGAGAATACAGAATTTCCAAGATCTGCTCTCAGTCGTCTGTTGCGGCAGTTATTCGGCAGCATTTTGCATGGCTTTAAATAAGTTGAAGCAGATCTCATAAACGTTCAGGTGTTAATGTATTTTATGAAGTTTACAACAGGATAACATATGATGTTGCTTTGTTCAATTGACAAAGCTGAGATACTATCTCACTTACAATTCCTAGGTGATGAGGATGCATGTGTGCTGTAATGGTGATGAATGTGGCATAAGCGTTAAAGAGAGAAACATAAAAAGACAGAATCAGACAGACAGATGTTTTCTTCCTAGTCCATATTGTAACCAGTCTTGAACACTAGTAAGCAAGAGAAAAACCTGACAGAAGTTGTTGAAGTGAGAATATAAGAGAAGCGGTATTTTTGTCTCTTCTCTTAAAAAATTGAATGCAGCACTCTAAATTTACCTGAATTCTGAAATGTACCACCTGTGAATGTAATCTGCAGAGAGATATGTATGTATTGATATGCGATTATGCGGTACATAAAGTACGTGTAATACAGATCGTGTAGACGTGACTGTATATTTGTCCACGGTGGAGCACTCTCAGCAGTATACCCCCTGGCCACTTTGGTGCCTCAAAGCTCTGGAAGATGGCCCTTGTGGACGTCTCTTCTAAAAGATTGTGACTACAAAATGAAAATGAGCAGTCTTAGCCTTTTCTGGAAATTCTTCAACAGAAGTTTTGAATGCTCTGTGGAGAGGTATCCCATGTTTTCCCCTGGAGCCAGAAGAATGCCTTTGGTGTGAATGAGAAGTACTGGGAACACACAGGGCATCTCCCTCGCTGCTGCACCCTTTTTTGTCTGCCTCCTCTACCACTTGGAAGGGAGGGCTGACAGCTCCCCTTCCCCCTTTGCTTGACAGCTTTCATCAGTAGCAGGTAAAAGCTCCTCGCCAGATGAACACTTGAGGAAGCCCAGATCCCTTCATCCTCAGAGGCATCCAGAAACCATCAGGGCAGCAGTGGAAGGAAGTGCTCTATCTATTTGCACAATTGTTTTGCCAATGCTCCTGCTGGTAGAAATGAACCATCAATGAACCGAGAATTGCAAATCTTCTCCTTCTAGCTCCCACCCTGGATGGCCAATATTCAGAAGTGAAAAGTCACACCACTAAATTTAAAACAAGGTAATTGTAAAAATGGTCTTTAGAATGTGACATATGACAAATCATTTTTACCATTCGTAGCCTGTTTTCACCCTCCATTTCATACCACACAATTTTGAAATGCTGAACAGGACAGAATTAAGCCCAGATTATACAATAGAACAACTTTCTGGGATGATTTCTGAGAGATGTGGTAAATTGTCTGAAAATTCAACAAAATGCTATGTAAAATGTAGGAAGGCTCTTGCATTAACGTTCTTGGAAAACAAGCCTACTTCTCACTTAATGCAAAAGGAAACAACCTTGTGAAGCACTTCACAATGCAACGTGAAACTGAGAAGGGCTGTTCCCTAATGAAATCCAGAGAAGCCAAATTAGAAACCTCTGTACAATTTCACAGGACTCAGAGGGGTGCCCAGCATGATGTATCCGCTCAGATATCTACACTCTTGAAGAATAGCTGATGGAGTGTAATACGTTTGCCTGGAGCCATGACCCATATCAGTGCTAATTTTGCAGACTGAGGGACCAAGGAGTAATTAGACAAGTAGGGGCATCATTAGAGGGTGGCACGTTTCCCTTTTCTTCTCATAAATTTCAGATGCAATCGGGTTCTTTATAGAGGAGAGAGGAGTCGGTGCTTGCTGCATTATTAAAATTCTGAATTATGTTTTGAATCTTAGCGCATACCATCATTCTCAAGACAAATGACTATAGCTAAGCACTAGCTTCAACCACTCTATGAGACAAACAAGGTAACTAGTTATATTCACTTTTCAGCAGAGGCAGAGGTTTATCTGTGCTCCTTTAAGGATTTGCTGAAACAAAAGTGTATCTCATTTGCAGCCACAGTAATCAGCTTACCTTTAATCTTTTGTTTTCTTCATTAATAACAAAGATTTATTCTCTTTGAGCTGTCTAAAACCAGAGCTACCACAGATCATCCAAGAGCATTAATCTTTGTTCTCTGCAACCTGTTTTCTGAAAACTGGAGGCAAAGCGAAAAAGCAAAGAGGTTTTCAAGTGCTTACAGAAAGTCAAATAAACACATTTCTTTCCAAATTCTGGGGCTCTTCTCACTGAGTTAAGGTGTGAGCAAAAGCATTTTTCTGTCAGCAAGCCGCAGTATTTCAGTTCAAGAAAAGTTTTGAAGTAAGTCTTTATTGATTCAGATTTGTTTTTTTTTTTTTTTTAAATCCATCTCCACAAAATTTGTTGGCAAGTTGCTGTCCTTTATTAAAACGTCTCCTCACAGAATACTAAACACCAAGCAAGGATTAAAACAGCCAATCAGCAGAGTCATTCATCATGCTGATGAGTGTCAGAATTTGGCAACGCTGGTAGAATTAGGGCTTAAGCTTCAAACTGAACCAAACCAGACATTAGCGACACAGTTGAAATGTTACAAACCTTAATTAATCTTATTAATTTGTTGCTTGCTCTGCTTGGAATGATAATTAATGTAGTTATGATTAATAACAGGGTGGCTAATTGCTGTTTTTCCTGACTTCTCTATAAATGTGTGTCCTTTTTTTATTTAAAGACAGAATTTTGTGCAACTTGTATTGCCTGTTTCTGAAGCCCTGATTTATTGTTCCTCCCAAGCAGCTTATTACAAATGTATGACAAAACAGTAATTACTGTCAGATCTGGGCAAAGCATGTCCCATGTTCCAAAGTATTATTTAAATCTATTACTGCATATGTCAACTTAGTTTGTTCAAATGGGAAATTTCAGGAAGAGACAAAAATAATGTCAATACAAATGACAAAAATAATGAAAATGATGAATACTGCAGAAGGATCCTAAACCAGGCCATGTGACAAGGGTAATAACCTTTACAACTAAGACTAGGTTACCTACCAGAAGGCAATAATTAATTTCAGTTGTCTTAAGCCACATCTAAGTGGTCTTAAACACATCTAAGCATCACAAATTTACTACAGCAGTAAACTAACCAGCAAGCCAGGTGCTACACATCTTGTATTAACTCTTCCAGTGAACTTAACAGATGCTTTAGAGGCTTAGAATCAGTTGAAAGCAGCACACAAGACATCAGCAATATTTTCTCTTCTGGAGTAGTAGGTATATTTCTGTTCCTTAAGAATGATGTTTGTTTAGTAAAGGTGATCGGTGCACTCTGAATTTTTATCCTTCAATGTCTTTTAGTGTAAACATGTTGAATATTGATAAAAAGCTTTGTTTCTTATTCCTTTGGGATCTAATGGAACTTTTTAAACATCCAAGTTTTTTTTTTGTTGGAGGTGAAACTATTCCCCTTGACCTTTTCCAGACCACTTTGTTGTTTGGCTTACTGGGTCATGAAGCTATCTGAAAATCAGCTGATGTTATGGATCCTCTCCACACTAGGATATATCATTATGGGGGAAAAACATTAGTGTCATTTTGATGATGTCAAAGATGCGTCATGTGATGCTGTTTCTGAGTATGATTACAGTATGAATAGATCTTTGCTCATAAAGTTCTGACAGTTGTTTTTCATCACTCACCAGTGACAACAGCTGGTTAATTCCACAGATGTTATTCATGTCTTTTAAAGCAATATGAACACATGAAAGGTCTCAGGATGGTCCAATCGTTCTGAGCCTTTCTTCCAGTGGATTTCTAAGATGTTCTTCAATCTCTCAAGGTAGCATTATGGATTTTCTGACATTTATAAGGGCTCTTTTCAGGACCATTATTCTTGCTGAAACTTCTGTATGCAGTTCATTATGTAAATATACATTTAACATTTTTACAAGATCCAATATGTTTTTCCTGACAAGATCTTCAACTAATTTTTAAGAACCTTCTTTCATCTTAGCAAACTTGTTTCTTTTACTGGGAAACACCTGATGGTTCCAGTCAGTTTGGCAGCCAAGTTGTAATGGACAATGATCTTACCACATCTTATTCTATCCAGGATTTGACCTGTCACTGCTTGGAAGGAAAACATTGGGGTGGTGTTTGTGTGACTTACTAAGGTTACTGTATTAATGTTATCCAGATTAGAATCAATGTTCTAATATAGAATTAAAATTAGTATTTGTGCTATTGCAAGTGACATTTGCCAAGTGACTTTTAAAACAAAAGCCTTGACCGCTTGTCAATGTGGAAGATGAATTATCACTTTTCATATACAAGACAGTAGTACATGAAAGACCACTAGATGTAGTGGTCTTGTTCCAACACAGGCGATCGTTTTCCATTTTCTTCAAATTTAATATATGTTTTCCAACAGCTGTGGAGTTTTTTCAAATATCCTCTAAGCTGTTCACTAATGTTTCTGCGTGCTATGGAATAAGTAATATGTTCTACCTCAAACAGGGCTACATTTCAGTTATAGAAAATTGACCTGTTAAACAGCCACGGAAAAAAAAGGTATCATTAAAAGCTCACTATTCTCTGCTCTAGGTAGCTGCAGTAACCATGGTATTGTTGTACACAGAACACGAAAGGTACAGTACAACAATCCCCGTGGAATGGCAAATGTTGAATTTTAATGATTCCTGCTTTATTTAGGTTGTAAAGTGCTTTGGGATAGGTATCCTTCAAGATGAAAGATAGTACAGAAATATAAGCTATTGCTATTATGCTTTGAATTAATCACTTGCTTTCCACTCCAGAGTGACGCAGAAAAACATCTTAACATCTATTTTACTTGCAGCCTGAAAGAAGAAAGAAACTTTCCCCTCATAAAATAGAATAAAGCAAAGCCAAATAAAAAGCTCCTTCAAATCTGAGAGAAAAAAAAATCAGTTTCATGTTGATATATATAGCTTTCATCCTGCATTTCTTCAGATCAATATCTGTCTGAAGGAAAGAGAATGAGCTACAGAAACAGGATCAAGTCCTTGGTTATTAAATATCTACTAGGAACAGATTCTGACTGGGTAATGTCTATGAGCTCCTAAAATAGGGGAACTGAGGAGAGAAACCCTACCACGCACTTAACACTGCTAGTGTGAACGAGCTGCTATCATAATGCATAGTAATTACGGTAATCAAGATGGAGACCCGTAGTTAATTAAACTTCACTGCAGTGTGTGAGGAGCAATAGATTTAAACAAAATAAAAGTAGAAATTATTTAAAACTAGGCTGGATAGCATATTTGTGCAAGTGATAATAAAATTTATGTATATGGACACACTGATAATTAACACTTGTAAATCACTCAAAGGGGACCCTGTTTCAAACATGCACTGGCACACACATAAGGTTACATGTATGTATTAGTGATTAATGGGATGTAAAGCAGCCTTCATTTATTTGATTTCTGTCTCAGAAAAGAAAATTAGAATCACAGAAATTAGAGAATTAACATTAAGGCAGGGACATCACATTATTATTACATCTTGTGAAAGAGCACGAAATAACTAAGAAATACCCCTGTATTGTACAAATACCCAAGAAAATAATTGTTGTCATCCCATTGAATTTATAATCTGAATGTGTGTACGTGCAGATGAGGAGTACAAGAAGCAATGAAGTAAGTGTCAAGGAAAGGTTTTGCTGTTCTGAGGACTTTGCCAGCAAAATTGTTACTAGAGAGACTAGCCATATAATTATGTAGTTGGTATAATTTATTACAGTACCCTAGAGCAAACAAACGGTAACTTCATAAAGGCTTTTTCAAATCTATGATTGCCTCTGCTCTTCAGTTTTAGCAACAGGGCTAAATCAGTGTTGGCTTGGAATTTTTTCATATTCCTAATTGACAAATCTTTATGAAGAAAATTTTAAGAATAAAATAATTTCTTCTGAGCATGATAGAGAATGATTTTCCTGTTATAATCTCCTTGTTGCTAGTATATACTTCAGTGGTCAACCGTGAAGGTGGCACCTGAAGCTAGAAAACAGAAGAATGATATTTTTCCACCCAAATACATTTAGAGGTTCAATTATAGACTAAGTCTGTGATGTGCATCTCTGGCCATGAATTCCCCAAATCAATCTTTTCTCAGCTCCTGTGTTCTTAGAGGCAATGTTCAGGCCTGGTCAGAGAAGCAACAATGTTCAGACAACAGAAATGACATCTAATGCAGTTTTAGAAAAATCTGTTGGGGAAAAAAAAGTCTTTCAAGGGCCAGAATGCAGATGAAATGAAGGCTTCTTCTGTGTGTGAAATCCTCTGGATGTGGGATATCCTCTGATGAGCTACCTGTATTACATGCTGAGGACTAGAATGGTATTGTCAAGCTGAAGATCTAGCTAGTGATTTTTCAACAAGGCATATCGGGTAGGCAACCACTCCTGCTGAAAGCTGTCTGTATGAAGACACAAAACAAGTTATAGCCTTGTGTACAGTATTCTGCTTCTCTGTTATTGCAAAGAGCCCCATATACTCTGTGTTCTGCACAGGTGAGACAGTCTAATGACAGATTCATAGAATGGTTTGGGTTGGAAGGGACCTCCAAGATCATCTAGTCCAACCGCCCTGCCATGGGCAGGGACACCTTCCACTAGACCAAGTTGCTCCAAGCTCCATCCAACCTGGCCTTGAACACTTCCAACGATGGGGCATCCACAGCTTCTCTGGGCAACCTGTTCCAGTGCCTCACCGCCCTCGTAGTACAGAATTTCTTCCTAATATCTAACCTAAATCTACCCTCTTTCAGTTTAAAACCGTTACCCCTCATCCTATCACTACACTCCCTGATAAGGAGCCCCTCCTCATCTTTCCTGTAGGTCCCCTTTAAGTACTGAAAGGCTGCTATAAGGTCTCCCCGGAGCCTTCTCTTCTCCAGGCTGAACAACCCCAACTCTCAGCCTGTCCTCATAGGGGAGGTGCTCCCGCCCTCTGACAATATTTGGGGCCCTCCTCTTGATCCACTCTAACAGGCCCATGTCTTTCTTGTGCTGGGAACCCCGTAATGCATATTTGTAACTTGGATTGTAATGGAGAAGATCTAGTGATACTTTTTCCAATCTAGTGATACTTTTTCCATTCTCGTAGTTGATGCTTATGGGAAAAAGAAAGATGTTTTTTATTATTACCTGCTCTGCTGAGAAAAGATGTTCACCTAAGCCATTGTATCCAGAAGCTCACATGGGAACTAGTGGTGGCGTAGGAAAGGAACACAAGCAGAGGTCTGAAGAGCTTTCATACTACCTTAACTGATAACTGTAAGAATCACTGTGATTTTTAGATCACTTCTTTGACCGGTGGGTCTAACTACAGTCATCACAGTAGCACGGAGGCTGATCTATACTGCGCACTCCATCACAGTACCCATCAATTATTCTGAGAGTCTTGAATTGGTGGGGCATGGGAAAATATGAAACATCTCTCTAGACCTGTTCTTCTATTCTTTGGGTGTTGTAACATAGGTATGTTATATATACATATGTGATGTAAATATATATGTTGCTAATATATAAGCAGCTTCAGAGACTTTCAGTCATCTGAGGATTTCTTCTCTGTGGAAGGTTCCATCAGTAGGTGTCTTTCATGGTGCCCGGTGGACAGAGGGCCCTGGCCTTTGACTTTGAGTATATCTGAGATACTGTTCTAAAAATGAATCAGTGATGATTTATACAGATTTAATTAAAAAAAGATCATAAAGGATAATATAGCAATAGAAACCAACTGGCTATAGTTACATCAGTGAACAATATCTGACCTATAGCCCCATCCTGCTTCACAGGTATATATTTTGTACTTCTTGCAAAGTTATACCAGAATCAGAATTTCTGCCTGGCTTTCTAAATGGACTTCAGTCACTCCTGTACTGGACTCCACTTAGATCACACTCCTTTAATGGTTGCTTTGAGCAGGCACCTTCACACTATGTATACAATGGAAGAATGCATCAAGGTTACCAGTTCAGCATACACTCCTGGCTTACTGTCATTTTTCAAACACTTTGCCAGTTATTAATGTCTTCTTCATCCCTTCCTGAGAGTTTAAACATGTTAATGAATATGTTATTTACTATAATAAAACCAGAGCCTGCTGTTAAATTAATAGAGCAACTCAACCAAGAATCCCATAAAAGCTGTTTATCCCTGCTCTCCATGCAATGGAGCTCCAGCTAGTGTGGGTTTGGCCATCTGAATTCCACACTGTTCCATGGACACTGCATCAATTATAGATGGTTATTATATTAAAGTTAAATTGATTTTTTCCCCCCTCTTCAACCAATCATTTAAAGTAGCAGTTGGTAATTGAATCTGCTTATTTCACTTTGTCTTCTTTACCTTTAAATAATCACTTTCCATTTCTTCCTACCGATGCAAGTTGTGTCAGTGCATCTTGAGTACCTTATCACAAAGGTATAATCTGTAGTACCTTATCATAAAGCGAAATCCTTTCCCCAGTGCTAAACAAGTCTATAATTGGGTTTTCCTAGATCTGTGAAGGCCTCAAACACCCGTGGATGCTTTCTCCAAAACTGCATTTAAACCTGAAGATTTTTTAAATCCAATATCTAATTTTTAAATCCAATATCTAATTTTCCATGATACCTGTGCTGCTGTTTCTATCTTATTTTTCTTATTTCTAAGATTCTAAGGCCTCTGGCTAGATGTCTAAGATTTTTCTAAAGAAAATAGGCAAAAGAAAGGCACTTGAGTTACAGAGATTTTGTTTCTACTGAGAAGTGGAAAAGAAGGGATTTAAAAGATGGCACTCATCTTGCTGTCCTCTCCTTATTAGCAGCCTCAATTTGATCACAAAAGACACGCTAGTTAGAGTGGACATCTAAATAAAGACTCAAGTATGAATGGCTAAGCAAATTTATTCTCAAAAGTCCCCAGTATTGTCTCTGAAGTGACTCTTCATGATTCCAGCCTTCTGGGTTAAATGCTCAGGTGGTGTAAATTGATGTAATGCCATTGACTCTAATGGAGTCAAACTGAATTAGATGAGCTGAGTATCTGAATGTCTGTCACAGTTTACTGAACCAGATTCTTTGTGCTAAAAATTGCCTTTTTATTTTCAGACTTCATTCCCAAATAAAGATGTCATGTCTAGCAGGAAATTTCAATTCTTGTGGCGGAGACTTTGTGAGCTTTCTCAGGTATCTGCTGTCTTGCTGGGCTTGGCTGGCACCTTGTTAAACAGTGCATGAAGCGGGTTGGACAAGTGAGCACAGGGGAGAATTTTCATTTGTCAGATGGTCACAGCTTGCTTGCTTTCTAACATAATAAACGCCACGCTTCCTATACCTGCTTCCTCGGAGAACTGCACATCCAAAATCCTTTAAACACCTGAAATCTAAAGGAAGAAAAATAAGCTATTTACTCTTAAAAATGATGGGTCCAGTAGAGTTATTCCAAAGGATTTTTATCGCTGTCTGCTAGCTGAAAAATTAAACTGTTGATCTAATAATATCAGTGCATGGGTGTATAGTCTGCTTCTCTCCAAGACTGTCATGTTACTATTGTATCAAGGAAGGTCTTCATTAAGGATTTTGCAGGTCTTTGAGGTTGAATATGAAGATGTCAGCAGGATGGCTGAGTGACCCCAATCAGAGAGGATTTTTTTTGTGGTGACTGAATGGGCCTGAATGGTAGTTTACGTGGAGTAGAAAGAAAAATGTTACCAGCTTTTGTTATTTTATAATGAACATCGTGATAGCGTCGCTGAAAGATCAAAATGCAACAATTATTTGAGACTATCATGTCTTTTTTCTTTATTCTTTTTATTTTCTTTTCATTGTGGTTGCAGAAAAAAAATCCTGAAAAAAAATGTAATCCAAATGAACTTGAAGTCTCCAAAACAATAATCTAAAGGGAATCAGAAAGACATTATTATTTTAAATCTCTTTTTAAAACCTAACTTCTCTTCCACTCCCCCTCAAATAAAAAAAAAAATCAATGATTAAGAAGGCTTGACCTGTGACATTTGAATGCTTGTTTTTGGTGCTTCTTTTCATCCCAGATTAAAGGGTATCCCTTCAATGCTATGTAATAATGGGGCTTTTATGCCACTCTGAGTTTCTAGGGTAAAGTTTTTTAAAAGGCTTCATAGCCAAAATGTATTTGCACTATTCTGATCTTCCAGTGTACTTTGATTTCTTGTGACACTTTGTAGTTAGTAGAATTCATCAGCTAAAACTCAGAGCAAGGAGGGAGGGCAGTGGATCGGCTTTTAGAAAAACATTGCAAAGGTGAGTTTTAGGTCCATTTCCACAGGCATGGTGCAGTTCTGCTTATTGTCATGGTTTAACCCAGCAGGCAGCCAAACAGCATGCAGCTGCTTGATTGCTCGCTCGCTCGCTCCTCCCACTGCAGTGGGATGCAGGGGAGAATCTGGGGGAAAAAAAAAAAGAAAAAAAAAGAAATTCGTGGGTTGAGATAAAGACAGTTTAACAGAACAGAAAAAAGAAATAATAATAATAATTAATAATAATAATAATGATGATGATAATGGAATACACAAAATGAGTGATGCATAATGCAATTGCTCACCACCCATTGATTGATAACCAAGCAGCAATCGCTACTTCCTGGACACGCCTACCATTCATATACTGAGCATGACATCACATGGTATGCAATACCCCATTGGCCAGCTGGGCCAGCTGTCCTGGCTGTGCTCCCTCCCAGCCTCTCATGCATTTGGTAGACCATGGAAGTTGTCCTTTACAGGGTACTTAGCAGCAACTGAAAACATTACTGTGTTATCAACATTCTTCTCATACTAAATCACAGCACTAGGAAGAAATTTAACTCTATCCGAGCTGAAACCAGGACATCTATGTAATGCATATCCTAGAAACCAAGCTATAAATCCCATAGAGCATGAAAATGCTGGTGAAATCTATTTGTTGTGGTTTCCAATGAAAAACCAGAGTCTGTCTAAAAGGAAAAAATAGGAACAATTTGATTTTTTTGTTTTGGATAGATCCCTAAGAAGTGCATCAGGTTTAGTTTTACAATTCACCGCTAGAATTTTGGTTTTGACAGCTCAGCTTGGCCTAAGCAGCGCTCTTGATGCGGTTACCTGTCATTTACAAGTAGCAAGTCTCTACTGATTTCCTCAGCAGATGTCAGCCACACAGCTCATCAATCACAGTTGGGTAGACAACTCGCTCAGGTAGAAAAAGAAAAGAGAAAATGAGAACGCTTTTCTCATTTTTCCAACCAGCAGCTCTCTCACATGAAATCTGTAACTCTTAAATCCTAATTTCTGTGAAGCACCTTTCCCTGTCCCCAGCAACCACCATCAGGGTCTGGAGTGTAGGTGTTAAGTACTGGCCACGATGCGGGTCCAGTGCACATTTTCAGGTACCTACCACCGAGTTATAGAAGGCAGACAGGTGGGAATGCGCTGGTCTCTTTTCCCCTTGTTAAAATCATGAAACCTAACAGACTGGCTTCATAATCCGCTCACTGGAACTATCCCTTATCTCATTTTTTAAAAGATGCGGGTGTGTTCTGCTGTGTGAACTCTTATCTGCCGCTGTGACCCCTGTCGCAGGATAATTGCTTCTTGCTGTGTGAGCATTTCAAATCCGATTGCAGGGATGGAGCTCGGATCTTCCTGCAAGGGAAGCGTTGGCCTCTGTTCCTGGAGCTTAAGGAGCACATCAGCTTTTAGTAACGTAAAGGCAATGAAATACTAAACTGTTCTTAATTTTTCTAGGAGAACATAATGATATTCTCATCAGCTAATAATGACAGTATTTAAGCTCCCTTTCTGCACAGAGAAGAAAAGCATCTACTCAAACTAGTAATTATTGCTAATATTAAAGAACTAAACTAACCATAAAGGATGAGTTTTGGGTAGCAAGCCCTAAAGAATGAGAAGGCTGCATCTTCAACAGAAGCAGGGAGACAGACCTTTCTTGCTTTATGAAACTGTTCGTAATTCAATAATTTATTTCTTTCTTGAAAATATTTCAGAAGAATGAACTATAGCAGAATAGCTGGATGTTACTTTTATCCACCAGCAAGAACTTCCTAGAAAAACTNCATTGCAAAGGTGAGTTTTAGGTCCATTTCCACAGGCATGGTGCAGTTCTGCTTATTGTCATGGTTTAACCCAGCAGGCAGCCAAACAGCATGCAGCTGCTTGATTGCTCGCTCGCTCGCTCCTCCCACTGCAGTGGGATGCAGGGGAGAATCTGGGGGAAAAAAAAAAA
>VZTQ01011470.1:226089-378738 GCA_013400755.1 Pelecanoides urinatrix
GGGTAGCAAGCCCTAAAGAATGAGAAGGCTGCATCTTCAACAGAAGCAGGGAGACAGACCTTTCTTGCTTTATGAAACTGTTCGTAATTCAATAATTTATTTCTTTCTTGAAAATATTTCAGAAGAATGAACTATAGCAGAATAGCTGGATGTTACTTTTATCCACCAGCAAGAACTTCCTAGAAAAACTGTACATCTTACAGTCACCTGAGACAAGAATATTTTAAATATATTTTCAGAAGAATATTAATTCATGAAGAGATATCTGTGGTTTATTATTCATTATTTGTATTTCTCATTATCTGTTCCTTAACCTCGCCTTTCAGGAGTTATATTTATTTGAACACAGATCAAAAATGGTACTTTGTGAGTTAATGGCCAATCTGCTAACTCAGACGATGAACTGTAAAAGCCTGGAAAACTGGAAATTATTTATCCAGTGCAGAAATACAGTTAATTTATGAATAGAGTATAAAGGCTAAAACCCATCAGGTAATTTCTAGAGTGAGTACACTCTACAAGTTTCTTTTGGTTATCAAGTTAATATTACTGTACTCTCGGAATTATATATAATTTTAAGTAACCATATATAAAAAAATGTTTATATATATAACTGGAATAAATTTTTAACTGTACTTTCTCTGTTTTCAGTGAATAATTTAAACATTCCCTGATCCAAGCATACTGGCAAGTCAATGAGTATACAGTCAGCTTCAGAAAGAAATGGCAAATTGAGCATTCATGCATGATTTTATCTTCTTGGCTATCAACGAGTGCTTTTAAAATCCTCCTGGTCCTTTAAGAAAGAACTGCAGAAACCAAAGTTTTTCTTCATTACAGAACTGAAACTGATAATTTGATAGCTTTCAAAATACAAAGCAGCAAATCTGATACAGAGAAGTGGAGAGGTGGGAGGGATGCTAAATAAGGATAAACATATCAATATACTTAAAAGATCAACAGTCCTATCAGAATTAATAAGGATTTTAGAATAAAATACAGGGATTTGAAGAAGCAAATACAGGGTAATACAGGTGTTATATTTACTCATAACTGTGATAGTTCTTATGCTTATAAGAAATACGATATACACATTTTTTTACTGGCTTTTGTTGAATGAAGAGATTTACTTCAAATCTCTCTTGTTCATTCAGACCCATACCAAAGTACCTCTAATGAGAATTGTTATTTAGAAGGGGGAATAATACTTTCTATTAATTTTTGTTATTTTATCAGAATGAACATTTCCTCTGGTAACATGGTCATAAACTTCACATTTAAAAACTAGTCTTAGGGCTTTGTAATAAAACTACAGTCACATTACGTAAATGATCCCTACAATGATATCTGAAAAAAACCCCTGCAAAACCGAAAAACCACTTCTGCAGGTACTTAATAACTTCTGTGCTAGTATCCCAAAACCAGAGTTTATTTCTTCTTGGAGATGATACAGATTTCTATCTTCTATGCTGAGAATAATTCAATATTGTTGAAAGTATCAAAGCAGAGAATTGTGGTTAAAGAAGAAATATGATTCTACACACCGCTGTTCAGCACAGCTCCCAGTTACAGGTCTGATTCAAAGTTACTGAGGTCAGCGGTAACTGGTTCATTGACCTCATGCTCCATGGGAACAGCCAGGGGACCATGCAGGTACTTTGTTATTTTTTTCTTAAATGTTTCCTTTCTTGCAGTTTGCCATTTCTGGTATTGTTTATGGTAACAAGGACAGATTTCACTTTCATGCCTTATTTTCTTGCTCTGAGTTTAGCCGTCTGTGAAGTACCGTTGCCCCATTCCTGACCACCCCAAGGGGCTGTATCCATCACTCACTGAAGTCAGGGTTGATTTTCCCATCACTCTTCCTTATCCACCAACAGAAAGACAGAAAATAACTCTCCCTGTAACTCTGTATGTGGCACATGCAATAACCTATAAAGCAGGGACCATACCTGTGAAATGATAGGTGGGTGGCCAGGGAAATTATCCTCTTTAAGCATCTTTGACAGATTGATACCTACAAGCCCTGAATTCTCACGACTGGAGGGCCCACAGCCATCTCCTCGCAGTACTTCATGGGAACAGATCATTTGCACTCCCTCCTAAGTGAAACAGTGTTGCCAAAAAATATCTGTTCTTCTCTGTTTGCAAACTATATGAAGAAATTTATTATTTTCTAAATGCATTCTGCAAAAGCCTGTCAGTTTACAGATCATTTCCAATCAGCTGAGTGTGGATGCTTGATATGCAAAATGTGAGCAGTGTCACTGGGCACAGGATTCACATAACTCACTGGTACGATCTTTGTGAGCCAACTTTCATATGCAAATGGTCACATTAATACTGATCTCAAAATTAAGTTTCTGAAAATATCCTTCAATGTCTTCTTTCCTCTTGCTGGTTTCACTCACCATAGTAATCTCACTGGCTGTTGGATTTGCAGAAAGTAGCACTACAGGGAAACTAATGGCAAAAAAAGGAGTAAAAATTAAGACAAAGTTCACAGAAAAGTATTCGCAGTATTATCTAGCATTGGTTTTCAGCAATGAATCGAAGCCTGCCAAGGTCAACTTGAATTTCTCATTGATTTATTGGACTTTTGCTGCTTCCCTTTGTTTCACTAACACACTGTTTAATTTCTGGTCAGTATGGAGAATTCATGGCAAGACCCAAGGCTCTTTTTTTGCTCTGAACTGCAGTTGATATTAAGCAGATGTACGAGGCATAAAAGCAGTCTGTTTCTGCATAATTGGAGTGATGCTGCATAAAATTGTAAAACATGGTCAGAGGGATGCACCAGTTAATACACAACGACGACCCCAGTTTGTGCTCTCTGCTATGATCCCTGCTGTTGTGAAATATTGGATTTTTTTTAAACATCAAAGAGTGAAAGAATAAAAGCTATGATTGACATGCATAGATCCCAGCTTAACTGTAGTTGTTATCACCTTACTTGTCAAGAAATCCCTCTCAGAGGGATTATAGAGGCCAGCAGACCCTTTACAAGGTACGCGCCATGTGATTGTAGTAACCCGGCATCTCCCTCTGTTTTCCTCCACATATAATTTGCAGCATCTTATTTGCTGTAATTTGCAGCAGTTTAGTAGCCTGAGAGATGAGCCATCTACCCACTCGAGCGGGGATGAACAGTTGATGGTTGGGACTACAACCAAAAATTAGCCATTTTTTCTCATCAGATCCCTCTGATTCACAAAGCTGTCACGAAACAAAGCATCTATAATTTTAAATAGAAAATGATGTTATGTTCTCATAAAGGAAAAATATTTTTCTTTTGTTTGTGGTGATAGTATAACATAGCAGTGTAGGACCGAGAAAGCTACAATTTTTCTTTATTTCCCTATGGAAAACAGACCCAGAAGTCTCCACAGTTTTAAAAAATATTTTTGCACACTATTTTTTGTCAATTTTAGTCAATTTTTTATGCTGAGTCACATCACTTAAGTGTCACCCTAATGAGCAGACTCTGTCCACATAAGAATGTAATAAAATAATCATTATTTTATTTTAACCATTCATTACTCGGCAAGAATATCCAACTGAAAGAACATAGGGGTGAGAATGAAGTATGTTTTCTTGTGCATTGTTGTAGTGATTCCTTCTTGTCATGACAGTGTACAGGCACATTCCTTTTACAAAGGTTTAATTACACCCAGATCAGCTAATTTAGCTTACAAGTTACCATCAAACAGCTGATGGAATATTGATTAAGAAATGTTTTCAATGAGGTTAGGTTCGTATTCACAGAAAGTATTTCATCCTGGCTTTTTAATTTTAATGACTTCCAACTTGAATATTCAAATGTTTAGCATAATCTAAAAAGTGAAGATTCACACATGAATACAGTGGTTCCAACAGCACTATTTACCATATTTAATTTTTCTGTTTATATAAATGCACAGTACGAAGGAAAGATATACAGAAACTATTTCATTCATGTCTCAGATCATCTTTATATCATGCAGTAGTTTTAGGTGCAGCACATGGGCCATGCATAGGGAAGCTGTGGTGGACTGAGTAGTAAGATGTTGTTGCTCTTGCTTTTTACAGATAGCTAAATTATACTTAATGCATTCCTAATGCTACCTTTTTGCATAATTTTATTTGACCACTGGTGGAAGAAAAGGTGCTTTTTTTAGAGCTGGCTATGGAGAAGCAGTATCTACAAGAGAAATAATTGCAGGTGAGATATTCAATGCAAAATTTTTTGCGTTTCTGGAAGAAGGAACGGACTATTAAATCTTATTATTTAAATGACAGTGTATATGACAGTACTTGTCCTTTACATTGCTCACAATAAGAGAAATATTCATTTTAAGAGCTTAGAGTCTAAAAGGCAGATACTGAGAAGAGAGGACAGGAGTAATCCTGTAAGTTACAGCCACTAACATTTTTTTAAAATTAACATTAACTCACTTCATGATGGTATCATGAAAGATGTATTTAATTTAGCAAGCAGTCCAGACAGGAGAGGTGACTTCCAGAGTTGGCATGGGTATTACACTGTGCAAAGACATGGGCTTACTGACAAATGGGCATTTGATGTGGCAAAGCACATGGGAAAGCTACGTGTCCTCTGACAACTCAGCTCCTAAGCCTGCCCTTGGTCTGTCCATGGTGTTTACCGAACAGCTGAAGGTCTGACAAAGCTCTCAGCTATGTCTTCATTCCTTCTCATTTGCAGTAGGCAAACAGCTAAGCTCCCGCTGTGGTGCCTGCCTCTCATACCCATAACCTGACCTCCTCTTTGGGCCCATCCTCACTCTAGACTGTCACCATCAAAATTTGTCTAAAACTTGCATATTCATTGTCCACAGACGCTCAAAGATCTAGTCTTGCCCCTTTATCTGTGCTTCACTTTCTGATTATTGCTTTATATTTTGACTGACTGTTGTGGTTTAACCTGGCAGGCAGCCAAACCCCATCCAGCCGCTTGCTCACTCCGCCCCGGTGGGACGGGGAGAGAATCGGAAGGGTAAGAGTGAGAGAAAGTTGTGGGTTGAGATAAAGACAATTTAATAGAACAGAAGAGGGAAAATAACAATAACATTAACAATAACAACAAAAACAACAACAACAATAATAATAATAATAAAAAATTGAAATTATGATGATGATGATGATAAAACATACAAAATGAGTGATGCACAATGCAATTGCTCACCAGTCGCACTGACTGATAACCAAGTAGTGATCGCTACTTCCTGGAACACGCCTAACGTTCATATGCTGAGCATGACGTCACACAGTATGGAATACCCCACTGGCCAACTGGGCCAGCTGTCCTGGCTGTGCTCCCTCCCAGCCTCTCATGCATTTGGTAGAGCATGGAGCTGTCCTTGACTAGCAGGGTACTTAGCAACAACTGAAAACATCACTGTGTTATCAACATTCTCCTCATACTAAATCCACAACAGAGCACTAGGAAGACATCTAACTCTATCCCAGCTGAAACCAGGACACTGACAAACACACTCTTACCCTATTAATCCTCATTCAGAATGCTGACGCTGTAAGAATTATTCTTCTCTTCAGTCCCATTGGCAAAACCTTGCCTCCTTTTGTAATTTCCCCTCTAGTTTCCCTTTCTCCATTGCCTTGAACATGAATACTTATCAGTGTCTTCCCCACCTAAGAACTGCACTCCAGCATCAAAATGATGGCACTGCTCTCGATCATTAGTTAAATTTTCAAACCTGAAACTCCATCTCTTAAGTGCTGCTCAAGGTTAGGATGGCGGGCATGATGGTGATACAGACAATAACCATTAGAAACAGATCTGCAGACTTTTTGTGCTGTCTCCCCCTTTCACTATCACAGTTTTTCCCAACGGATCTCAAGGTTCCTTTCTCCTCTCTTGCACATCTTGAACTCAAAATTTCTGTACCTTTTCTGTGTTTGGGTCAGACCTTTCACCTCCTTGCAATGCACATTCGGCGGTTTAATTGCAAATGGAGGAGTACCTTAGTTTTAACAGTGTGGCTGATCAATAGTTTAATCAGTGATTTTGTTTCTAATTCTCTCTGTGCTGCTGTTCTATTTCTTTACTTTTGAATACCACAGATCCAAAGCCAAACCGGGGTCATGCTGAGGCACAGCCAAGCCAACGAGAGAAGACAGCAAGCATACCTGGCTGCTGGACGTCTTTGGAGGTACCAGATGAGAGAAAACATGATATGTAAATCCGCATACCTATACTGACTCTTTGTCTCTGCCTCAGGAGCAGTTTATTCTGTGGTTTTAATGAGTAGGAAGCTTTCAGAAGAGGAAGCAAGAAAAGTGACAGTGTTAAAGGAAATTAAAATGTATCTTTCAGTCCCTCTGAATGAAAAACTGGAACTCAGAGTTTATTTCTCACTGAGGTGCTATGATTTACAGAGTCTAATTTTGGAGCTGTTCACATTTTTTTAAAATTGATTAGTGTGAGCTACTAAAATATCTCTGCAGCAGTCTTATTTCTGCAGATGCATTCATTGATATTCACCAGGTAATTTATGCTAACACAGAGAACATTTACAGATGTTCACTTCCAGTGCTAGCACTTGCAGACGTTTTGTCAGTCACTTAAAAACACAAGCTGTACAACTGGATTACTTAAGCGTTTTAATTAGTACAGTTGCTGAGAAAAGATGGTGAACAACAGAACATATATTTGAATGATTACTCATAATAAACCTGTCAATAAACAAAAATCACATCTATGGCTGCTGTAATAGGAAGAAAACAATAATCTTCAATAGATTGTAATGATTTTCACCAGGTTAGGATCATGCAGTATGGTGCCTATAATGAAAACACTGAAAGTAATGCAAGATACCTCTCTGAAATGTTTAGGATGGGAGAAGAGCAAACTTCCAAATCTTGCCATCTCAAAAAATAATCAGCCTTCATTTTATGGCATTGGTTTTGCTCATAACAGAAACATATGTCATTTTAGCCACAGATATTTTTTCTTCTCTTTTAGCTGCCTTTTTAGTCCCAGTCAGACCACTCGCATGTCAGAAGTAATCAGTAGTGAATTAATTACAAATATGGATTTAGTAATTGCTTCTTTGCTGGAATTTAATATTTGCCTTCCAGTAATCTAGCAAGGGAGTCAGCGCTGCATTGTTCAGCATAGTTCCAAGGGATTAAGAAGAGATTCATAACTACTGTATTTTTAGTCTTTTGGATGACTTGTAATTAACTGAAGCATATAGTACAAACATTGCTTCCGTAAAAAAACTTGTCATTTTTCCACACTGGGAGAGGCCAGTCGCAATTTTAATCCGGTTGGAATATCTCCCTCAGTCTGCAAATACCTGCCTGGTTTTGAATGCTGGTAGAAACCCTGTAGATTCATATAGATAAGATAGCACAGGAAAACCAACAAACAGTCTCTCACCTGACATGTTGTTATCGCTCAGGGTATTAAAACTAGACCTAACCATCCAATACTCAGGCAAGGCTGCATGATTTTTAACTGTAATGTCATTATTGCAGCTCATGGTCTTCATAAAACCAAATATTTAGTATAGTAATAGTCTATTAATCTGCACAGAAAAGATAAAGGATCATGCTGAAACAGAGGGACCAGCAAGGTACGGGTTGGTAGCAAATACAATGTAGTATGGTCAAAGAATTCTTGCATAAAAAGAGTGAAATCTTTAAAAAGGTGGTAGATCCTGTCCTGTTTCAGAAGAAATGGAGTTCTGCTATCTCTGGAATTAAAAGGAACATGACTTGGCAAGAAAGGAGGTTTGGGAGCACAAGAAAAACTGCTATCAGCGTACAATGGCACAAATCCCCTGTGATTAAATGAACATCTCTTGGAGGTCCCCTGAAGAATCAGGGCTGAAGTCCCAGAGCATTACTGTCCCTACAGGTTCTTCCGTCAGCTTCAGTGAGGCTTCAGCTCAGAAGCAGACTCCAATTTTTTTTGGAAGGGCATTTTGCTGGTTTAAGCACCGTCCTCAAAAACAGGCTCCCAGCTGACTGAACAGTGTGTTCTGTAGTTTTCCTTTAAGAAAGAGCACAGATGTTTCCCCAAACCAACCCATTAGCTATCTTAATTTAATAGCTTCTATCTAAAAACAGATTTTAGAGTAAAGAGGTATCAAATAACTGGCCCACTGGAAATGCTTTTTTCTAGATCCTATTATTTACAGGTTGATTTCTGTCCTGAAGCAGCTTTTTACCCATACGTATCGTATGTTTTCATGCATTTTGATATTTTCAATCTAATTTCCATGGGAAGAAAAAAGTTAGGGATATTAGAACTAAGAAGAACCAAACCCAGAAACAAGCTATTGTATCAGAAGACCACCCTGCTTTTGTAGTTGAATTTATAGCAGAAAAAAACAACTTTGGGAACAAACCAGTATGGAGGTAAAATATTCTCTACCATTTGACTTTCTAGAGTTAAGAAACAAAGTAAAGAAAGATGAAGGTTATAATTCCTGCTATTTGCTTTGTTTAGCTGGCATAATATTAACTGACGGGTGGCATTGAAAGTGTCTGTTTGGCCATGAATACTTTTTGCCAACAGTATCGTGGTTGATTGAACAAAAAATGCAGTCAAGATACAAATTGGGCCGGATCATCAAGCAGCTGTAGCTAAAGTAACACCTGCCAGCTGAATGTTGTGCCCAGTATCTTGATCTGATTGAAATCAAATAAAAATCTCTAATTAAATGTAATAGGGGTCCTTTCCTTTTATGTGAGATTGTAACCAGAAATAAATGAAGTTAGATGGAAGGTTTTCTTCTTCAGCATAGGGGAAACGTAAGTCCTGTAGCATTACTTAGCAGAAAGGTAAATAGGTATTCCTGTATAAATTACTTAAAGTGAGGGTTTCTGACATAGGGAAGTTTTGGGTTTTGGAAAATCAAAACAGGGTACTGATAGTACTAGTTTAATTATTTTAAATAAACATTGAGTATATTCAAATACTTGGCCTGGATGCATTCTTTTAGTTTGATTTCAATGGAAATGAGGTAGTAAGATGTTATTTTCAAATTGTATGCAAACTGTGTTGAGGGGCACAAAAGTGTAATGGGCTATTACATTTATTTTAAACTCATGTGAGCAATATTAACATGAAATATCAAGGATTTTTCTCTGAGGCTTTCATAAGACATGGACAAGGGTGTATATTGTGTGAAGGTGCATACAGTATTTGTTTCTGCACAGTATTGTAAATTATCGCCCTGGAACTATGCTCATTACATAATATTAAAGTGTCTGAGTCTAGAACAGGAATATTTTGTCCTACATTCACTTATCTATTGTCTATTGCTGATTGTTAGTTTATGGAACTAATAGTGTAAGATACTTGAAACTTTGTTTCTTGTCTGCTTAATACCTACATTGCTAGGAGAGGCAGACAAACCCCGTTTTATCTTCCTCTACGTTGTCTAAAGCCTAGACCCGAGAGTGTGGTCGGTGAGTTTAACACTGAGTGTGGGAACAGTGCAGGGAGATGGTCCCACCTGGGCCCTTCGCCCCCGCTGGGGGCATCTGAAAGACAAGGAAGCTGGTCCGGCAAAATAGACTCACTGGTTCTTCCGTGAAATAGGTGCTGCGTTACTTTTGCCTACCCAACCATCCTTTTCCTTTGATTTATTTTGAATTCAAGTCTCCTAGGTTTGGTAGGTTTTAAGACTAAGTGTTAATACTTGCTGGGTTTGGCATTTTTTTATTTAGCTGCTCAGGCATTTTCTAACCTCCACAGAAAAGCTGGAGAGGACTGGTTTTAGCTAGAGAAAAAGCTGGAGAAAACTGGTTTTAGCTAGAGAATACTCTTCAGCAAGGCACTAGCAACGTTCATTGCTTCCCAATTATGCTTGATCTAAGAGACAAGTAACATAGCTGTTAGTGTATAATGACTCCTACACACAGGATTACCTAAGCTTAACAAACTTTAAATAACCCTAAACAGAATTTCAAAATGTAAATGTATATTTATTCAGAGTCATTTTTTACAGATTATGAGTCTGAAAAATCTCAACTTTAGAGAAATATCTATTGAATTAAGATGTATATTTTCATTAACACCCATTACTTTTCACTCTTTAATATTGGGTGTGTGCCATGAGATGTCTAAGGCTTGAGACTGAATTCCTGTCAGTTTTGCTACAGTAAATAAGAATTCTGGCTACCTAATAATTCTGAAAATCAGGCCTAATTATCATCCTCTAAAAGGAAGGGATTGATAAAATCAGAATGGTGATTGGAACTGCAGAATAGAATATGAAGCACTATGAGCCATTAGGCAAGTACCTGTAGGGACTTGAGGGGGAGAGCTGGGACATAAGCAAAACCAAGTCAGATTATAACTAATCAGGACGGATAAGAATGTTAGATTTGCAAACCGTTATGTTGGGATAAAGGTTGTATGGTTTTTCTACCTGTAAAAAAAAAAACAGGAGAGAAAATTAGACTATCACTTGGTGGTATTCTTCTGGACGTAGACATCCAGTAATGAATACCCAAAGTCCACTGACTGAATGACACATTCTTTCACGGAGGTCATACGGTCATAGATGCTCCACTGTGAAAGAAAGCACTTTACATAGCACAGACAAAGGTGAATTCTCATGATTGAAAGCTTCATATATTTCGTGTATTGGCACTTGAGTTTGTGATCTATAGCAAAATTAGCAAGAAATTCTGGCCTTTCTAGTAAGAAAGGAGAAAAATATTTGTTTCTGAATTCAGGACATCCATCTTTAGAATTAGGAAAACCAAAAAACCCCAGTCCCTCTTGTGACCTAGCATCATAGCAGATACGTCTGATACAAGATAAGTGCGTTATTAGAGGGGATTGAAATAGAGCACGGAGAAGAGGCTGCACAGTTAGTGGATGAGATGTACTGGTCAGTGCTATGTGCAAGAAGAGGTACAAGAGATGCCTAAAGTAAATGTGTTGTGCTACTACCAGCAGGTACCAATGTTCCCCCATTGGCTGCCCAAGAACAGAATATACACTTAATTTTAGATGGCTAAGCATAGCTGATGCATTCCAAGCTGAATGCATACCTTGTAGGTCCAATTGAAATTTGATTTTTTTTTCAATTTTGAAAAATTTTGATTTTTTCTAATTTTGAAATTCTTCACTATTGTGATTCTTGTCAATGCCGTACGCCAAAATAGAAATGGCTGAGAAGATAGAATCATAGAATCATAGAATCATTAAGGTTGGAAAAGACCTCTAAGGTCATCGAGTCCAACCGTCAACCCAACACCCCCTATGCCCAAGATGTTTATATCAGGTTTAAATGTTGAAAATATAGCTGCATTGTCTACCCTGGATTCTAATGATAGCATGAAGGTCACTGGTTTGGAATCTTATGAGTTATTCTTTTAATATTTTGGTCTAAACTTTTGGTTTGGCAATGAAAATTATTCTGTTTTTATTCTCGTGATGTTTGGTCCCTATTTATTGCCATTTATTATTTTTCACACTGGAAGCTGGAAGAAAATCAGCAAAAGGTATAGAAGAATGTGGAATACAGCTTAGCGTAAGGAAATTAGTTCTGGTGTCCAATTAAACAGGTAAGACATCCAAAACAATATTTCACTGATTTGAAACTATTATGCAAGAATGGATTATGCAAAATGTAAATTAGGAAAGGCAGTCAAGAATTCTTTACAATCTTCCCCTTCTTCTAGTTAATCTCTGAGTTATAACCATTTCCATCAAATTGTATCAATTCTCTCTATTTTTAGGAGCTTTCTTACGAGAGCCAGAAATTATGAATCACCCCATGGTTTCAGGGAGGTAATTTGTGAAAGAAACTTCTCACTGACGTGAAGACCCAGCTCACAACGGCTTTGAAGACCAGAAAGATGTATGACTGGAGTCTTCGTCCACAGGTGAAAAGATGTTGCTGTGTCAGAAGAACATCAAGGCAGTGGAGATTTCCTTCCGAGTGATTATTCTGCCTTGTTCCTTTATAGCAGTTGTTACTGTCAGTGGCTTGTAGGGAGTTTAGGATAGCTGTGTTTTCTCTGAGTATTCCTATGCTCTGTTGTTGATGTGACCAAATGATTTTGAATCATGGCAGTCTTTATCTGACATGATAGTTACGGTGCCTTTGTGGCTGGAAAATTGTTACTGTATTACCCAATCTTCAGCATTCTTTCAGGAGGATGATAAATTTCACTGTCTCGAAAATGGGCTTTCATTTCTTTTCTGTCCCTATCATTGGACTATTCAGGAACTTCCTCTGTAAATAGAAAATGTGGCAGAAATCTCTTCTATCCTTTTTCTCTCTCTGCAAAGTCTTGGAATGGCTTTTTGTTTGTTTGCTCTGACCTTTTAAAATATCAGATTAAGCATGAAAATAAGGGTACTGCTGGAGATTGATACTATCGAAGTCACAAATAAGTTAAGTCCTAATTTAAATTTATTAACAATTTCAGAAATTTTCCTGATATTTCAGGTAATGGCATGATTAACTCTGGCATGATTATTGGTGTTTTTTCATCTGTTTGGTGTTTACTGATGACTCCTAGCTGGCATTTCTGGCATTCTGCAGTGGTATTTGCATTTAGTTGCTTTTCATGTAAGGATCTCAAAGGACTTTAGAAATTAATAAGTATTACATGCAATTTGTAAGTAAGGAAACTGAAGGAGCAGGAGATTGGGTTGGATCAAGGCCTCTGAGCAATTCAATGGCAGAGTTAAAGGTACAATTTAAAAATCCCAGCTCCCGCTGTATTTCAAGGGTAAAACACAAGGCTATACAGAGGACTGTGAGGAAGCTCAGAACGAAACAGATATGGCAGGCGATGGTAAATTAATGCACAACAAGAACCACAAGCATCTACCGAAATCTATCATTTTGAATGCAACCAATTCACCATGAATGACATAAAGAAATTCCTCTCATTGTCACTAAATGCTAAAACTTATTTGTTTGGGGCTTTTTGAAAGGGTGTGTTTTGTTTGAACTTTCCTATCTGATGCAATAAGGAAACAGGATTACTGTGATGATTTGCTGAATTGCCTGATCCCTGATGATTTTCTCACAAAATGTAAATTAGGTAACACCTCCAGTCCCATTTTGAAGTTCCTTGATCTCTAGCTACTGTGCTGATCCCTTCCTTTCTTCCATCTGCTTTATTTGCTCGCACTGCCATCCAGTTTCTCAACCTCTCTGTTACCCACCAGAAGCTGATGCGCGGATGCCGGCACATCTCCGGCTCCTCAAAGACTCCTGGCAGGAGATGGTGGGTTCTGCTCAGCACCAAGAGACCTGAGAGTGATGTAGGCAGAGCTGCCATCGCTCTTCTGCTGAGCAAGAGCAGTGGGGGAGAACCATACGCAGGTAAATTATAGCTGCTTTAAAATGACTTTTTTAACGCAGACATCCATTAGTTGACACCAATACACTTCAGTTGCACAAGGCTGGCACTTTATATAGCAGCAGGATTTTCAGGTGATAACGTTATAACAGAAACAATTAATCAGCCACATAATAAGCAAAATTGTGTGCTGTGAAGTTCTGCAGCAGCAGTGTGAAATACACAAGTGTCTCCTGACAGCACCTCGCTCCTGCCAAGACTCAGGGCTTGGTGTGCACTGATCATCTCAACATGTCTTCATCATTCCAGCATTAGGGTGGATTATCCCCATGTAAAAAATGTTTGAACATATAGTACATGCTGTTAGAAACGTTCACAGCCCAACGAATATTACATGACATCTTCCCTTGGTCTCTACCTTATCCCTTTTACTCCAGCATTTGACTCACTGAAAATACATTAATGAATTACTTAAGTGCAATTACCCTTTACTGCCTATTAATCAAACAACCCCAGGAAAATGGACCATTCCTTGTTCCGTTTTCAAGATCCAGGAAAGCTGCCCTTCTAACAAATAAGTTATGTACCGAACAGTGCTGTGAACCTCAAACTGCTAAGGACGCTTGATGGCCAAACCCCTACACATTCAGGAATTGACGGCATCCACTCTTTCCACTACAGGAGCGGATGCAAATACCGCAGGTCAAATATTCCGCGTAGCTAATTTAGCATGTGCTGGTGCCATCCTGTGGATTTCAATGCAAAGATGTCGGTATAGCTCAAAACGAGAGGTAGCGCAGTCGCTTAGGAGCTTCATACCTGCTTCTCCTTTGGAAAAATATTTCTATTTTTACAGTTACAGCAGCAATTTGTGTCCTGTAGGAAAGCCTTGCTAAGGAGTATAAAATACCTTTGCATTCAGAGGAATGTGATTATTTTTTTTTTTTTTTTACATCATTTTAAGTTCGTTGGCTTCAGTGAGATTGCTTATGTGAGCATATATGTCCATCTCAATATATAAGGTCCTAATCACTATTATATATTTGTGCTTTTAAAACTTCTATGGAGAATCAAGGCACAGATAGATTAAATGAGTTTAGTGGAACACATATTTCAAAAAAATGAATTCCTCTTATTTAAAATTTCTACTCTATTTCTGCCTCATTGCTACTATGTGAAATATTCAAGGTAACGAGAATGTAAGTAGATTCTTTAGTCTGTCCATGTTCAAAGCACTGGAAGGAAACACACTTAATTTTACTGCTATTCATATGTGCCCTCCAATCAAAATATCCATCTCCATGCTTGATTACCAGTATCCAAGGCTCTTGGCATGCACGCTGTGATCCATCTCCATGCCTGCTTGCCAGTACCCAGGACTCTTGGCGTGCACGCTCTGGAGGTCCGGAACAGATGCTAAGCCATCTTCCTCCGTGTGTGCTGGGACGTGCTGATGATCCCCCATTACACTGTGCTGGGAACACTTTCCCTACCCGAAGAACTCCCTTATGTTTTCCTGGCAGTCTCAGAAAAATAAAAAGATGCTGTATACCAGCTCCTGCCAGCTGCTTCCTTTTGCCTCAAGAAATAACCTTGTAGGCAAAATCCACAATGGACTCAACAAACAGAAGGTGGTTTTTCTCGTGTCAGTGTCTTATCCTGAAACAACTTAAAAAACTTCTCCCGTATGAGGCAGAGCACTTCAGACACCAGTTTACAGAGATCCTGCTTTGAAAAACTCTGAAGAAAAGCTGGGAGGCTAAAGGCTCCTGCTGACCACCAAGCATTGGATTTCTGTTCTCATCTCACACACACACACCATCGTATGCAGCGCTGGAGTGAACTCCACACCCGCACCGGGACTTCAGCTGAGTGCCTGGCGTCAGAGGTGACCACTGCAACCATTTGGTTTGATCTCTTACTCAACTTCAGCCACAGAATTTCCTGCAAATGATCCTTGTAGGAACACAAAACTGTGTTTTAAACCTGCCTTTATTTTTTTTTTTTTTCATGTTAATGCTTCTGAAGCAAAATGTGAGGTGAAAAGTGGGAAGAGTGTGACTGGCGTATGGATGAATGTACCTAATGGAAAGAGAATTAAAATAATTAACTGGTAGTACATAAGCAAGGAATCATGTCTGAGTTCACAGCAAGATGTCAGAAGCTGATTCTATCTATCTCTGACAATTTTTACAGTACTGTGATTACATTTCGCTTGGAATAAAAGGACTTCTGATTTACAGGAGCATGATCAGGCTCATGACTGAATTGCAATGGAGCTTGTGCTCCTAAAACAATTTGTTTTGGAAGGATCACACCAGCAATATACTTAAAGTGGAATTTAAGGACTTTAGTATCCGCTTATTACAAGTAAGCTTTAGTTTTACTCTGACGTGGCTGAAGTACTAGGCAAGGTGCCCCATTTCTCTTGTTGCTTACCCCCTCTCCCTGACTTATTTCCTGGGTAAAACAGTCTTTCATCCTCTCCCCATCTCCCTTACATTCCCGTGGGTTTGCAGCATGGATTTTTGTCTCATTTTATTTGTACAGTTACTTGCACAAAAAGCTATTTACCTCAAGCCTCAGCAACTGACCTCAAGCATTTCCATAATACGTATAGTACATAAATATCTGGAGTCTTCTGAGCTGTATGTTCACCTCATGTTCCCATTCGGTGTGACTGGAAATCTATATTTAATTCTCTTCATTAAGAAGAATTGCCACTCTGCACCAGGGAAAGGTACGGACACGTCCGAGAGGCAGCGCCTGGGCAGCTGCCGTGATGTGCTTCCTGCGATAAGGTGGAAGCTTGGGAGGGCGACAAACCCCCTGAGCAACGAGGGATGTTACTGACACGGAGCGGTGACGGAGAGGCATGTTCCCAAGGATGGCATTAGTCAGAACCACTTGCAGTGAATAATTTCTGCCTTAATGTGTTATCATCGCTCAGGATCCTAAGAAACCGGACAGTTTAATTGGATATCTGTTAATGAAGGCAGATTTCTCCGTGTTCATCCAGGTTTAATTCTCGATTCTGTCAAATGAGAATGCTGCCATGGAATTAGCAATTTAAAAGTTCCTGTTCAGATAAAGAGAAAAAATACGGCTCAGAATAGTATATTGAACTTCAAACGTAGTTCCCCAAACATGAATATTATTTCACTATCCATAGTACTCCAATTTGTTTTAAACTAAGAAAAAAAAAAATTAAAGTTAGCCTAGTTAACCTTTTTATCATTTAATTTGGGACAGATCTTGTTATTCACAATGCCAGTCTGAAAATCAGTTATTGCTATTATAATTTTTCTAAAACATTTACTTGCATTAACTTGAAAAATTACTTGTTGTAATATGGGTATATAATCAGTTTATTTTACTGTAAGAAACATTGTTCAGTATGCTTTTTTAATTTAGGAATAATAAATAATTTCAAAATTTTGTTTTTAAACATAGAACATATTAAAGGCCTCAAAATATTTTGGTCCTGATTAAGCTTAAATATATGTTTAACTATAAGTACCAGAGAGATCCAGTGAAACCACAGGAATGATGTCCACATACACAGGAAAGTTAGTACTTTGGTTAGTAAATCATTCTAGAATCAATTTTTAATTTTAGGGAATTTTATTTTGCTAAATATAAGTGTTTACAAACTGATTCATTTAAATTGTCCTGGATTTGATTATTATCTTGAGTGATTCATATCACATGATGTTTGCACATTAATTCAATCACCTTCAATGTTACAGCAGCTGAAGAGTGGTAGCTCTGTTTAAATTTATAAATTTATATCAGCTTTAAAGACAGAATAGTGTTTCCATTGAAATCAATGGATTTTTTTTTTTTTTAATTGTCTCTGGTACTTTCTCATTTGCTGTATTTGTATTTCAGTTGAAGAGCTGTGCCTGGGATAGCAGAGAACGGGTACTTTCAGGCCTCCCCACCTTCCTGGCTGCTCTTTGCCTGCCTGCTTCCTTCTGATGCTTTGTTAAACCATAACCATAACGATACTCAAGTCAACTTATGGGGATGTTGTTATCCACAAGAGAAAAAGTGCATCCCACATTAGTCTAAATGCCTTGGCCTCTACATCCACGTTTGTTGCTGGTAAGGGTAGTAAATCTGGTTTTGAGGGCAGCTTAAGGGCATTCTGTGGCATTCTGGTCAGACTTATCTACCATGGACCATCGTCCTTGGAGCAAGCAGGACAACCAGGGGACAGGGCAGAGCTGGGAACAGAATCACTATTTCTCCCCTAGCATCTTATGGCCAAATGGAAAGGAAAAATAATCAAGGCTAGGTCTGGCAACAAGCATGTTTTCCATTTTTGAAAGGCTACAGTGTGTGTAATCAGAGATATTTCAAAGCCATATATCCAAACCATGCTTTGTTGTCCTCAAGCTACTCAAATAATTTGGAACGAGTACAGTGATACAATAACAAATACATTCAAAAGTTAAATATGGAAGTCCTTTGATTTTGTTTCTTTCTCCTGCAATATTTCGTAAAGGACAGGATTGCTGAAATGTCTCTGTATTGCAGCACCCGAGGAGGACTCTAAGGAAACATTCTTTAGTTTGTAAGAGGAATAGGTTACATATGTTTACTACATCATTTCTCATTCTCGCTGTGATTGTGGCCAAGGAATGGATTAATGTTGTTCCATTTCACAGCAGCAATGCAGCTGTAAATCCCATGTACAAAATGCATTCTCTTTGAATAACTGCTTCCTCCTACTTAGAGAGAGAAAAGTCTTTTATTAATAGAAAAATCTTTGTATGTGGTAATATTTTGTTACTTCTTTACACATCCATTACCACACACGATAAAGGCCAGCAAAAAAACAGATACAAAGACTGAAAAAAAAAAAAAAGTTGACACCTCTTTCTTTGACCAATTTCACACCAGCATCACTGAAAAAAACAAGTTGGCTAAATAACAGAGTAAGAGACTCTCAGGACTAATTCCTATAATGCTGGTTTTCAGCTGATTCTCTTTACAGTCTTTCCATGTCAACGCAAGCTGATTTTAGTCCTGGTTTTGGTATGCATGTTTTTGGTTTATCCATTACCAACTATCTGTAAATTTAATTTTTAGGGACAGAAATAATAATGATGGAAAACAGCAGTTTGGTAGTCAATTTGTTTTAGAGATCTTAGAAATTTTTTTGCATTTACTAGCAGTCAACCACCCTCTTGACTCTGCATCTATGCACTTCTGATCTAACTCAAAGCTATAGGACTGGCCCAACTTTGCTTAAGATGTGGGCAAGCTCTCTCTTCTGTTGAGAATGTAGAGTCAACTGGTCAATTTTTTTTTCTTAGGGCATAAAAATTAATCTTTCACTCTTTCTTTGCATTGATCAGCTATATCATTCTTGGATCAGGAAAATGTTGTGTAAGTCCTACTCCCCAAAGTTGCACGATTCAGCATGCTTTTTCCAAGTCATTTAGATACTTGGGGATGACCACAGAAAAGTTAGGGTTCCCGTGCCAACCCAGATGGATCTACATGGCCAGTTCATACAAGGTTCAGCTGCACTTATATCCATTCTCAATTTTCATGCTATAAAAATACCACTCTGATGATCTGCAACAAAACCTCCACTTTATTTCAGATATTTAATTTTAAGAAAGTGTCGGAACTATTGTCTTAAGATCAGCAGGGCACCTTGTGTGTATAGGTATATACTACCTATGTGGTATACATGGGCCACTTAGTATAGTGTAAGTGCTATGTATATATGGATATGACAGTCTGCTTCGGAGGACCAGCTCAATGTAGTAGGGCTATGAATCAGTTTGAGCCATTTGGCTTCAGCAACAGGAATTGCCCCACGGTCCTCTTTTCTTTAGCAGTACAGATGAAACCTCGGACAATTTAAATATACCTCCTCCTGCGGTTATTTCCAGCACTAAAAACAGCTAGTCAGTGATAAAGAAGCTGATCCTTGAAATCAAGTGCGAAGATACCCATTACATTTTGCAGACCTTAATAAAGGCCCAGATGACCTGTTTATCTGTGAAATTGCTGCTGTCACTAGATGGATGAATTCCTGTACATGAAGGAAGATAATAATGGTGATGAGTTTGACTTAGGACCGATATATGGCATCTGCCTTGCTGAAGGAGATTCAGTGGAAAAACCTGTCTGAAAATAGGGAAATGTAGCCTTTAGATTTCCTTGTACTGAATGAAAACTTTGTATCTCATTTTTTGCTGGCCTTTACCTTGTGTGGTAATGGATGTGTAAAGTAGTAACAAAATATTACCACATACAAAGATTTTTCTATTAATAAAAGACTTTTCTCTCTCTAAGTAGGAGGAAGCAAAGAGAATGCATTTTGTACATGGGAATTACAGCTGCATTGCTGCTGTGAAATGGAACAACATTAATCCATTCCTTGACCACAATCACAGCGAGAATGAGAAATGATGCAGTGAACATATGTAACCTATTCCTCTTACAGAATGGAAAAAAAAAGTTGATACCTCTCTCTTTGACCAATTTCACACCAGCAATTTTTGATTCATTTAAAATGTTTACAATATTTAGTATTAACCTTCTTCATTATATTTCCTTACTAAAAGTTTACTTCTGTTCAAATTCTGAAAAGAATAATAAGTAAACAATCGTTTGTTAAAAGGTTTAGTGGATAAATGATCATACCATGATTCTTGCAATTTACTATAGTCAAGAGAATTTATTGTACAGAGATTTACAAAACTTAGTGGTACCAGAGGATATGTCACTGGGAGATTCTGTGGAGTAAAATAATGTGTTTCAGATAGGATCTGCAGCAACCTCTAATTTGGATTTTCTCTCCTTTGTCCATAGTTACTGCAGTTCTTTAACCCTTGTAAGGCTGGATTGTATTTACTGGCTGTTGTCACGATTTAATACTGGCCCAGTAGAAAGTAAAGATGATGAACAGTGCAAGCAAAAAGGTCTTTATTTGCAAAGTGTTTGTCATCAGAGTGGTAGGTAGAAATTCCCAGTTAACTCTCTGAAATTAATTTAATCTTGCGTTTGTAAGAAATGAGCAAAGACAGGAGAGTTGCACAAAAATGCACGGTACGAAAACCTCACAGTTATTTTTTGTCTTCAAGTCACAAGGTCCTAGTGAGAAGATTTTATGGCGAGGTTACAGTGAGAAACCCTGAAGGCATTGTGGAAGGTCAAACCAGCCCTGTGACCACCTGAAAAGGGGACATAAGGCAGCTCTCAGGGTGGTGTACAACTGCCTGGGATGTGGGGATAGCTTTTCTACACGAATAGAAAAATTACTTCTAAAAGATTTTGCAGAAGGGAAAACAGACCAGATCTTGGTACAGCTTTGATAGCATAAAGGCAGTTTTTGTCTCTCCCCTCAAAGCTTTCTGTAAGTCCAGTGCCAGCCTGGGGACAAATCTGACCGCCTGGGCTGCAGTCAGCTGTGCAGGGCCTGATTTTGCCTTGACGCTTGCTAGCAGGACTTTCTTGACCTCAATGTTATCTTTCTGAATGCAAGTTAAAGAAGAGTGATGTCTGATACCTCTGGAGGAACAGGTTTCTCCCACAAGACCTTGCGTGGGCACAATCGCACATATAAAGCTACAGCAAACTCTCTGAGAAACCCTTGAAGTTTGACTGGGTGGGAATTGATCTAGTAGAGTTATTTCTTGCTACAGAAGGTAGAAATTAAGCACACAGGCATGTTTGGCATAAACAGTGTCATGATAAGCTACCAAGGATGTCAAAAAAGAATTTCCCATGCAGGTAAGCAAATAAAAAGAACTGACATATGGTGTAATACTATTTCCTAGTGTAAAAAAAGGCAGTATCCAGATCCTGCAAGGCCTAATTCCTGCTGGCAGGTCCTGACGCCTTTATCTATTGCAGTATTTCAAATACCCCTATAAATGTGAAAGACTTCATGCATACCCATCATTGAAAACAAATGAACATGTATTTAAAATGTAAATTCATCATTCATTATTTGTATTTAAGGTTGTGCCTAAAAGCCCTGCCAAGAATTGTTGCCACCTTGCGTTCGATCACTTGTCACAGTAGAAATGGTTGTTTCTGTACAGTCCTGATGTGATGAAATATGTCTAGCAATAAAGCTAGAAAATAAAATATTTTTTTCCTAAGGATATTTTTCTATTCCTATTGAAGAAATACTCATATTAGCATATTTATTGTTCATGATGATATGAAATATGGTTTTAGGATGTTATCTACTATTAAATGATGGAATTTGCTCAACGGGTCTATCAGCACCTAAGCAGCAGGAACACTGGTGAGTCCTGAATTGGGATGGCCAAAAATAAGTATGTGCTGTAGAAAAAGGTGTTTATTGATCATTAGGGGATTATTTTCTCTTTGACGTAGTGCTACAATGGTGGCTAAGGCTGTATCCTGTTTAGATCAGCTCTGAAATGTAGTATTATGAATGTTTATTATTACGGTAATTATGATTATTATGTCTGCATTTACAACTCTTGTGCCTATTGTATAAGCCTCTGGGCATGTTTACAATTGTTCTAAAGATACTTTCTAATATTGAAGTGCTAAGAACTGGTAACAGGCAGAAAACACCCATATTAATCAGAAGTAGTCCATAATAGCACTTGACTATTAACCAAACTCTGCACATTTATTCTGTAACTAAGTACACTAAAACTCTCCAAAATGAAATGGATATAGCGGTTTTTTCCTCCCCCTGCCCCCTGTTTCTCCGCCATTCTCTTGATTATAAATCCTATAAGCCGTCTTTTCATCACTACCGAAGATTAATATTTACATATCATAAATGTCCTTTCCTTCTATGTGATTGGCACCTTTCACTTTCTCCTCTGCCATGTGAAAACACTGCCTAGTGGAAAAGACATTCTCACATAAGGCCACCTTTAACAGAGGTCTACAGTGTCCTTTCGTGCCCGTATATTATTGATGACTGCGTGATTAGAAGGTAGCTTTCATTCAAAGAAATTCTATAATAATTACTTTCTGCTCCCTCTCCTGAAATGTATTTATTTTTGTGGAAGAAATAACTCTGGAAGTTCAGTACTTTGCATTGTGTTAACCTTTATGCCAACATTTTCCTGATAAGGCATAAAAAAGCAGGTTTAGACTGATTTGGAACTGTTATTCACATTGACTGCAAAAATCCACACTGATTCCAGTAGAGAGAAGAGGAAGAACAGAAGAGAGACAGACCAGGATTTAAGTGCACCGTTACACAAAGAACTGGCAGAGCGCTTCTCATAAGAAATACACCTCCAAATTTGTATCTTAAAGTGACTATCAGCAAGTAAAAGGACACTTCAGCCTTGCTAAACCCAAGCATTCAAAGACCAAAACACAACCCCACAAAAATGAGGCTGATTTCAAGTCATGGCTGGCTTTATTGTAATCCCATTTTATTGGCCTTTTGAGACTGCAGTTCCATTTAGATTGTGTTTCCAAGCTTTTCTCTGCAGCTAGAAGCTCTGCAGAAAATCCTTTAAGTATAGAAAAACACGGAGACACGTTACAGCTCTAGGAGGTGGCAATATCTGCAGGCATGACAGCTGGTACAACCAGGATGCAGAATAATGAATCTAGATGGTAACGACCCTGCTTGTTTCTCTAGTAGTGGTATCAGTTACGGAAGTAAGATATAGGGAAAACAAATTAATGACTTAGTTCTGTTTCCAGTAAAGGCTTGCTTCTCGGATTAAGGTTTTGGTGTTATGTTCCCTCTAGTTTGAAAAGTTTCAGGTGATGGCTCTTGGAAATGGAGAACCATTCTATATCAACAGCACTCACTTGTGTACTCACACACTATTTTTCCTGTATATGACTCTTACAACAGCACACTTTCAGCTCTTTTCCTGCAGATACATAGATCATGACTGATGTTTTCAAGAAAGGTAAGTAAGGTTGTGAGCATGCCCCATATTTTGTGTTACACTCTAAAACTTCCATTTCTTAGAAGATTGTTCCTAAGCACTGTCTGAAAACCAGGTCTTTGAGAGATCTCACAGCTAATAGCCACATTTGAAAAGTTGATCTCTGTTGTTAAAAATACCTTCTTTCTATTTAATATTCCGGACTCTACCCTTTATTCTTACAAAGGGAAAGGAACAGGTACGAAATATAATGGAAAGGTTCATTCAGAGTATATTCATGTAAAGAAAATGCAAAGATCTTAAGACTGTGTCTCTCATTGCATTGCGGGACATAATTATACTACAGCAATTCAATTAGTATTCTCTTTACTTAAACAAGAACTCATAAGTAGTTTAAATAGAAAATTTCAACGGAAGACATAGTGCAAAATAAGTATTGATCAGCCCCATCAAAAAATAGCCTAGTTCTCATCCCAGCTTGTATATTAATACCTGACTTTAAAACCAATGAAATTAGTAAAAATCATCTCCAAAACTAGATTTTGGATTTCCTCTAGACAAAGAATTTAGCTATTCAGACCATATACTTCTTTCTAACAATCAGAGCTAACTAATAGGGCAAGCGTTGCACAGGCTGTAATACAGATTTAAGAGCAAATATTTTCTTCTTACCATGGAACACGTGATCAAGGCCAGTGGTATTAATTCTCCAGTTTTGAGAAGCACAAACATACTTTGCTTGGTCAGACTTTGCTTATTCTTCTGTAGGCTGATGTACTGATAAGTAACTTCCAGCAGGTGAAAAAAACATTGCAAAGCAATAGTTAGCTTCAGTTTTTTAACTTAAACATTAAATATTTTGCTTGCTTTATCACTGTAATTTTCATATTTAAATTTTCAATTCTCTTGTCAAACACAAAATTGCGTTCATGGTTCCAACACTGCAAGGAAAAGTTTTACACCCACCTCCTCATGGTCATTATTCAAATGCAGTTTAAAACAATCTCTCGAAAACATGATTCCTCGTATTTACTGAAATAGAAAACTCAGCAAATTAATGTTATTATTGGTGTCTCATTATAATGTTGAGAAATGTCTTAAGCATTTTGCTTGGCTTTATAGCTTGTAAAGCATTGTGTACCCTGCAGGGATTATAATTTTCAAAGAGCAAACAGATTTTATATGCTTACCTGTACCTCCACCCAAGCACAAGATGGAAGAGCACCCAACGTGCAGCTTTTTTTTTTAGACCATCATCCAACATACTGCACAGAACAGCTGGTCTAGCACAAGGTAAAAGACTATCATAATTTTCTGTTACTGACTACTACAAATTACCACCCAGATTAAAGGGGATAGGAGAAATGTTCCCTTAACTCTCTCAAACTGGTAGTATTTTACACCGATTATTTAAGGTGAATTTTTCTTGTTTCCAGAGAACTCCTGCCAGAGTTAAGAAAAGGATGGATGACAGAAGTGTAATTATGCAAACTTATTATGGGTTAAAGTTAGCACACACAGGGGAGGAAGGAGGAAGGATGAGAGAGGGGAGCAGTCATGGTGGCTACCTGACATACTACAAGCACAGAGGCATTTGGTGAGGGATCCATCACGTGGGGAGAGACAAGAATGTTTTATTTCACTTGGCTAACAGCTAGGAACTATCCATTTGTTTTTGAGATTGTAAATCCAAATTGCAATCTAGAGATACACAATATGACAGAGGTTAAAAATTGAATGCAGGGAAAGACCGACCCATTATTTTCATTCTCAGTCATAATCATTATAAACTTTGCTGCAAACAGGCCCCGAAGTACAGTCAGCTCAATCTTTGTTATTTCAGAATAGTCAACTTCTTTTCTATTGAAGTTAACTACATAAATACAAACTGGTTTTGCTTCCCCTGTTTGGCTTGCTCACCTGTAAAACAAATAGTTCCTGCACAGTGTTCCCTCTTCTTTCATTTTTAATGGCAATTCAAATGAGAAACATGGCTTAGTTCTTGAATAGCAGTAAAACTGAAGGTGAAAAGCCAAGATAATCAACTATATTCCAAGAAACTATATATTCTGAAAGAAAGGCGTTTGCTCTCCATGCAAGTGTTATTGCTGTTCAGGTTTAACTACCAAAAACCCCTGAAAAATTAGAGAGACAAGGTAAATGTTGGACTTGTGGTAATGAGATATTTGAAATTTAACCTAATCGGGGGAAAAATTACTCACAGAATACAGTATTTGTGACAGAGGAGTTGAATGCTGAGTAATGAAGAGAAGGGGAAAAACAACCCTGTAAAACCATCATGCTAAAATCCGCTCAAAACTTTCATTTGTGTGGAAGAAAAAACCGGTCCCTTCCAATCAGCAGAGTCCCATGGAATGCTCCAGGTGCATTGCTCAGTGCTGGCGCACTGCGGTGACGCAGATAAACTATGGGGATCCAGTTTCCTCTGTCATGTGTTAGAAACCATTGCTGTACCAGTAAATCTGTGTTTTTCCAAAGAAGGTCTGGAGTAACAGCCCCATGAAACACAGTTAATAAGAACGAGCATGAATTATACCTATTATACCTATACCTATTCCTATTATACCTATGCACTGGAAGGCAGAGTTTTGCAGGGTTCGCCAGGCACCTTTTCAGAGTTTGCATCGCTGTAGGATTCCACTGATGAACCAACCTCTTTTTGACTGAATAACCTACCATATCCATTTATGCCCTCCCCCCCAACATTGGAGCATTTAAGTATACTGCTGGGTGTTTTTTAACCAGGGCGAATGTTTTGTAATTCTGTTTTATGACTTACTATCTAATACATAAACTATAGTGTTTGTACCATTACAATATTTAAGCTATAAAAGACAAATTCCATTCAAAACTTTATAGAAGTATATCTAGAATAAGGAGACTGAAATTTGTGTCACATTTTGGATAGAATGGGCCCAGACAAAGTACCTTGATTGATATTACTATTACTGGAAGCAGTATTTGGCTCAGCGTCTCTGGACAACACTAACTTTAAGCATGAGAGCAGTGTGTATGTCATTACCAATGACTACAGCCTCAGTAGACAAATTAAAATCTGGAAAGTTAAATGACTAGGAAAAAACAGCACACAGATAAAAATGTTTCATTTCCACTCTTTATTTTATTCTTACATCTTCCAGCAGGGAAAAATAAGCCTACAAAATTCCAGATGAACAACATCTTCATGGAAACCATCCATCATAAGTAAATCCCAGAGGTGCAGTACAGTACAGGAGGCCGAATTCTATGTAATAACCCGTTCCAAATGCTGTACATGTAATAGAATCAATAGTCTATTAACTTAGTCTTATCCACAAACCAAAGTAACACAATTAACAGATCACAGTCTCCAAGCCAAGTCCAAAGCAAACAAAACATGGACTATGAGTTACACAGTACGAGTAATGGTACAGATCTCTGTAAAGTTTTGGACTGCCTTGAAATCATCAGTACAATGAAATTCAAAAGTTTTGCTTTCAGTGCAATATATTCTTGAGAGCTATGAGTGCTACTCTGCTGGGTTGTGGTTTATGGTAGCTAACTTACCATCATTAGATTTATTGCTCAGCTATAAGTAGCAAGGATAAAATATTTATTATTTGCAAATATATAGTTCTGGCAACTGATGTAGCAAGCATGAATAACAGCAGTAATGGTACCTCACCAACATTTATTACATTTCATGTAACACTGGCCCTGAGGGTGACTGCTTATCGGAATGAGATTTGGACAGAACTGCTCCAAATGCCCTCATTCTCAGTCACTTGCCAATTAACTGACAAGCTCCAGTTGATGCCTGTTGTTTCAAAAGTTACCACCCAAAGCACCAGCTGCCAAAACGCTGTTTATTTTTTATTTTTGTGGAACACACCTGCATGGGTGATTTAAAAAAAAAAACAACCAAAAACAACCCGCCACCTCCCCAGCCAAAACAAAACATTTACATTATGGTCTGAGGAAGCTGGGATTCTTATTACTGTGGTGATCATCAGCTGAAGTACAGGCATTTCATTCTGTTACCCTTTATTCTTTCAGGACAGGCTCTCATGCCACATGTCAGATAAATACCAGCAGAGACAGGATTCAATTTTTCTTTCCCTGGATGATATGGCTCATCCTCATATACCATCAAATGGTCCATGCACAAATATCAATACCTCTCTCTTCTTTCATTTAGAAAGCATTGTTCCCTCTGGAAACAGAAGACAGGTCTCATTTATTGACAGAAAGTGGGCAGTAATCATAACCAGGCCAACGTAGTTCCCTGGTGCTCCGAACAACATAGAGAACACAAGGAGACACCTGCAGGAATGGACTGATGTGGTTTGGTTGATCTTTTAGAATCAACAAAATAATATAAAGGAAGTCAGGATGATTTTTGGTCAAAGCAGAAATAGCTGACTGTGTTTTAGACAACCAGCAGAACTGATTTATTTGTGTTCAACTAATTCAACTAATATTCAGCTAGTATATAGGTGAAACCCACACTTTCCAGAACTGATTGAATACTGTAAATAACTTAGCTGTCATGCCTATTTATAAAAATTAACAAGTATACTGTGTCTCCAACTGCTATATACTTTATCTATGGATACACTAATGAATATGTACCCTATTTGCTATGGATATCGAAACAATTTTATGCAAACACTGTGAAGTATATATAAGCTTTAAGGGAAATTTAGCGTATACAGTCATGAGTATTTGCTCCAGAAACCTAATTCCAGTAACAGTACACATTCAAACTGCAAAGAGAAACACATGCTGTGACCTTCTGGTATAGGTCCAGTGAACACTGCTTAAATTTCAAATGCCAAAATGTTTGACTGATCTCCCTACAAACAAACTTCAGCACAAGAGTTATCTATATAAATTATTTTTTCAACAATTTCTAAATGGAAGGAAGTCATGTTCTATTTGTTGAGAAATGTCAGGTAGGTACAAAGAGCTGACAGTGAAAAATAAACATATTTGATAACGATTGTTTCCTGATATCAACATCTTCTACTGACAAATCTCTTGCAGCTTTTTTGGAGGGGGTTGTAGCTGTCTACAGATGACAGGACTCAAAAATCAGGCTTTATCTATACAGATATACTTGTGTTGATATTCTGTTGATATTCTGTTGATAGACTGAGTGTGGATATCTCCTAGATGTATGTAACATGAGAAGCTGGATTTGTTTAAGGTGGATGAGGTGTATGGAAACAGAGGCTATGGACTACAATACCAGCAAATTTGGGGAAGACATGGGAGTTTTATCTGGTATATTTTGTAGAGTTCCTGATCATTTATTTCCATCTGTTCTTAGTACTAATCGTTTGTTCTATTTTTATACTAGCAAAACAAATAAAAGTGACTGCTACGACACTGCGAGACAGTGACAGTTTTTTACTGGTGCCGTGACTGGTTATCATCTGGGAAAGAGTTGTGTCCCCAGCCTTGCACTAATGTCTGCCTCCCTGGAAAATGAGGAGACTGAAGCGTACACTCTGGCAGCAAATAGATTAAGGAAGAAGGATCTTGTGATTTTGTGAGAGGTTAGGGGTCAAATTGCTCAGCACTGGTAAGCAGTGTAGTAGGAGATCCTAAATAAAATGTAGGGGAGAACTTTTGTTTCTGACATAGATTCTCTTGATCTTGAACAAATGCAATAATCTCTCTGGGCTAGGCTGAGTCAACAAATCAATCCACGTTTCCTCATGGGAGGCTGTGATTGAAACAGTTCCATCGTACCTTTCTTCTCACCTGGGAAAGTTCCTCCTTGGATAACTGTTCTGAAGGGCCTGTGCTGTGGTACCTGGAAGGAGTAGAGACACGATCCTACATATTTAGTCCAACAATAAAGTGTTAAAGCAGCTTTACCTACACCTCAAATCCCAATCCAGACAACATTAGAGAATCTGTGCTGTTGCCTGGCCCTGTAGAGTCATAAGTTTTGTCACTTTTCTTTGAATTTCCCATTTACAGCATGGAGTTAATAGCACCTAGTCACTCCTTGAGAAGGTTTTTTTAAACTAAATTAACTGTAGGAAGACGTCAAGCATTTTACAAGCCAGTACACATGGAGTAGTGTATTGACAGTACCACTGTCAATACCTCCACCTCTATAACAAAGTGCAGAATCTTGAGATGAGACATGTGGGTGCCCTACAGTCGTGCACTGTTTCACTTAATCTGTCCTTTTAGCAGCTGTGATGCTGTAACCATGAAGCTCTGAGGTTTGTAGACAGATACACTAAGTCAACTGGTCTAACAAAAAATACTGCCTCTTGCTAAAAATGCTATGCAACTTAACTGCCTTTTAAAACAAATCTGAAAATGCCCGCTTATATTTCATGTGTCTTCAAGAAAATATATTGGTGTTAGTTGAAGCTATTCAAATAGAAAAAAGTATCAGTCCATAATCTGGTCAGTATGCACATTTATGACAAACAGAAAATTATTAGTGGGCTGATATCAGATTCAGGTTAATGTAACGTTTAAAGGTTTATGTTTTATGGAGTATTCCTGGCAGCTTGTAGACATCTTCAAAACAAGCTTTAGGATCTAAACCTCTGTTTTTGCTAGTGGTTTATGTCGGTACATCTCAGATGATTAGCTTGGCTACATCAGTGTAACTACAACGTGGTGACCTGACTGTAATTCAGCTGAAGTTCAGGGTCTGCTTTAGGGTCTGCAACATTATCAAATGTTGCCAAACTTGTTTTCTTTCCTTTTTTTTTTTTTTCCCTTAAAAAAAAAAAGAACCAACAACATCAGTCTGTATCAGCTAGTCCAATTAGAATATCTAAGAATAAAGTGTAAGTTAGTTTTACTGCATATGGAAATCTACAAAGGAAACAGTTATTAGAAATTACAAGGAATTTAAACCCAGATTACTTCTGTTACCTTTGAGAAGTAGGCACATGCAAGATACAGCGTAAAATAGATATTATGATATTTTCATGGGAAAAAATGGTGTTATTTTTATGTTCCAAATAACATTGTATTTTTTCCTTATTAAATCCTCTTACGAGAAAATACCATCAGTGTAAACATCACCAATCTAGATGTAATATACTAAAAAACCGAAAAAGATTGGTGGTGATGTTTTGCTTTATACCCTCTGGAAGTAGCCCTGAATAGAAGCACAGTACAGTCCAGCACGTTTTGCAACATTCTGCCTATTACCGCTAAGTACTTCACAAAATAAACCCTGCTTCCCGTTGCAGTGAGTGGGAGGTTTCCCATTACTTTTCATACAGAATTTCAGGTTGCTATTACTTGGTAATTTCATAGGAATCCATGTAACCATTACTCTATCAAGTAAAATAAACAAATTGGGCTCTGTGTTACAGTGTTGTACCATTTAATGCATGAAAGAATGAAGATGGGGTGCCAAGTACTCACAGAAACAATTTTCCAAAAATTTAGTGCATTTTAATGTAGTTATTGTTTCATCTACACATTTACATTGGGAGGTGCAGTGTTTGCTGCTTGTTCTTGCTCACATATTCACCTGTTTAAAATGTTCATACTGCCAGACAGGCAAAATAACCAATCACATAGCAAATAGTCAAAGTGAACAGTTCACAAATATCCCACAGGCTGACATTTGTTCATGCAAATTCCTGGAAGAATACTTATGAACAACAAATATATTAAGAGAAACCTGAGTCAGATTATAGATCTGTGTTGCTTGGTGAATACCACAAAAGCTCTATCCCTAGTTTGTTAATTTTGATATTGCTTCTGTTCTCTTGCTGCAAAGATGAGTCACTTTTGACTGAGTTGCTGACAGGAATGGTCTTAGTGTTTAATTTTCTTGCTAGAGAGAAAACCTTGATTAGCTGTGAACACCCTCAGCTGACCAGATGGACATAATATTTCCACAGATATGTGAAAGTTACCTTTAGAAAAGACAACAATGAGCTTTGAAACAAATTCTGAATGTTGCATTATCTTATTCTGAGATAAAACAAAGGTTAATTATCCTCACTTGAAAAAAATATGAGGAAAGTGAGGCATAGAGGGTTAAGCAATTTATTATTATGTCAGTACAGGAAAAAGTGCTCAGACTGCTATTCCAATGGCAAAATCATAAACAATCCATTTTACTTCTAGGTCATTAAGCAACTTATTTCCTATTAGTGCCACGCACATGTCTTTCCACACTAGCGAAGAGTTATCAGGTATAACCTTATGCCTTTTTCCCCCCCTCTATCTTTTTTTTTTTTTTTTTTAAATATAGCTTTGGGTACTTATAAGCCTGAAATTTTAATCATAGCCTTTACACTGCCTCATGACCAAATAGCAGATTCATTGGCCTGGAGTACATAGTGCAGAACACAGAGTCATGCATTTTGGAAGTATGTTTATTTTCATGTTTTCCTTTTCAACTGACTATAGCTATTATACCTGGAGTGACTCCATTTTTTCATCCTTGCTTACCCATATGTACTGCTATTGCACAATTACCTCAGGACAACCCTCTAATAACAATCAAAGATAAAAGAAATTGAAAGGAGAAAAAGAAACCCTCCTTGCTTTTCTCTATGTAAAAAACTTCTGTTATTTCTCCATGTAATCAATCGATATGATCAACATGGGCTTGTGAACAGTATACCCTGAATTTTCAAAAATATTTGAATAATAAAAACAATGGTACAAATATTACTTGTACAATGGTACAAGTAATAAAAAATACTTTCCAAATTCTTTATGTATAGTAGACATTGAGTTTTTAAAAAGTTGACTCAATTTCAGACCATACTTTAATTACAAATTAGAATAATACACAGTCTTCATGACAAATAAATTAATAGCATAAAAATACAACTGTAAAAACCCAAACCATTTGTAGGTCGATAATGTGGTCATGACCTCACACTTTTGACATTGTTTACCAAAGACTTTTCAACTAGTCTAAAACACAGTGCTGGTGAAATCTGGAGCTAACTCACAGAACAGGCACAGGTATTTATGCACAGAAAGGTTTCAAGATATCATCATGGGAATGATTAAAGAACTGGGAACCATGACTTTCCATAAAAGACAGAGACCTAAATGTAATTAATTTATCCCCCACAAAAAAAATCTGGTTTGGTTGGTCTAAAAATACTAACATGGGCAACATTTGGAAAAGTATAGAAGTTAATCAACAGCCTAATAGACAAAAAAAATTATTTATACCTGAAGTGTGAAGCTATACAAAATGAGACAATAGACCGGACAAGGTGCATATTACCTAGATTGTAGAAAATTGGCTAGTGGAACACACAAAACATTGTGCTGGTTGTTATAGTATGGCTGCAGGGTTTAAAACCAAGTTTGGCCATATTTTTCTAACTATTACACAGTAACCTGAGCGAGATTTAATTCAAGGAAGTTCTACAGTCTGTATCACACAAGTCAGTGAATGCTGTGGTCCTATTTGGCTTTTCATCTTGGGAATCTGTGCAATATCAGGACACCATCTTTCTTTGCACAGGACTGGGCAACCAGCCATCAGAAAAGCCTCGCCCTAGGCAGTTTGTCTAGTGCTTTGGCTGTGAGTTTTCTTCACTCATGCTGGGCTGCTGCTTTTTTCTGCTCTCAATTTGTAACCCCCACAAATCTGTCTCGGAGTACATTTTTGTGAAGACTGCTGCTTCTACCCAAGTGCTTTTCATCGGTGATAAAGAGGGCTATGCTGTTTGCACAGTTGCTATGTGAGAAGTCTTGTGCTTCAGTCCATTAATGTGGAATCTGTCTCACATTTCTCTCTCTGATTTTTAAAAAAAATATTTTAGTACAGACCTTTATTTCATTTTGAACTTTTCATGCTGCTTAACGGGCCTCTTCATGTCAGGCTAAAAAATGCAGGGAAAGGAATACATCTTGCTTTGATTTGTCCTTTTGAGAAAATGGGTTCGCTTCTCATAAACCGAAGGGACATCTCAAAGCCCAAGGATCTTAAAATCCCATGGAACCCACAACTGGCAGCCTTCCCTCCCGGTAGCAGAGCTCTGCACGAAGCCACGCATACGCACGGTCTCTTAGTACTGGCTGAATATGACTCATCTCTTCACAGAAAAAGACTGGGGATTTTACTGTTTGGGATCAGAGTTACAGATGTGAATATAAATATCTTTTTATCATTTAAAGAGTGCAGAATAGATACTGATTGCAATTACTTGGGTGTAGGTCTGAAGCAACTTCATGGAAATTCAGATCAGGATATGCCCTCAAACTCCAAATGAAACTGGTAGTCAGAGAAATTATTTCATTGACAATGAGGCCCTGAAAACGGAGAGAAATTATAATGGTATCAGATTTTTTTGACAGAACCAACTTGAACTTGTTTCGGCTTTTTGAAATAGAGCATAATAATTGCATTCATAGGAGCTGGCTGAGATTGGGCAGCCAATTCACAGGTGGAAGGAACATCTGACTAAATCCCTTTTAGCAGGGAGGCCGCCAGTGCATGCACCTGGCTTTTTGTTGGAGTCATTTCCATCTGCCAAAAGCATTGTCGTGAAATGATGGGGAAAAATAAACAAGAAACAAGGCATGCTGGAATCTTAACTAAAACAGCATCTTGCTTGAGTTTGGGAAAGTCTAGGGGTAGCACAGGAGGGCCTAATGCCTTCCCACCTGCAAAACAGGGGAAAAGGAAGATTTTTGGGGACTTTACCTATGTTTCTCATATTTTTCTAATATTTGTTATTTGTTTTTCAGCAGTCATAAGGACTATATTGTCGGACAAGAACCTCATTCTTTAGGGATTTTAAAAATGCAAACAGAATTCTGGGTCTTGTTCCAAGGAGATAATATACAATGGTTTGTAAACATTTGCAAATGATGTCAAGCTCTTGCTAATAATACTTAAGAGTTGACAAGTTTCAGTTTACAGGCTGAGTTCACAAATGAGGCATGTCACTTCTGGATAAGTACGGTGTACCAGGAGTTGCTGGCCTTACTAACTGTTGCAATTAAATGTCCAGAATGCAACCTAAGTACTCAGGAACTAAAGGTGAGAGTGTGCAACAAGGACAGACCAAGTGGAGAATACAAGAAAGACCATAACTCCTTCACACTATAAAGCTACATAATTTGCTATAACTTCTTTTCCTGGTGTCCATTAATTATTTTTTTCTACTTAAATATTACAGTAGAAATAACGAAGATTATAAACCCAAATAAGTGTAAAAGAGAACTGGGTCCTCTGAGCTTGATCCATATTGAATCTCCTAAAAATGTCACAAAATCTTTACAGGCTTAGAATGACCAATATGGCTTATTGCCACCCCAGAAGGTATCTGTACAGGGGGCATGCCAGGCAGATTCTTGGCCCCTGTCCTGTTGGGTCATTTTTCATGCTCCATGTATTTCTGACTCCTAAAATAGGCTGTTGACAGCCAAAAGCAGTCGTTGCGCTTAATTCCTTAGTCCCTTTGCCAAACTCATCACTGCCAAGAGGTGAATCCAGCTCTGAGCCTATAAACTAAAGCAAAATACTATAACTTACACCAATTTGCTGACATGTCTGTCAGACCTCTCCAAATTCTGCCTTGCACATTTTATATTTCATCCCACTCTGCCTCCTTATTTTGTATTGCACTTCTCTGCATGTGGAAGGCAGTTATTGGTCACTGATAAAAAGACTTCTCAGAGAAAGTTTGGCATCATTCTTCTTTCTGACCCTCTCCTCAAAGAGGAAAGAGGGAGCCCTCCAGCTTCTTTCATTTGAAGAGGAAGAAGATATTTTGCATTTCTTTTACAGAAAAGGAAGAAAGAGCAGAAGGGGAGGAGGTCTAAGCTACTGAAAGCTACTGTATGTGGCAAATGTTTTCTTTCCTCTTCTCTCCTCTAAAAGGCATTGCAAGACTTGGTTGCTAACTTGAAAATACCCTCCTTTTTGGAAAAAAAGTAGACTATATCCAGGTATACAAGCTCCTGATTTGAGCAGCACTGGGAACTGGAGAGAAAAAATGATCTTAAACTTCATTAAAAAGAGCAATAAGGAAGATATTTCTAGGGATATCAGTTGTAGGTCCCTGCCGGAGGTAGTGTTAGTTAAAATTCATATGGATTAAATTCATTTTATAGACAGTATATACTGTGACATTCTATCAAGGGTAAAGCAACTCCCTCTACAAGTACATAGTAACTGTTTTCGAGTAGAAAGAGGCAATTGTGGTTCCATTATACTTGCCAACTTTGACCTGAGTAATTTACATATGATCTCTCTACCAAAATATATTCCTGAAAAGACTGGTCCTGATTCAGCTTATTTCCTCTGCATAACACCAGTTTGTTTAATGCATGCAGTGAAAAAGTACGTTAAATTTTCCTTGTTGCACAAAATAAAATGAAACTCAGGCATGTCATAGCCTTGAACCACTTCTTCATGGACTGTATAATGGATTGGCAGATATGAAGGTGGATGTTTTTAAAAACTTGTATTTCTGTTCATGTTCCTTTGACCTATGGTTGTGTTCTGTGTATATAAACGCAGAATGATGAAATGGCTGAAGTTATTGAATAGAGTTTGGAACGTTACTTAAGAAATACATTTCAGTCAATTCTGACTGGTGAACTGTGTCTGAAGCCTTAGATGGTTATAGAAGCTGGTGTCCTGAACCATGCAAAGATATCACTCAAGTACTGGACATTCTCTGTCCCTTGTCAGTGTTTTGCCATGGGAACCAATACTCTAACATATTTTGTATTAAAGCCAGTAAGATCCTTCAATTTATGATCATATCCTCTCTCCGTGAGGACATGCACGTTTTTCCATTTTTGCATTTTCCCCTCTCTTTGCTTTTCCTTAAAAAAGCAAATGGAAAAGAAAATAAGCGGTATGTTTTCATGCAAAGATGACTTCTGTTTTGTAAGTGTTCATCTGTTCCAGCTGCTTATTCCTCACTTAGAGTCATAATCCTCTGTCTGCCACATCACAATTAGCAGTGGAGAAGTCTGGGATTCACGTTCAGAGGATTATGACTTTCAGAGAGGAAAAGGCAGCAGGAGTGAATGAATTATGCAACATAAATCCTGTCTTCATGCAAATATATTTAGCAATAAAAGCAAAGTTTCACACGCATTAAAAAAAGAAGAAAAATATATTTGGAGTATTTTCGAAGACATCAAGTGAATAGAAGAGTCCAGATCCCACTGAAAGTTAGACTCATAACTCTCTTTAGATTTTTGAAAGCGATCAGACAAAGTATTTTTCAAGTCTCTTTTGCCAAGTAACAGCGATAGAACAAGAGGAAATGCCCTCAAGTTGCGCCAGGGGAGGTTTAGATTGGACATTAGGACAAATTTCTTTCCTGAAAGAGTGGTCAGGGCTTGGAACAGGCGTCCCAGGGCAGTGGTGGAGTCCCCATCCCTGGAGGGATTTAAAAGACGTGTAGATGAGGCGCTCAGGGACATGGTTTAGTGGGCATGGGGGGGTTGGGTTGACAGTTGGACTTGATGATCTTAGAGGTCTTTTCCAACCTTAGTGATTCTATGATTCGATAACTTCTGACATGACACAATGAGCTTCTTCAACAGGCAGTGTAATACAGAGAACCAGTCAGGCACAAACTCAGGTGGCAAGATATATCCTGATGTTTATTGGCAAAACTGATCAGTTAGAGCAGATGAAATTTCTATACCCAAACCCCATGATTATTCTCTAATTCAATGATATTCAGTGATAAATGGAAGTGCCAAGGTAGGGTGCTTTTTTGCCAGCTGGATCAGTGACATAGACCTAAGCCTTGAGTAATGGCAGACCTAACCCATGTGCAGTTTTGATGACTTCAGTTGGGAAACACGTTTCAACAGATACACTTGTGTGAAGAAGCAAAAAACCATCATCTGGTGTTAAACATATTTAAGACAAAATTGTAAATTCTATTGATCTTGAGCAAAAGTTGATGAGTAGAAAAAAATGTTTTCCTCCAACTCATAAATATATTTGTCAGAGCAGACCAAGGGTTTGGAACAAGAACAAGTAATCATTCTGGTCCTTCTAAGGTACTATTTTTGTTCTTGCAAGCAGTCTTCAAAATTTTCTGTAAACACTGCCTTCTTACTTGAAGCCCTGTTCCTGAGCTGAGGAAGAAAATAATTTCTCATCTTAAAAACCCAAATTGTATTCTGGTGGTACCCCTCCCTCTCAGTGTCATGGTGAAGGAGAAGAGGAACAGAAGGGTGTGCAGGGCAGGGCACACAGCTCACATAGAAGAAGATCTACCACTTCTTTACCCATCTCCTCTCTCCCCCACTAGGACTTTATGTCTCCTGCTCCTAAACTTGCAACTGAAAAGATGTTCCTCCTTGTAGCCTCCACGTAACGTGTAAGTGTAAAATGTATGGTAGCATCTAATTGGGCAGTTTCTGTTTGTCCTAGGTACTCACCCATACTAGCCCACATACCCTGCCACTCATAACTATCCAGCCTCGGGGCAGCTCTCTGGATCACATTCTTAAATTGCTTATTAACCTTAGACAAAACTGAAACAATATTCCCAAGAAATACCAATAGAAGTATCTTAACTACCCAAGAATGTTCAAGATACTGAAGAGTTTTTGTAATGAAGGAAGAAACATCACAGAAGAAGGTAGTAAAGGTACAATTCTGTACTTCCTCTATAAAAAAACTCTCAGAGGAAGAGGTATAATTGCTAATTGTCTCCAACAGGTGGTACCCAAAGCACAGTAAAAGCATGAAACTTAAATACCAGATAATGCTCAAGGCCAGTGTTTTAATAACAAAGCTCCCAGACAAAACATCACTAATCACTGCAGAACACAGCAGACTGCAAAAAGCAACACCAATCTTTAACGTGTACAGCAAAAACAAAAGCATGGTGCAGATCAGATAAATTAATATCGAGAACAGATGAATCCATATTGTGACTGGCAACTGTGATTATCTCAAACCCTTCGAGCCCCATGTTGGGTGCCAAAAAGAACTGTCGTGGTTTAACCCTAGCCAGCAACTAAACACCGCACAGCCACTTGCTCACTCCCCCCACCACTGGTGGGATGGGGGAGAGAATCGGGAGAGTAAAAGTAAAAAAAAACATGGGTTGAGATAAGAACAGTTTAATAATTGAAATAAAGTAAAATAGTAATAATGATAATAATAGAATATACAGAGCAAGTGATGCACGATGCAATTGCTCACCACCTGCTGACTGATGCCCAGCCAGTCCCCAAGCAGCGGTCACTGCCCCCAGCCAAGTCCCCCCAGTTTATATACTGAGCATGACATCATATGGTATGGAATACCCCGTTGGCCAGCTGGTCAGCTGTGCTCCCTGCCTGTGCTCCCTCCCAGCTTCTTGTGCACCCGGCAGAGCATGGGAAGCTGAAAAGTCCCTGACTTGGTGTAAGCTCTACTTAGCAACAACTAAAACATCAGTGTGTTATCAACGTTACTCTCATACTAAATCTAAACCACAGCACTATACCAGCTACTAGGAAGAAAATTAACTATCCCAGCCAAAACCAGGACACTGTTCCACACAAGCAAGCAGGTAAGTACATTAAAGGTTAAGCCCTGTAACCTCTTTTTCCTGTGAAAGAGAGTATTTGATGAAAGCGATACTTGTAACCAAGTCCAGAATTAAGAGCCACATCATCCCATGTTACATTTTTTTCCTATATTTAATATCTATTTATCTTTTTCCAATGAGTTATTTTAAGTTAAAAGCATATTTATAGATTAAGATATAGAAGTTAAGCTAAAGTTCCCTCCATCTCTGACTTAATCCGTATTCACTCTGGGGATATTGCTTCATTAACATTGAAAGAGTCAGACTCTGTCTATCCTTCCATAGTAGAAAGAGTCTGACTCTGAAGATTATAGGAAGGAAAAGTTGCCCCATATTTCTTCCTTTACAAAACACGTAAACATAAATTTACACCATTTAATATAATTACTGTGGTTGGTTTCACATTATAAAGAAAAACACCATCAGATAAACTACTTGAAGGGATTTCTTGCTCACCATAATCTGCAGTAAAATTCTGGTCTTAATGGCAACTAGCATTTTACTCGGAAAATTTCTCCCTTTATCACTGCTGAAATCCAAGTGGATTCCCCTCTGAAACACTTTACATTGATGTTACTTTTACTGCTACTCAAATGATTGGGAACTGCAGGACTCAAATCACTAGTTCTTGCAGAGTAAGATGGGTAACTGTTTAAAGATGTATAATTATTCTGAATAATTTCACATGTACACAGAGCTCTAGATCAGCAAAATGCAACCACACTGTCATTAACAGTATAAAAATAAAATCTGAACTTTTAAAACCCAGCTTATTTCTTTAAACAAATATATACAAGCTTTGTATATATTGTTATATTAAACAAAAATTCTCATGTTTTACTGCTGAGTTTATTGAGAAAGCTTGTTTAGCATATACTCAGAAATGGATGTTAACAACAAAGAAATAGATGAGGCAGATCAGTATTCTTTCATTCAACAGGCATTAAGAGTGAGCTTCATCCAATCACCCATTTTATTCCTTCACAATTCCGACAGATAAGTTAGTGAGGTATTGTGTTTTCTGCAACTTAGAAGGGCACCTGACTTAAATTAGCTTTCCATTTAAATGCCTCAGACAGTAAAACAGACATCCAAATGGCAAAATTACTTGTGCTTACAGGTAGAAGATGACATGTTTTAGATCCAAAATGAGACTCTGCATTTCAAAACTATTTTAAAGTTACATTTGAATCTCTAAATAACTGCTACACTCCAAATATCTTTTGGTCCACTAGCTTGAGCTGATATTTACATACAATATATGGGTAACAGTAAAGCTCTCATCAGATGGATATGAGAAATAACATATTTCAGGGTTTATTTTTCAGTGGAAGATATAATATGGATGCTTCAGAAAAGATACTTGTTTGTCACAACAATCAAAATAGTACCCTAAAAGGTCAACCCATGCCAGTGAGGCCTCTCTTAAGGTCTCAATAGAGCAAGGAAACACTATTCCTTTTAAAACACGGATAAACTGAGAAAAACAAAGATGCTGTAAGTAATTAAGCATGTCTAATCATACTACAAAAATAAATCTTGAAACAAAACTCAAACTCCAACAGAAACTATCCACCTTTAAATAGACATTTCAAGTGCATTAATAGTTGCGAATCAGTTTTCCCAGGATGAAATTCAAAAGGTGGGCCAAAAGAAAACAGAGGAATAGAAGGAATGACAGAGGAACTGTACAAGTAACCTTTTGGAAATTGTAATTCACTAAATCAAACCAGGGCTAACTAATTGCAATTGCAAGCCTGAAGTGATCTCTGCAATTGCTGGGTTAGCACGTTTCAAACCATTCCAGTTGCTCGGTTGATTATTACACCTGTAAGTGTATTAAATGAGTTGTTGCAGAAATGTGAAAAGCTGTGAAAATTCATCACTGTGTTTAGCTTTTCTGGGACAGACATCAAAACTATTGAAGCTAATGCTGCAATTATGATGGACACTTTCTTGATAGTTGTATATAATTTTTCACAACCGAAACATGATTAGTAAATCATCCATACCTGGTGCTCTATTACCTAACTATCTATGACAAGGCTAGGCAAAATGACTGGTTTGCCTGAATACATTCCTGCCCTTCCTATTGCTCTCTGTTCTTGCTTCTTGTTAGTGAAAAGGACTATTATTTTCCTCATTTCTCAGCAGCCATTATCATCCAGAAATGTTTATATGTTCTTTACAGAGAAGAAATTTATTTATTTTTATTTGCATCTCATATGCTTACAGATGAAGGTAGCCTGAAGGATGAAGAATCAAGAGTCTGAGTTCAAGTCCTAACTGTCCCATAAATTATAATCTAGAGGGACGGGATGCCATCCAGAGGGACCTGGACAGCCTGGAGAGCTGGGCCCGTGTGAACCTCATGAAGTCCAACAAGGCCAAGAGCAAGGTCCTGCCCCTGGGTCAGGGCAATCCCAAACATGGATACAGGCTGGGCGATGAGTGGATTGAGAGCAGCCCTGCCGAGAAGGACTTGGGGATACTGGTGGATGAAAAACTGAATATGAGCCAGCAATGTGTGCTCAAAGCCCAGAAAGCCAATAGCATCCTGGGCTGCACCAAAAGAAGTGTGGCTAGCAGGTTGAAGGAGATGATTCTCCCCCTCTACTCCATGCTCATGAGACCCAACCTGGAGTACTGTGTTGAGCTCTGGGGTCCCCAGCATGAGAAAGACATGGACCTGCTCAACTGGGGCCAGAGGAGGGCCATGAAGATGCTCAGGGGGCTGGAGCACCTCCCCTATGAGGACAGGCTGAGAGAGTTGGGGTTCTTTAGCCTGGAGAAGAGAAGGCTCTGGGGAGACCTTATAAATGTACTTAAAGGGGACTTATAGTAAAGATGGGGAGGGGCTCCTTATCAAGGAGGGTAGTGATAGGACGAGGGGTAACAGTTTTAAACTGAAAAAGGGTAGATTTAGATTAGATATTAGGAAGAAATTCCTTACTGTGAGGGAGGTGAGACACTGGAACAGGTTGCTCAGAGAAGTTGTGGATGCCCCATCCCTGGAAGTGTTCCAGGCCAGGTTGGATGGGGCATTGAACAACCTGGTCTAGTGGAAGGTGTCCCTGCCCATGGCAGGGCGGTTGGAACTAGATGATCTTTGAGGTCCCTTCCAACCCAAACCATTCTATGATTCTATAAAGGTGAAATGACTTTATTTTCCTGCTAATTATCCGATGGAGGAGTAGAGGGGGAGGAAAAAAAAAGTTATATTGATGAATAACGATCCTTGAAAACAAAATTTGTAAGGTTTTTTTTAGTACTGACACACATTGAAAAACAAACCCTTAGTAAGTAACAAATTTAGTTTATAGGCTTCCATTACTCCAATACTTTTCATCAGTCTGGTAGGCAGGTAATGGTACAGAAGGTTCATATTTAATAACATTTAGCCCTTTCTTTTTAAATGTCAAGGTATGAGAACATTACTTCTCTACTCATTAGCAGTCCTGAATTTTTCAGAGATAATCTGAGAAAGTGAAATCCATTCTTATAAATGCTATTGAGTTAATTTAGTACTAGCTGAAAGATCTGATTTGATGAAAATCCACAATGTTGAAAACACCTAATTATTCCCAAATCAGCCAACACTAAGAAGATAGTAATCGTGGAATTATAGAATAATTTTGTTTAGAGAGACCTATGGAGGTCATCGGCTCCAACTGCATACTAAGAGCAGGGACAACTTAGATTAGGCTGCTGAGGGCCTTTCTGCAATACAATTTCACCCTACATTGTGTCACTAAATTTGATCTGGTGAACTATATGGAGGGTTGATAGGTGAGAGAAGGCCTATTTAGTTTTTTAACTATTGAGTAAAAGAGAGATGGAATGCTACTATGGCAAGTTTCTTCCAGCTTAAATTGAAGTTGCAGCAGAAAATTAAAATTGAAGAGCTTTGTAGCTTGTCATCATAACTATGAACATGGCCCCCAGATTATACTTGCTACAAAGCTGATCCCTCCAATTCAGCTTACAGCAATTAGTAAAATAAGCAAATGGAGTCTTTGTTTGGATAAATTGTCTGTATGCTGTGTTTAGGGACAACTGAGGCTGAATCTTCTTTGATAAACTAAAATAGTGCAATATGTATATTAGTGTTCTAGTGAGGATCAAGGGTGCAGTTTTGAAACAAACCTGATTGAGCCCAGTCAGAGAATAGCCCCAGAGCATGAGTTGTGTTTCTTTTGGGTGAAACTAAACTGAAAGATGTGCACACAATACACACCTGATGCTCTCCAGTAATTAATCCATATTCAGTCCCTGGGACCAGAGTAAAGTGAGTCCAAAGCAGCCTCCCTTCTCCCTCATAACACATCCAATCCTCCTTAATAGCACTCTACAGATCTTCTCCTTTTTTTGTCATACTACTTGCTAATATAGCCATAGACAATGATGACACAAACGGTTTCCTGTTCATTGAGAACTTTATTCCTCTGAATTTAGTCTAGGGATATCTAATTATGTTGGAATATCGGTATTGGCATGAAATCTGTTGTCAAAGACTATGGAAAATGGCCTTGATTAGAATCTAAAGGATGATGAGATAACACAGCACTATCAACTTTTCAGCCAATGGTGTTGTTATCACAAATATTTTACTATAGAGTACACTAATTCACATTCAAGGTTAGCTATATGCATATCACCTTACATATCAAAACATAGAGTATCCAAGCCCTGCTGGAGATGGGTTAAAACTTTTTCTCTAAGGACTCAAAATTTGCTATATATTTGTATGTAAAATTCCATGGCTTAAGATAAAGGCAATAAAAGGTGCTCTTTTTATCTGAAATATATATATGCCAGTTCTAAACTGTGGATGATATAAAATAGTTAGAGATGAACAGTTTCTTGTCATCTTTTTTTCTTTTAAATCTAATGTTCCCATTTATGTTCTTTTCACACAGAAAGCTGATAAAACACCTTTTGTTTGACTGACATTCTCTGAATTTAATAAAAAGCTGCAGCCTGCCTTATCAGTCTAATCAACATGAAACAGAAAGACAGAAATCAGTGTTGGTAGTATATTAAATATAGATGTCCTCTAACTTTGCCCTTGATAATCAATGCATAGTTAAATAGTTTTAATGCGTATGGAAAAGTATCTGAAATGGCTGCAGGCTAATAAACCTGTTTCCTGCACAGACTGTCTTAACTATTTTTTCTGCTGCCCAGAAACGTGCACCTGTGTGTGCTAAGACCATGCAGCAGAAATGAGCGATAAAGACCATCCTAGTAAATAAACATTTTTGTCTTTCTCTGGGCTATTAGTAAACCATTTTGCATAGGGCAGCTCTGTATGATGAGACTAGCTTTAAGGCTATTTTCAAAACTATATCTGGAGCCAGGACTACACTGACTTTAGAGGTGGGGTTAAGACAACCTGTCATGCCATGTCAGGACTTTATACTAGTGGGTACTCCCGCTCAGTCTCATAGACATTCAAGTTATGTATTCTGAAGGCATCTGAAGTAAGTTATCTGGTCTCAGGTATTTCCATGAGATTTGTGACATTATTATGGGAACATAAATATCATCTGCTTCCCTTTGGAGATTGCTTGCAGGAGGAATGTGGAGGCCATCATCTACTTAGAAACCACTGATATGGGTTCCTTGAGTATCTTAAGTCTCATAATGAGCCAATAAACGGGTTTTTGTATTTCAGCCTCTATGACCTTGCAATGGAACTTTTCAGGAAAAAACCCAAGTATCTTTTCAGTGATGGGAGATGTGAATCTTTTCTCCTACCGAGATGGATTCCATTGACTGTGAAGTGAACCACAAAATTTGTAAAGTTAGGGAGAATGTCCCTTGAGCAAATATGGCCAAATGAGCCAAGGAAAACACTGGCAGAAGAGCTAAGAGAAGTGTTTCACAGATGACTCAGAAACTGAATCTAAAAGTGTATCCTATTCCCACATCATCAGGAGACTACTTCAGAGAAATTAACAGGCTGTATATGACAACATTCTCTGAATCTAAAAGTGTATCCTATTCCCACATCATCAGGAGACTACTTCAGAGAAATTAACAGGCTGTATATGACACCATTCAAAGAAATTCTCCTTGCCAAAAATATCATCCTAGTATTTCCAGTAGGTTTGAGATTAGTCCCATACAACCTTGTTAAAAAGACTATGTTAAAGAGATCTCCCTGAATACTTCACCAAAAGCAAGAGGACATTGGTCAGATCTGTTGGATAGAGAGATCCTTTGGGTAGATATGATACTCTAAATGCAGAGAATCATATGTATTTTAGTGGGCTAAATTTTCTATTTCTGAAGGAAGTTCTGCATGTGGGATACAGCCTATGATGGGTTTTGTGCCACCTACACGACTACTATTGCCTGTTGTCCTGGTTTCGGCTGGGATAGAGTTAATTTTCTTCCTAGTAGCTGGTATATGCTTTGGTTTGTATTTAGGTTGAGAATAATATTGATAACACACTGATGTTTTAGTTGTTGCTGAGCAGTGCTTACACTAAGTCAAGGCCTTTTTAGCTTCTTGTAGTGCCCTGCCAGCGAGGAGGCTGGGGGTGCACAAGAAGCTGGGAGAGGACACAGCCAGGACAGCTGCCCCAAACTGGCCAAAGGGATATTCCATACCATATGATGTCATGCTGAACAGAAAACTGGGGGGAGTTGGCTGGGGGGATGCGGCCGCTGCTTGGGAACTGACTGGGCATCGGTCAGCGGGTGGTGAGCAATTGCATTGTGCATCACTTATCTTGTATATTCTTTTATCATTATTACTATTTCCCCTTCCTTTTCTGTCCTATTAAATTGTATTTGTCTCAATCCACGAGTTTTACCTTTTTTTCTCCTGATTCTCTCCTGCATCCCACTTGGGGGGAGTGAGTGAACAGCTGTGTGGTGTTTAGCTGCCTGCCAGGTTAAATCACAACATCTGTGAAGACAAAGTATTTTGTTCACCATATACTTGCAAAACATAATTATTTTACTTAGGATGATCAGCCGTCATGAACTGGAATTCTATGAACTCAGTGGCATTAAGGACTAGGGACTGGTGTTCTAGTATTGATTTCTGCATCGTACTATTATTCAATTCATTTATTAAGGGTAAAACATGTGGCTTCTAAGCTGGTAAAGGAGCTTTGCCACTGTTCACATATAATATAAATGCAGATCCCCACAGAGAATAACTTTTTCTTACAAGCAGCAAATACATCTCTGTCCAATAAGCAGCCTATTTTTACAGCTGTGTAGTCAAAACAGAAGCCTGTAATGGCTATACCTGAGAAGTGCATTAATCAGGGTAGAATCAAGATTAGCTTCTCTTGAACCCAAATATAAGCATACAAAAATACTGTGACTGCATGGCCAGGCACAACCTATAAGCATTTTGCATAACTGTGTGAGCAATGTGACCTCCAAAGAAGGCAAAGACTTATATAGCTGCATTCAGATGGCATAGGAAAATATGTAAACAGCACTACAAGTAACACAATTTTCAGGATCAAGAATAAATAGCACAAAGGACTGCAAATGAGCAGGACATTCTGCTGAACACACAAGGACAACTGGCAAAATCAGAAATGAGATAAGCAGCGTTGGGAGCACATGAGATCCTTCTTTTGGGAAGGGGGGAAAGCAATATAAAAAACACCAGACGTGAGCAAGGAGAGATGGGTTAAAAAAAGAAGTCACTCTCTTCAGCTCTCATTTTCCTTTTTTGGAAGAGCTCTGGAGCCTGGTCACCTTGACCTCAGGGTCTGGGAAGCATCAAGGACCTCAGCCACCAGCACTAACTACCTCACATCATCTCTGTGGTAGTGTATAGTCACAGCTAATTTAGTTAAGTGTTAAGATATTATTGTGTAAGAACTAACGATGAGCACAAAATATGTTGTCAATGAATGTCAGTCTAACCCAGTGTTGTTTAAAGTTTAAATCTGGCTTAATCTATCAGTCTTCTAAACTCTGCCATCATAACAAACTCTAATCCCATTATTGATATTAAAATGTATGCTTATATAGAGAGATACATATTTATTCATTTGTGCTAGCCGTAATTTAGTTCTATGTAGTTTCACCTGTTAAAATGGAGGAATCCAACAGAGGTACCAAAGACTGTTATTTCTTTGGTACTTCATCTTAAATTAGGAAGAGGCAGATGAGATTATTGTTTTCCCACAAAACGTGAAAGCAAACAGCAGATGTCAAGAGGCACTAGTTTTCACAAGCAGTACCTTTGCAAAAGCAGAGATATCGGTTCTTTGAATCAAAAATCCCCACATCCAACAGTGGCATGTGCGCATTTCTCCTGGGTACCACTGTAAGCACTAACTCAGTGCAGAAATTCATTGCTTGTTGGGGACACAGGAGCTACCGAAGGTTTCTCTGGTTATGGAGATATGAAGTTACAGAGGTTGATCACTTTATTTAAGCATCAGCATTTGCCCCTCCCCGTTGCAGACATACGGTGAGGCTTACGCAGAGTACAAGAGTTTCTAGCGGAGCCATTCCTGGTACGGGCTAGCTCAGGACATTCTTTGGGAAATATAAACCTTAGTTAACCACTACAGCCATATCAGCTTCTTATTTCAACAACCATATCTGGACAGTTTATACTTAATATCACATTCTGCATTTACTGATTCCACTTGGGTTTTTTTTTTTGTTTTGTTTTTATGTAACAACTGCCACATTTGAACAGTTCTTTCTTGAAAAAGTGGTTTATAGTTTTGTTTCTAGAATTGCTGCTAACAATATGCTCTAACAGTGGTCATCTTTGCTCTCCTTTTAGAGGAAACGAATTATTTTAGCTAACAGGAATACTTTCTGTTTAATCTAAATTATATCTTGGTTGCTCGCAATAAAATCTTATACGATACTCAGACCATTAGCTACAAAACTGAATTTGCTTTCTAAAAGTTGTATATTCTTACTGACAAGCTAGAATTATGCAGCTGGGATCTCATAAAAATTTTGCAGTGTAACCAAAGACCTTTTATTTTTCTTCTCTGATTCTGAGCTACTGTCTTCAAGAATGTCTATGATCTTTTAGTCTGTAATGATGGGATGATGCTTGTCTCTTACAAGTGAACTGGGCCTAGAATAAGATGCTGATGTAAGCTGGTGTTTCTTTTTCTTTAGACATTTAATATTCCTAATTAATAAAAATATAGCAAGGTTAGAAATTGTATTGTGACTCCCTCCATAGAGATAAACAGTGAGCGCTGTGGTAGATTTTTGACTGAAATAGTGCCATAAGCAAACTTCAGTTCTACTATAATTCATGAATCAATACATGGGGAATTCTTTTCAAATTACACGTCCTGGAAAGATACAAAGGAAGGCTATTTTGTTAAAAATGATGGCTGTCAACTAAGTTTAACTTTAAAACTCTTTGAGCACTTGATTTCAAAAAACACTGTCTACCTAACTTTTCTGCATTTCAACAGTATATTCAAACTTTTTTTTATTTGAGCAATATCAATGAATAAAATATATCCCATTCTTTTTGCACAGTTACCAAAGATATGCCTAATGACTGCCCTTCTGTAATGACATTTAAAAATATATCATTTTATTCATACACTTCTGGGAATAACAACTGCTCTGAAAGAAGTTCCACATCCTTCTTATTAGATGCTTCCAACGTTTAGAATCCATAATATAAGTGTTGTCAGAATATTTCATTGGCACTGGATGGAGAAGCATGTAGAAGGAGATGGTAGATAGGCAGATACCATTTGTTTCCTAGACTTCATAACTGTAAAGAACGGAATGCTGTTTGATCTGTAATCAAAAGGAAGTGCTATAGTCTGAAGAGAATCAAGCAAATATAAGTAAGCAAGTTTAATAGACATCAACACTACTGTAGTTAGATAGGGGTCAAAATGTTAATAACGAAAAGTTGCAAAAGTATTATATCCATGTATGGTTTTAACCCCGTGTATGTCAAATGAAGATTGAACTCAGAGAGCCTGTATCTATAAACATAGATGCCCACTTAAGAATAAATTTCAATTCAAGGGGGAGAGGGACTAGCTTTAGAATAGAGAATATAAAATGTGACTTAGTTGTTTAATGAAGTCTTTAGTTATACTATCAGAATGGTATATACTGAAGAATGTTGAGAAAAAACAATAATCTCCTGTTTGGAGGAAACTGTATGTCTCAGAATAGAAAGGAAACACAGGAAACTTCTATTTGGGATGACGTAACCCAAACACATATAGAGTTGTGCAAGAGGTTAAAAAAATTGCCCATGGCTGATATCATAGGCAGTCATCAACAAAAAGCATTAATTGTGCTTGTGCCATGTTGAAATTGTGATCACAACTGTCCTTTGTGTTTAAGTATATATCCATATTACATCTGGGTGAAGCGTTATTTTACCATTGTAAAGGTGAAATATGCTTCTAGTGCTTGCATTTAGTCTTGTATTCTATTGCATTTGGGGTGGATGGAACTCGGTAGAAATCAACATGTAGGTAGATAGGATAGCTAACTCTTTTCTGACAGGAAAAACCTAGACAAAAGAAAGAGGAAGCATTTAAATCAACTGATATACATAACATTTATCCCTGTGTATGTGAACAAGACCAAAGAGGGTGAGTAGGAGGCATCCGACCACTGAGCAACTGACTGAGGGCACAAAACAGCAGATGCAAACTGAAGATGCAAACTCACTACGTCAGCATGGAAGTGAAGGCTACGAACAGTTGTGTTTGTGTAGTTACTTGAGTCTGTGTAGTTGAACTGAAAGTGAAAATAGAACTATAAAAACGTTTGGGTACCAGATAACGGTAGATGGAATCAGGCACTTCAGAGTGCCTAATAAATCACAGCAATTCCTCCAGTAGGTCTGTGTAAGTTAGGTTCTGTGTTTTATGAGTCGCGAGAACATAAATTCTGAAGACACACAAATTCAGAGAGATCGTGTGTTATGTCCCTCTATGGTCTCTGTTGTCTTTTGTTAATATTGCCATCATCTAAAGGTCAAGAACAGCAGGAAAAAGAAAATCTGTTCCAAATACTCACTAAATAACAAATTAAGCATTAATGTAATTAAACTCTCTGTGTGACTAATAAATTCTGTATCGACAATGGAAAACAAGACAATCTGGATCAGGTTTGACTGTAGAAGAACTTTTCATGTGTAGTTTGTTCAGCTTCTCTGTTTCTTGAGGGAATTTTATTGCAGTCTAATTAGACCCCCAAAAAATTGTAAAAGCTAATTTTATGTTACAGCCCCAATAGGCCAAACAGTAGAAAATGCTTGTGAAGGAAAACTTGGTAATGTGGCACAGAGTACTCTGAAAATGAACCTTATACTGACAGAATCCACAGCAAACACTGTATATATGCTCCCAGGCCAAGCCAGTCATTTAATAAAACCTGTATAAACAAGTATTTTTTGGAGCAAATAGTTCTTTATGAGGTTCCCTTTGTGTGCTTCTTTTAGATTATCATTAGGAAATTGAAGGCTGGAGAGCTGAAAGGGATTTTCAGAGGTCATTAGTCACCCTCCAAGGCAAAAATCCTAAAAGAGGTAACAAAAGCATTTCTGGAAGATGCCAGCCTGATCTATAGCTCAAAATCTCCAAATAAGAGATTCCTGGACCTTATAGCAGTCAGCTCAGGCGCTTGGTCTGCTTTTATAATTAAAAAGATCTTACTCATGTCTAACAGTAATGCTGCAGTTTAAATACAACCTTTCTTGTCCTGCTTTCAGTGAACACAGTACAATTTCATTTCCTTCTTTTTTAAAGCAGCATTTAATGTATTTGAAGACTTTTGTCTTGTGACGGTCTTCACTTTTTCTAAACTAACCAAATCTGATTTTTATTGGGTCAAAAATGGAGGTGGCCCTGCAAATGTACAGGCATTTTGTGGTCAAAACGGACATGGTACTTCTGATGAAGCAGAATATGACTTATAAATAACAATCTAACTGTAACTGCAGAACTGCTACATGTCGTGTAACTCTCTGTATTAGAATCATAGAATGGTTTGGGTTGGAAGGGACCTCAAAGATCATCTAGTCCAACCCCCTGCCATGGGCAGGGACACCTTCCACTAGACCAAGTCGCTCAAAGCCCCATCCAGCCTGGCCTTGAACATTTCCAGGGAGGGGACATCCACAACTTCTCTGGGCAACCTGTTCCAGTGTCTCACCACCCTCACAGTAAGGAATTTCTTCCTAATATCTAATCTAAATCTACCCTCTTTCAGTTTAAAACCATTACATTGTGTCCTATCACTACACTCCCTGATATGGAGCCCCTCCCCATCTTTCCTATAGGCCCCCTTGAAGTACTAGAAGGCCGCTATAAGGTCTCCCCGGAGCCTTCTCTTCTCCAGGCTGAACAACCCCAACTCTCTCAGCCTGTCCTCACAGGGGAGGTGCTCCAGCCCCCTGATCAGCTTCATGGCCCTCCTCTGGACCCGCTTGTACTTAAGACACTCATTGTTCCTATTCACATACAGTGCTTTCCTATATTGACTAATATTTAATTTTTTCAGATCATTTCTTCAGTTTAATCAAGACTATTTTGTATCCTAATCCCATCCTGCAGAGTGTTTGCAGTTTTGCCTGCTTAGTGTCATTTGCAAGATTAATACCCCTATTTTTCATCCTGGGAGTTCTTGGGGTTTTTTTTGGGGGTTTTTTTTTTTTTTTTTTTTTTTTTTTTTTTTTAGATTAGACTCCCCTTCTCTGATTTAATTTCACTGCACCCCATTTTCTGGCATGACTCCCTGGACCCTCTAGCCAATACATCTTCTCCCACCCCTACTAGTCGTGTTCTCAGTTGTCCTTTTTTTATCTCCAGGCATTGTCATTCCAACCCATCCCTTCCCTCCTAAACAAGTATCTTCTGGAGGACTTGCTCCATTCCTTCTTACAAGTCAAACTCCCCAGCTGCCTTAGCCTTCCCGTGAACTCTTAGAAACCAAACAACAGTCCTGTCTCCTCAGCAGGTGAGGTGCTATGTTTTGTTCCCCTACCATGCCGCATGGAGAAGGTTGATAGTAGCCACTGCATGTACAAACCTCACACAGAGCCCAAGCCACAAACTCCAGCTCTGCTCACTTCCTTCTCTCTTTTCCTCATTATCTCATAACAGAGACTACATTCCTCATAAGGCTGGGATGTAGAATGGGTACTATCGGACTCAGGATAGGTCTTGTAGACATTCCCTGTGTACATCCTTCCACTGATAATTGAGGATAACAGAACAACTGTTGGGAAAACTCTCTTGTACGAGTGTTACCTAGGTTGTAGCTGCTTAGTTTGCTCACAAGAATGCTATGTGAGACAATATCAAAGCCAAAGAAGTCAAGATTATTGCCACTCTCACCTATAGGGATTCCATCTTTGTCAGGTAAAAGTTGCTATTGATGCAGTATATTTTGGTCAAACCTCTGATAACAATTATTAATTTTCCTGAGGGCTTTTACAAATTATTTGCTTTGTTTCCTTCTGGGAAATTAAGCTAAAACAGTTAGTCTGGAATTCCTCAGTTCTTTTGTAAGACAGGTACATTTCCTTTCATCCCAGTCATTTGAAATAGTTTTCAACTAGTGTTTTTTACTTCAAAAGTATAACTGCTAATGATTCTGGGATTGTTAGAAATGCTAGAAGTTAAATTTCATTAGGTGACTCCAGATCATCTGACTTAAGTACTAACTTGCTCTTCATAATGTATATTAAAAAAAGAAAAGAAAAAAGAAAACAAACTTACTACTTATCTTATTTCCTCCTAAACTAATTTTAAAGAGGAAAATGAGAAGTCAAGATCATGCTGTCAGATGAAAATTATTTCTGAGGAAAATAATATTACTATTATAGCTTCACCAGGCTAAAGCTTCCTTATTTCTTGGATTGAGCTAACACAATATGTTTCATATATTTTTGGTAATGGATTAAACTAGCCTGCCTGCACTATAATCTACCACAACCAAAACCTAAGTCTTTCTATCTAATTCATTTCTTAATTGTAACAAAAAAAATATTGCTGAATTCTAAGAACAAACTAATGACGACCAACAGACCCTACCTGTAACATTGCTTTGCCTATAAAGAATGAAAAGCCTTTCTTTTCTAACTCAGCCTGTTTAAATCTGTTAATCTAATTAAGCTTAACTGCATCTAATTTGTCCCAATAAGGAGTGCCACTCTTCTGTAATTATAAAAGCAATTCATAAATACTGAAATGGTATACAAATTGTGAGACTTTGCTGGTATATATAAGAAGGAGACCTGGAAAAATAGGAAGAATAGAGCAAGTTTTTAATCTGCTTTGTTCCCAACTTCTGCCCCCCTCCCACATTACACAGTAACTGGGAAGTTCATTTTTTTGAAAAGCTCTACTTTTTAGACTTTCTTTTCATTTCTCCAGAGCCATATTGTTTGTATAGTTACTTTCCTAGTGGTAAGATAGCAGAAGTTGAAAGAATCAATGCAGAGGACACTGTGCATGCAAGACAGACTGTTTAATATGAATAAAGTTTTAGGACAAGAATACTCACAAGAATCTGATTACTTTTAGCCAGAAAGGAGATAAAGACTGATAAATTGAAACTTTGACATTTTCTCTTTAGAGGCTATTCCTCCACAGAAATGACTTGGACTTTAGCAGCATCAACCATGAAGTGTGTCCATTAACAACACAGATGTGTTCCTCTGTCTGCAAGGAAAACATACTTTTTCTTGGCCTTTGGTCATAATATTGTACAGTAGATGAATGACAGGGGGTAAGTGATTATATTAATACTAACAATCTTAATCTGTATGCAGAATGTTGTATTTTTTTATGTATTTGAACTTTTGAATAGTCTATTTTACATTCTGCAAATTAACACTTTGTTCTCTTAGCACCAAAGGGAATTAACCAAAAGCATCTTACACAAAGGCATAAGCAAACAGTTTAGAATGGAATTTCTTTTAATAACAGCAGTGTCCCCTAAGGAAGTGAGTGATCACTTCTCTAAGGATGTTTATTAAGGGCTAAAATAACTTTGAATCAAAGAGCCAAATCACTAGGCTTGTTACTCTGCATTATCCTAACTAATGAGTACTGTCTGGTAACTATTTGAAACAAAAAAATGGGATGCAGATTCCTTTATTTTTCCACTCAGACATGTAAATAAGACAAGCTGAAATTACATATTTGTTTACTAAGCAGTTACTGAAATAAATATTCTTAGTGATGTGTCCACATCTTAAATACCTAATGAGGAATGGCTTTCTCAGGTCCCAAATGCATTCATTGTCTAAAAGGAAATAGATGGCACCTCCTGTTAGTACTAAGCTGAAATGACTTTACTTCATGGCTTTGGTTTCTTGAGTTTTGGACAAAAAGCTAAATTAAGTATGATATTGTAAATGCCTAGGAAATATATAAGCAAAATCAGGTTTGTGGTTTGTTTTTGGTTTTGTTTTTTCCCCTGTGTTTGCCACAGAGAGGAAGGCAAACACTAGTAACTTTCTCATCCTGTTAGAGAATCTTATCTCATGTTTAGTATTTAAAATGTAGGGTTTTCTAAACAGCATGAGACTTAAGATCAACAAATTCCTCTCTGTCTGCAGTGGTCAAAACTTCATGCTTCAGAAAAAGATAAAAGATAAATTTTTAGATACTTTCAGAAACTAGATAAAACTAAGAGGTGATGTGCTGCTTGGAAACATATATTAAATTCTTATGTTATTGTTGACGATAGGATGTGAAGTGAATCTGAAGAAAAAAAAAAGGTAGAGATGAAAATACTAAGTTTTAGAATCCCTTTTTGAACTTCTGCCGTTGTTCAATTTTCAAACAGTGATCCAATAATTCATTGCAGATTTTTCTGTTTCAAAACTGAAATAAGTAAGTGAATGCCAGGCTTTACTTTTGTTTGGCAGAAACAGCTTTTCATAAAAATGCAGAGCAATAATCAAATAAGAGAAATGACCAGAAGATAATTACTTATTGTAAGGAAACTGAAGAATGAGAGGAAGTAAGCTCTTGGATCATGCTAAGTCCATGGTATGCTCACAATGAAAAGCTCTCTGTTAATTTCTCTGCTGTCTCTTTTTTTTTTTTTTTTCAATTAGAGGAATACCATTTTCTTTTCATATTAAGATTCAGTTAAGAATAAAAGTCTATAGAGTTTTATAATTCTTATTTCTCTATTGAAAGACATGTTGTATTTTACCTTGAAGTTCTTCAATCTTTCTTAAAAATTTTGTGTGTTCTTTAGTGCTCCTATGTAAATTTCTTTGTACCTAGAAGCAAAAGAATTTAAATTAATTTAGAATGTATTACATTGTCATGTGATGCATGGAAACTTACAGACTTTTTTCTCCTTTAAGACTTTCCAAATTGAAAAGATATTAATAAGAGGGTAAAGAGGTAGTTACAGAGAACTTCTGTGAAGAGACTTACTTATATATTCATGGAATAAGCAGTTCTGTTTAAGAAAGGGAGGTATTCAAGAAGGCCATAGAAGAAGACTAGACTGAAAAAAGTCAAAACACATTCCTCCAAAATACCCCAATTCACAGAGGCATATCTATTAGCAAATAAAAAAAAAAAATCTGGTATATAGATACTAATTGTGCTGGGGAGCATGTAGCAGCCCTACTCACCAACAAGAAATTAACTATTCTATAAAGAGAGAAAGCAATCTAAGTAAATGGGCCATTTGGACATCACTAGTCATAAAATTGTATACTTCTCCAGAGAAAGTTAAGTTTCACTTTCAGGGACAATTTCCTTGCTCCCTTGCCACATACCTTCTTTTGTGGTGTTCATGTTAGGCCTGTCACTGGACTTTTAATATCTTTCACAAAGCATAGTGTTAGCCAATCAGAAAATCTTTCTGTACATTAGTTTTATGAAAAGAGAATATTAAAAGATCAATGCCTCCTACAGTATGTTGGAAATTATTTTTACTTTTGTGTTTAAGATGTCTACAAGTTCCGAAAAAATTAATTCTGAACATACATAATACTATAAAGTTATTGAAGATGACAAAGTTAACTGGCATTCATCATAACTAAGCCAAAAAGGAATTAAATAGTGAGTCTCATTAACTTTTGCTGGTGAACACAGAAATGCACCTCTTCCCTCTACCGTTATGCAGAGTAGAATTTCATGCAGATGTTAATTGTGTTAACAAAATATGATAGGCAAAAGGAATGAATGTGAAGTTTATGGATGTTATGTTCTTTTTCACTATTCTCAAAACACAATGAAAGGAAAAAAAACAGTAGAAAAAGGAGTTAAAGGAACTAGTAGCAGAAGCATAAAAACCAGATATTACACATGGTTTCCATTTTCCTCAGAGTTGTCTGGCTTCCACATAGTCACAGGTAAACTTCTGGAATGGTTTAAATCTTTAGTACAGAAAAGATTGAGCTCAGAAGCAGAGTAATGACTTGCCTATGGTAGAAGATATTAACATTTACATACTTGTATAAGAGCTGTAGAATTGATAGCAAAGCTTCATGGAGGTGACTAAACTTTAAGAACCTCAACTGCTTGGTAGATACTTTATCAAATAGCAAACAATAACGGAAAGTGGATATGATTTTTCTAAATGACTCGTGATAAAAAATATCTCGGTTTGCCCATTTCCAACATGAAAAACTTCAGAAGGATTCACTTGAGTTTAAAATTCATTCTTCTTTGAAGGTAAGATTAATTTAATAAGAACATGTGTGTCACCTGAAAATACCAAACAAATTTGTAGCACTCGCCACCTACTATATGAATTCACTTCAGCGTCTGAAAGCATTTTTATCCAAAATGCCTTTGGATGTCTACATTGGATCCTGTTAGACTGATCTGTGATAGTTTTGAGGATGGAAAACTTAGCAGACTGGATCAGACCAAAGGACTATCAAAGCCCCTGTAATCTGCAATGCTAGTAGCTTTCCAGTAAGGGCAAAGAGAATTATCAGGGATGTACGGAAGGAAAATTTTACAAATTCAGAGCACATTGAAAGTCCTCTTTTTCCTTCTACACACTTCTAATTTCCAGAAACCACTTTTTTAGAGACCTCCTTATTCTCCCCCTCAATGAGATTATGATAAATATTCTGACAGTGAGTTCACTGAAACTGATGACAGAAAAAAAGACCTAGATCATAAATGGGAACAAGTTAACTGACTAGTGTAGGACAGAGGAATTGGATGAGATCTCACACATTTTTATAGAGCCTACAAACCACTACTGGATAAGAAGGCTTATTTCCAAGATGTAACCTTGTTTATTTTACTCCTGGGGGACTGCCATCAAAAAGGATGTTTCCCTGTTCCTTTCTCAAACTTTTTAGACAAATTAATTTTATATGTTCCAAAGTAATTTCTGTCAAGAGACAGTTTTTATGAAGCTTGAACATAAGGGACATTTCAAGAGCTGGTATATGGTGAAAAGAAATATATTTTTGTGCCACAGTGTTATAATCAAGCCTATTTGCAATTAAGACAAATTTAATAAATACAAAGCGTATAAGATCATGGTTTCATCTAATAACAGTTAGCATTGTAGTTATGACAAATATCTAAAAGAAAGAGAAGTAAAAGGGAGGGATGAGATTGTAAGTGTGAGCTGTACAGGTTTATCTGCCTTTAGCAAGAGTTTTTATAAACATCTTGGGAAAACAAAAGCCATGGGAAAACCTATATTTCTTCCTTTAACACAGAAAAAATCCCCACATCCCAAGGCTTGTTTTTTATCTGCTTAAGAGAGCGAGCAGAGTGAAGTCTATTGAAAATGTGGCTTGGTGGAAACACTAGAGGAATGGAGAGCTATTAAAATTGCCAAGGCTATAGGCAAGCGACATAGAAACAGCAAACACTGCAGCTATAGAAAATTAAGTAGTTCAGTCAACAGAAAAAAAATTGATAACAAGAGGCAGACAGTACAGATGAGTAGATCTGTAGAAGCAGAAGTAAATTCTAGAATGGTGGCAGAAACATCAGTACTCAATCCTTCTGGGGAAACATGTACAAAACTTCTAGCATACCCAATGAAATAGCAGCTGTAGACAACACAGTCTTTTTCCTCCCATTAGGGAGAGAAAGTAGCACAACATAACTTATACACAATCTGCAGGAACATGTAATCACAATCAGATTCTCATTTCATTCATCTGTGGTCATTAACAGTGTTACTTCCATCTCGTTAGCTCATCAGCAGCATCCAATTTTATTTTGCTAAGGACTGCAAAGACCAAAGAGAAGTGGTTCTGGGCTAGAGGTTCTTTTTATCTATCTGAATAATACATCCTATTATACTTGGTTTCTTTAGGGTAGTTTATGATGCAGATGCTTACAAAAGGAAGAGTGTAGTGCAATATGCCTAGAGTAATTACAACAAAAAAGAGCTTATAAGGGAGCTTAAGTTGTCAGATGGTCTTTTGTTACGGTACTGACCATGGAATAGCTTCAAAATAGTCTGATAGCACCCAAGGAAACCTGTGCGTATGGTTCTTCTATAAAATGCTCTGGTCAAATTCTATTATGACTGGAAGAAAAGGGGAAGGGAGCATTCAAGGGAAGAGTCATGAGGATTAACTTTGTTGGAAATGTGTACTACATTCTGTGAAGGATTTGTAACTTTCAGGGCTATTTGGGTTATTAAATCCACCTAATACTTTTTAAAAAATTGCTATGTGGATTATAATGTAATGTTCCAAAACTGATCCTGTCATGTCATATGTTAATTCATTCCTTCGATTTCACTGAGAAAAATCTATGTCTAACGGACTGATGATTTTTACAGTCTATAAAGGTCTGTTACGCATATAAAATTTGTTAATACTAAAAATTAATTCCACCATTTTTCTGAGGTTTGGATCTAACTATGGTTGTTTACCCACCCCTACAATACTTGACCTCTGAAGTGGGATAAAATAATTATAAAACCACGATTCTAAATCTTAAAGCCCAAGGATGTCCTTTTTGAAGTAGACTATCTCCAGGATTCTCATTCATGTAACAATGAAGTCTGGATTTTTTTGGTAATTACCTTCACTTCTTTTCCCCATTTTGCTGTGTTTAATTTGTCAGGAGGTTTGGCCACTTATTGCTGTCCCAACTTTTGTTATAATTCTGTAGGTTAGTTGTTATAAATGAGACGCAGCAATGTATACTTACTCATAAGTATTTGTCTAATGCACATCTGTAAGGCTATTTAAAATTCTCAGAAGGAAAGTGCATAAAACATTGACTTAAATAAACCCCAACAAACCAACCCAACCACAAAAACATTTAGTCACTGTAAGGTGCTTGGCTGAATTTTTCTTCCAAATTAGTTCTATTTTCAGTTTTGAATCTGATAAGTGAACTTTCCAGAGCCATTTATCAGGCTAGCCTTGAGTGTTCAAGCCTGCAAATTATAATCCTTTCATTAAAATTGATAAAAATAGATACTGAAGAAAGTATGAGTCAGCCAAACCAATATTAATATATTTAAGACAATTTTAAAAATTAATTTGATGCAGAAAGGACTAAAGATTGACAAACTGCAGGGATTACCCTATGATCCACCTATGCTTGTTTTCTAAATCTTCCTAGGGTAAAATTAACTGAAAAGGTCATGCGCTTGTTCAGGCTTCACTTTGAAAGGATCAGGCAATTCTAAAGTGATGAGGACTGGGATTGTCTGATTACCATAACTAGGAATAACAATAAATATTTCTATTAGACTGATAAATTCTTTACTGGTGATGGGTTTAGAATAATAAAGAACAGGACTATACAATATACCATCATGGATTATTATAGCTCGTTTGGAAGCTTTACATAGTGAACAGTTAAAAGAAGAGTTGAGAATAGGAGGTATCAAAACCCATGTACTGCTCATGAAGAAAACTTATTCCTGAACCCTAGAAGCTTGTTCATTAAGCATATCTGGGGTGGGAGGTGGGGGCAGAGAAAAGTTAAAAAAACAAAGGAAAAAAAAAAGTAGGCATAAAAGTAGAATTTGTCATATTTCCTTTTTTTTCTTTTTTTTTGATGATTCTGCCTGTAAATTGGAATTTCTAATCAACTAAATGTAACACTTCATCCAAAGTCCTCACAGTAACAAAAGGTGTCATTGCCAGTGAAAGACAAACAGGGTTATAGCTACGACCTATAGGTAAGGTTTCATACTGTTTTAGAAACAAGAAAGTATAACTTCAAATCAGTAGGGATTCAGTATTGTCTGATATGAAATGAGAAATTCTTCCATCTAACTGGTTTTGTGCATTGCCTGAACACCAACCGCAAGTTTGCATGCAAAGTATACTGTCCTTAGAAAGACGCTCCTCTCATCGTCTATGTTTCTTGCTTTCAACAGTAAAGTTGAAAACTGAAAAGCGGTTGTTGGTAGAAGAAGTTTTGTGAATTTGGTTGATTGCATACAAAAGTACGAAGTGAAATGGAAAAAAAGTAAAGATAAATAAGGCAGGTCGTATTTTACTGCTCGTCGGGAGGAAGGATCCTTGACTTCTGTTTGAGAGCTGCACTATAAAGAGTGCTATCTGATTTGCTGTTACAAAACATGTCAGTGTAGATCTAGGACTAAGTGTTTGAGCTAGTCTTTCTGACTCCTTGGAGGCATCTTCCTATCATCTTTTTATTAGAGATGTAATTTTTCATGGGTGCCTGTTGTCATCCTACACATTCAGCTCAATCTAGTAGAAAATATGCTTTGAGAAAATGTAGTCCTAAATCTCAGTTTCTTCTTACAGTTAATCTTAGGCAATAAACAGTGGTGGATACTTCTGGTTTCTATCTGGGTGTAAGACTTTTTAATTGGAATTATCTTTAATGATTCTTGGCATGCAGTAGTCTAGCATAATAAAAGTGCTCCCTTCTCAGACTGACAATCAAATTAATTTCAATCCCAGTTCTCCACTTTTCTGTTCTCTGTTCTCTTCTCCCCACACTATCATTTGTTCAACTGTCTTCTGGCACAGACAGCTGGTGTAAAGAAGAATTAATTTTCCAAATTTGGCACTGATATGAAGAGGTTGGAAGTGTAGACATATCATTTTTGAAGTCATTACTGAAATTCGAGCTCATTGCCAACCCTAATAAAGGATTATAATTTACAGACATGCAGAATGAACTTGAAAAGACATAAATGACACTGAATACTTCATAACTGAATGGACAAATCATGATAACCAAGTGACAATAGAAAAACCTTGTGCACATTATGTGAAATCCAAACTACGTGACAAATGACATATAACTTCAGCTGTAAAACTTCCAAAAGATCTTGAAAACCAATTATTCTGATTCCTTTCTCAAACAATGGGCTCACCTTACATGGCTTTATGTGCCTGTGTCACTATGCCCATTTGTTCAGTAATCTAAATATAGCTTTTAAAAGTTTTTTTCATTACTGCAGAAACATCAGGATTTTGTTAGTCCATGGACTGTACTCACAGTAGGGCACGATACTGGAGTGAGCTGTATGTTTTGGGATGGGCAAACCACCCTTTAGATTCTAGGGACAGGCAATCGGTTTCATATGAAGGATTTCAGCAGGACCATTACTTTCGCTGAGCTTCCACGCAAACTCAGCAAGGAGCTAAAATGTACTGTGGATTAATCATTTGACTCCAGTAAAACTTCCAAGGAGTACTTTGGAACTTTTTCCGAGCCTTCACTGCTTGAGCGAAGCTCCCTTTAAAAAATAAACAAAAAACTCCCCATGTAGCACCATGATTTTATTTTGGTGCTCAGAAACACTCTGTGAGAGCTGTGAGCAGTGCTTATCTTGCAAGTCAGTATTGTATCCTTGTTATCTTACTAATTTTTCTCCATTTATTTATTGTATTCACTCGTTGGGTTTTTGCTTATATTGCTGATTGCCTTAATCTGGGAGGAAGCCTGATTCCTGAGGTCAAGAAAATGGGTTGAGAGCACTACACGTCAGGGCCCTGGGTGCAGTCCACCCTTGGAGGAGTAGGATGGCTGTGTCCAGGGTTGGCTCCTGCTGAGAGCTGCTGCGAAGCAGGTGGGAGCGAGAACCTGCCTCCTCCCCGTGGTGCCCAACTCGGCCGCCCTGCAGCTGTGTCTGCGCCCGGTCGCACACCTCTGCGATGCTGACCCCCACCCCGACCTCCTGACTTGACTTCTTGGCTTGACCTTGGACCTGCCTCACCGCCATGGTCTTAAACGTTGGACTGAGTGCTGCTGCTGACGTAGGGCTTGCTTTCTCTCTGTGCACTGGGATGGAAAGGCCTGCAGCAAAAGCGTATGGTAAGTACCATTACTTTCATTTTGCCACCGATTCACAGTCACTATCTAAGCTGAAAATGATCTGATTTCTTGGCTTACGTGGTAAGTGCCTCCTTAATTAGTCCCCTCCTTTTTCAGGCATGAAACATCCCTTTTTACAATCACTGTTAGTTCTTCAAGGAGCAATACTCTGGTTTTCATCTCCACTTAAATTGTCTTAGTTACTACCCTTCAAGAAACACAGAAGACTCTACCATTTAAAGAAAAAAGAAGTGAAAAAGGAGAAAACAACCAAATAAACTGAACAAAAAGAAATTATTGACAAAGGCATACTTCCAAATGCCATCTGTAACAGAAATAGTGACAATATGTGCCTGGAACGCCTTATCATAAAAGGATGCAAATCAAAACTCATTTCCCTTTATTTTTCTTTGTTGACAGCAGATGTTGTGAACATTAAAAGCAGACAGTGAATGTGTCGAGAGACATATAAAATGAGTCTCTGGAATGACTGACACTTCTGAGTTGTAGGGAATTGACTGATGAAGTGATGATCAAGTTTACTGACTTTGAGGCTATCACAGAGTTATCTTTGTTGAGTTCATAAAATGGAGATGCTGACTCAGAGTATGATTAATGGTTTTATCTAGGAGCTGAATTATTCAACAATTACAAATACACTTTAAAAAGGAGAGATTCTTTTTTAAAAGTCTTTTAAAAATCTTAAATGATGATTAGAAATAGGCTGTAAAATTCAAATCAACACGCATGTGATTTGTTTGCTTGTTTGTTTTGATAAAATGGTATTTTATCTGAAATCAAATCTACACTGAAAGAAAATGATGGAGATCTTGGTGGTCTGTTTCACCTACAGGAACTTGTTAGTCTGGCTTCGCCAAGACTTCACTTGTTTTGTTGGTTTTAAAAGCTGATGAACATTTATGTAATGTTCACATAAATGTGAACCGCAAGGACAGAATTATTTCATGTTTAGCAGATGTCAGTGTCTCAGCATTAAATCCTGTTTATTTACCGCAGATAATAACAATGTCTTGCATCCTCTCTCCAACTGATCATCTACACCAGTGACTTCAGCTGTCTGTTGAATATTTAAACTTGTCTTTGCTATCATACCAGCAGAGATAGACTTTTTAAATGAAATTCAAGCTGCTACATCAATCTTTGCTTTTAAAAGCAAATGTTTTTTTCATTCAGCTTCTGGTATTAGAAAAGCTGCAAGACAGATGACACCAGACAGGCATTTCCACAGGACGTGTTTTTCCCAAAGAGTGGGAACAGCTGTTCTTTTGCGGTGCCAGGGAAGTATTTGGAGATGTGTCACTACCCTGTGCTAAAGTCACAACATTTTTGTCAAGCTGGTCACAGTTATGGACTGATGCCATTCTTTCATGCTGGACTTGACCCACTGACTTGGATGGAGTAATGTTGCAGGACTCATTCTGCATGCATAGCGTGGAATCCCACAGACACTAGATATTTTCATGTTCTTCAATAGTGCTATGAACTAATTAGTACACACCAGAAGTTCATAGAGGTATAGGATATTAAAATTCATGATTACTGACTGACCACAATGCAGATAAGTTCATGCCAGCTTATAACAGCCTGAAGTAATTTACTAACATTTTCTGAATCCTGGCATCATCTTTTGGCTTACAGTTGAATCAGTGTTGGTTGAGGCCACCTTAGTGCACGTGACACCTCCTAATTCACAGCGTTAGTGAAGATATTTGGAATGTTTTAACTAAGAATGGTGTATCATTGAGCACCAAAGAATATCTGTTTCTTCCATTAAAAAAAATAAAGTCTTTTTCTTCAATGCATTTGTTACAATGATGATTATGATTATCACTGAAGTATCCCAGGGCTTTCCACAAAACTAATTGGTACAGTGACAATCCATGCTTTGGCTATGCAGGCAAAGGGAACTGAGGTTCTGTCTAAGTGGCAGTAAGATAGCCCATTACCTTTGCCTCTCCTTCTTTGCCCCCCTTCAGCCCCTTTGACTCCCATCCAGTACCAAAGAGATGTCTCTCTCTTGGCATTGACGGTTGGACTTGATGATCTTAGAGGTCTTTGCCAACCTTAGTGATTCTATGATTCTGTGATTTTGGACCTAGTTGAGGAACAAGTCTAGTTTCCCGAGAGAGGTGGTGAGGTGGGCACAATGTCTTGTTTGCCCTCCTCACGATGGAGGATGCAGCTATGGCTCTGCTTTCAGCTCTCTCATGGAGCCTCCTATTTCTGTGCAGGGTAGTCCTGCTGAGCCTTGTGTTTTGCAAAGGTCTTGGTGATATAGAGATGAGTATGAGCCTTGGAGGTCTTTCTAAAGAAGTACATAGTGAGATTTGTAACAAAGGAGTTACCTACACTTGTAGAGCTATGCAAGAAGGAGATTGAGGGGGGATGTTGCATATCTGCTCTGGAAACACCTTTCTTTCACTCTGGTGCAATGACTTGAAAAGATTTGCGGGAATGTAATTTCTCCATCTGACATCTTAGAGTGCTTCCATATGTGTAAGGAGGGGAGAAAGATGCTTGCCCTTGAGTAGCTGAATGATGACTAAAAATAGGCATCTAGTCTGGACACGGTGTCTCACCTAATATTGGACTACCACTTTCAGTCAGACAAATTGTACCCATAGTGAAAAAGGACATAAAATCTGAGAGCCTTATGAGTTTTCCTTGTCACTACTCTGCATACTAAACAAAGCACAAGCAAAAGCAGATGGAGGGTATTTTAATGCCTTCACATGTCTACGTATCTAGGGAAGAGAGCTTCTCATCACTGTTATTTTCTGAGCACGTCTAATAATTTCTATTAAAGTTCTCAGAGCACATCCAAGTTTTGCTGGTTTTTCTTTTTTTTTGGGGGTGGTTTTTTTTTTATAACACATGTTTTTAGGGGAAAAACAAAGTTCCTTGACAAGAAAAGTTACAGCTTTTATATTTTTCCCTGAAAGCATCTATTTTAGTTAAATTGTCAAAATATGCCAATCTCCTGACAGCCAGAAATTATGTGGGTGTCTCAATATAAGGAAAACTATTTTGTTTTTAATTGTGGCAGCATCTGGAGGAGTGTCCGATCTTATAAGTAGCTCATGCCTATCCAATTTAAAGAGCTGCCAGCTGGTTCAAACTATGCACATGGGCTTCATTTTCTTTACTGCAGGAAACTGAAGAATTCCACTGGAGCAAGTCATGTCTGAACAGCGCTTAGTGTTACTCACTGGGGTATGGTGACAGCTTCATGGTGTTATAATACGATGCACTTCACTGAAAGCTCTGATTAATAATACTAGGCTGATTTTTTGAAGGTATTTGACCAGGCAGCTGTTGCCTACGTATTCAGATTAGTCTTTCAGAAAATCAAGAGAAGAATTAGTATTGTTGCTTCACTGCACGTATCATTCATCCCGAACTCTTTCATTATAAACGTTGAATACTTGTAATTTATGTTATCAATACGTTGCGGTCTTTTGCTTAATGCATAAAAACCCCACATTATTATTTTCTATAGACTCTCTGGCCATGGTAAAACACAGTTATCTGAAAATCAGCTAAGCTCTTAAGAAAGTACCTACAGGCCAAAGCCTACTACAGAATATTTTCAGACTAAATGACAAATATGATATTTTATATTTGTAAATTGTAACACATAAAATTAGTGAAAAAGAAAAGCAGCTTTTAAATATGCACATGACAAGGTAGCAACACAAACAAAACTTGCTTTATATAGGTACAAAGTCGAGCTCCTACTTTCTTTAATGCACTGATTTCTGGAGCAGAGACTGGTTGAAACTTAATGAACATGATGTTCAGGAAAGTCTACCTTGAAGTTTATTAAGTCGTACTTGAAAATTTTGAGATTAAATATTCTTCATAGGGGGAGGGAGGAAGCAAAGCTTCTTTGTTGGTTTTTTTTTTTGTTGTTGTTTGGTTGGTTTTTTTTACAAAACATTGTTTGGATTGCATTTTAATCTTAAAAAGGTCTGTTTTCACATCATTGGAACATATTTTACTACTGTTGTTCCAAAATATTGCTCTTTTATGTATCTGTTTTTATTCAGATCTTTTACGTTTTGGAATATGAAGCTAAGTTTTAAAATTCGTTAAAATTTTTTGTAAAGTATTTCATTGACAAATATATATTTTTAATTTGTCCACTTGTTTTTTTTCCCCTGACTGCAGCAAAAATCTCTCTTCAGGTAAGAACGCTTCTGTGAACATGTGCAATTCTGAGAAATGCAGTCAGATGATTTAGACCTTTAGGACTAGAAAGATTTGAGAAGCCCATTTCCTTTCTGAAACTCAAAAACCTGAATGTAAACTATTTGAATCTGCAAGCAATTTTGGAGGTTCCCATAGGGAAAAGCTTGCTTAGCTCATCCTTTCCATCTTTGTAGCATAGTTTCCACAAAATGTTTTCTCATTTTTTAGTCCAGTCTAGTTTTAGAAGCCTCCAGAGACAGCAATTCTAAATGTCCCCAGGGAGAGAATTACCCCACAGACCTCTCAGTTGGGAGGCAAATTGAATCCCCGTGGGAATCCAACAGTGATCGATTCCTGCCGTGGCTGGACTGGCAGAGCCCTGCTCTCTCTTGCTCAGCACCTCTGCAGCGAGCTCAGTATGATGAACAATAGGACTGAAAACTTATTTGAATCTGAGGACAAGTTGCAATGTGAGTTAAAAGTCCTCTAAATCTCTTAGGACCACATCCTTGCTTCAGACATCATGCTGGGTGACCCAGGGTGGGCAGGAAATATGCCTGTTCTCTTGTGGTTACAAATTCTGCACTCCATGCCTGGGATGTTTCATTAAAACCCAGTAAAATATTTGCAAAGGCAGACAGTGACTTAGTGCATACATGATGATTTTGCAATCCCTGGAAATACTGGGCAACCCTAAAGAAAAAAAAAAAGGACTTGTGGTAGTGCCCCTTAAATGCCACATGCACTCAAGCCTTAAATCTATACATATTCAAACAACTCTTATTTAAAGATGTTATAAAACTACTAATTTGCATCCTGACCTCTGGTTTTCCTTAAAATATAACATTAAAAATATATTGCAGTACATACACTTCTTCTGTGAGCAGTAATACATGCAATTTATTTTTGTGGTAACAAAAGTTAAAGATAGTACTGTAAATACAGTCGATGCATACAAATTGTTTCTCTACGCTGTAATAGCATGTGCATGAGCAGTTTTTTCTTGTTAGGCTTGAATGATCAGAATATCATACTGTAAGAAACATAATTTATTCTCACGTTTATTTGTTTATTAAAAACACAAGCCATTATACATGCTTTAACAACCAGTACTGTGTAATCTATTCCTTTATATTTCTGTGCTTGCAAATTGTGCTTGAAGGGATAAGACTCATATATTTCATCTGGAGCCTCATTAAATGTGTTCTGGATGAAGTGCCAATAATAAATGTGAAAAGAAGGGATGTGCTACTCCCTCCCCCCCAGTCTTCTTGCCAAGTATGTATCACCATGGTATTAAAACATTTAGCATGTGATAGAGAAAATGAGTGATGCACAAAGAGTGTTGCAGTAAGAAGTAGGAAATCCAACCTTGGTGACATAGTGGACAACATGCAAAGTAGCTAATCTTGGAGAAATCTTGGCAGAAGGAGAAACAGCGAATATTCTGGTGGTTCTGGATGGCGACTCTGCAAATGAACCTTTGTGGAAAGTTGCAAACAATGATCTATCGCAACTAGGGATTGATTTTCAGACTTGATTTTGGGCCAAAGTTTGGAGACCACAGACAAAGTTTGGGTAATGTTCGCTGTCTTTGGGCAAAGTCCACTGCTCTGCTTCCCTCTTTTTATGTCACAGAGGATGCTTGGCAGGCCATGCCCCTAATGCTGTGCATTTGTCTGGTATAGCTGGTTCTTCCTTGCAGCTACCCACAGTGCCCACTGATAAAGGGAAGTACCGACGTTGGACTATAATAAACTCCTTTTCTTTATTCCAAGTTACTTTTCATAGCTTTAATGCAAGAGTGAGCTTTCTTATTGATTAATATAATACTCAGCATAACTTGCAGCTGTGAATGTGTTTTTTGTCAGTCTTATATTTACCAACAGCTAGATTAGCTAGTTCGTGTCAAATCAAGAGGGGTCAGACTTATTTTTCAATCTATTCAAACTGAAAGGTTAAGAAGTCTACAGCATGAGTTTGCATTTAGTTGGGTTAGCTTTTTAAAAATATTAATGAGAAATTAAGTTTCTTTAAGGGAATTTTGAAAAACATCAAACAATTAACAGAAAGGGAAAAAATAAGCTTTATCTTTCTACTTAAAATTAATACAATATAGATGGTGATACTATCAGTTCCTTGTATCTATTCCAGAATCCTGATTTCTTTTGGAGAGACTGATTCATGATCAAAGTTGAGTTCAGCTTTTATACTATTGTACGCTGCCCACAACAGTATATTCAGGAGACAGACCACAGAGACATCACAGGAGCTGTGTTATTGGTGCATTTTATGATAAAACAGAACTTTCTGCTGGAAAATACACGGGTGCAATCCATTCATATCACATTGGCAACAGAACAGCCATCAAACAAAAATACTCTTATTGCCTTGAAATGTTATTTTTTCAACACAAAACAAAACTCCTGTGAACACACATTTAGGAAAGATTTTGCCAGAATTTTTTATACTCATATAAATTTTCCCTTGCTATCCTTCACCTGCTTATAAATTCTCAATCCTCCGGATGACACAAAAATTACAGAAAAGGATTTGGCTCCGGAAAACAAGAATAGATTATCAAAAATCAAGTCACAGAAAGAAAGAAGCAACATAAGGCCTAAGTTGCCTACAACCCATATAAGACCCAAACAGCATTTAAAAGATCACAAGCTTGAGCTGCTTCCTGTTTTGTGTTTGCAAAAAGTTTTCATTCTGTTTGAAGGTGTTCGTTTATGGAAATCGAAGTCATTGCAGATAATTCATGATCAGAAACAAGGATTCAATGAATTTCTAAGATTACCTTGTCCAAGTAGAATAGTTAGTTTGATGGATAAAAAGTACGGGAAGAACCAAAGGACTAGCAGTCGGTACATGTTCTCTTTTGTATTTCTCCAAAAGGCTGAGATCCAACATTTATTCCAAAATGAAATTAAACAATTTAACAATTACCTTCAAACATTTGTCATTTAAATGCTTGAACATTTCATAAGACAAATTATCCATGTCTGGTGGAAGAAATTCTGAAAACCAGATTATACCTCTTCAGGTTCATTAACTCTGAATCTAACATCATAATATAAATCATTTCCAACCCAATTTTCAAGAATAGAATTAAATATTTTTAAAAAATCAATTCTTATGCAGCAAAAAATCAGGTCCAGAGTTACCACCACTGCTATTATTAGTAAAGCCCATCTATCTTCCACAATCTCAAATCACTTTTAATTAATCCAGATATTGCAGGATAAATCCCATTATAGCTGATGCTTTCTATCTTATCTCATGTCTTGTATAAAGTATTTTTATTAATAATGTCTCTGACATTGCCTCTGTGAATTCACAGTTTTGCCTTAAGTGGAAAGGGGCTTCACTTTTGTGGTCTAGATCTGCTCATTATGAGGAACTTGTCACGTTATTAAAATCTTTTGCTGATTGCATATCATTACTGGGGTTCAAGGGAATGACTGAAAAGTTTTGGATGCCAGATCTGATACAATGGACCTTCTAATGGCATGACAAAGACATACAGGGTAAGATTCATGTCACCTAATTTTAGCTATGCCTAAGGAAGTGCTTCCATAGACTTAACCCTACTCACATTAAACAAATCCTTACAATGGAAAGATGTATTTAGACATATCTGCCTTTGTTCATTGACTAAAAAGAAAATTTAGGAGGTAATATAAGCTGTATACTGCTTGCACAGCGAGAGTTAGAAGAGCTGAATGATACCTGCAGTACTTAGACAAATACTAACAACATTAAATCTTATGGTGGGGAACTATCCACCAACTAAATAAAAAGCCAGAAATGTAAGTCTAGCACCAATTCTGTTGCAATGATTGCCCTTTGTCATTGTGAGCAACTAATTTTGTTCTTCTTGCTAAAATAGTAAGCAGTTAGCCATACTAATTGATATATTAAACTTACAAGCATCCATGTTCATTTAAATGAATAAAATGTCTCGGCATAAAAAGTATTTGACTATCACTCTGTGAGAGAATAATTTTCTTCTGCCGTTATTTATGTTGTGCTGATCATCCACATTGTCACCTATCTGTGATGTAAGGAAAACTATTCAGACCATTCAATATGATTCCTATTCTTTTTCCACTTAGAGTTTAAAGTGTTTCCAGGGTTACTTACCATCCCACAGAATATTCTCACTGGGGTGTGGGTTTATTACCCTGATATAAAGATCACTCTCTGAAATCTTACGAGTAAAATAAAATGGCAAATTTCCACACAAACATTAAATAATAGAAGGCACAAAAGTAAACAACTATGAGTGATAAAATGCTGTATATCATTCCCACTAATATTTTCCATACTATGTTATGAAATGAAGAATTTTTCATGTAATTTACCAATCAACAGAAAAAAAAGTCAGACCTCTGTAGGGCAGAGCTAGTTGGATTTCAATGAAGAATGAAGCAGAGAACTATACAAGTTGTTAGTTTGGAGGAATAACCAAATTAACAATGAAGAATGAAGCAGAGAACTATACAAGTTGTTAGTTTGGAGGAATAACCAAATTAATATGTTTCATTCAGAAGGATAGTGATAAAAGCCTTCAAAAACATCATCTGCCTATACTTCCAGGCATAGATTTAAAGTGAGGTTTAGATCATTACTAAGGCAGGGAGTAAAGAAGGTCCAGAGACTGAATTGTCAGCATTATGTACAGTTCTTTCATCTTCACATTAAAAATGTATTGCATTTACAAACCATGTGGTTTAAAAGTGTGTTTTCTTGGCTGATTAATCTTTATTTATGCTCACAGGGATAAGCTTAGTGTCCAGTGACTCGATGAAAATTAATTAACTTAATAATTTTATTAAGATGGAATTTGGAGACATGTTAATTGCCAAAAGAAAAAACATGCTGACGCTGATGCTGAGACTGTAAGGTTAACCGATACTGCTGCTCCGGCAGGAGGACAGCCGGGGTACCCCCTTCTCCTCCCACCTCTTCCCACAGTCCTTGTGGTGATGGGGAGGGGGTGCAGATGCAGTGGGAGCATTGACCACCTCCGAGTGCCCGCAGAGGGCAGCCCCAAGGAGCAGGAGCACCCTTCCATGGAGCCTCCGCAAGTCTTCTTGCAGATTTATCCATGGCGTCACCAACCATCTCCGCTTCCCCATCTCCCGAGCCCTGCCCGTGGCAAGTCACTGTTTCTAGTGCTCTTACCACACTGAAGACTGTCTTGATTTAATAGATTAAACATGGATTTTAGCAAGTACGTGTGTTTTCAAGTATTTTGCTGAAATAGGGCTTAAATATAATTATTTGCTCCCTGGGGACATGCTGTTGTGATTTTTGGCTGCATTATTTGTTATTTATGCTGCACCATCAGCGCATAATAATCAGCAAACAAATGTTTCAGTCTTATTTGAACATCTGCTTAACCTCTTCCATTATTCTGAACTTGATTGTTACAATGAAACAAAAGAAAACAAAAAATGAGAAGTAGATGACATCTTGGGGCTAACAATTCTGCAGCACTGGATATAAATTAGAGCTTTTGATACATCGTCCTAAGTACCACATCAATATCAATAAAAATAAATGAGAACTTGGGCTGATGTATGGACTAGCATCACTGAGTCACCTCTCCCAGCCAGTCCCTTGAAAAAGGCTTTCTGTTGTCCCCTGAGATGGAAACTGTGGGGTTTTTTTGTTTTGTTTTGTTTGTTTGTTATTTTTTTCCTGTAGGGGAGACAGTCCTCTAATTCCCTGTCAAGTGAGGCTGCCCAACCTGTTCTTAAATGAGCTGGGAACTCATCTTCAGCCCCAAGAACTCAGGTGTGAGCCCTGGCAATCCTGTAGCAATTTACCATTGAACAGTTTTTAAAAGAAAGCTTTTAATGATTATGCTAATCATCTTGATCTTCAGTCACTTCTTTAGTCAGAAGCATACTCACGGCTGAACGGAAGGTGGTGGCAGACCTGTCCATGAGCAGTAACTAGTTAAGTGAGAACATGTGTAAACAGCGTTATGTGAATGTCCCTATGGGGACATCCCATGGTTATCGGAACTAGAAAATACAAGTTTTTATTTAATAATTACATTCTTCTGAAATATTTTTACGTATTTTACTGGCTTATTTTTCCCTGAAAAGCAGTGAAACACTGCGTAATATCCCAGCACCTACACATACCCATTTTTGGCAAAGCGTACCGTGTTGCCAGAAGACAAGAAGAGAGAAATGAACCACCATCCCCTTCGTTAGTGGTCAGGGCTGAGGTACCGCATAGCTTCAATGATCTCTGCAGACCAGAGCTTTTCTTTCCAGGAGCAAAAGCTTTGGCTGGCAGACTCACTCACCTCTTCCTTGCTCTGTGTGACCTTTTACAGCTGGGAGAGTGAAGGACCTAATACTGAGATGGATTGATACAGATAGGATCTAAGGAAAGCTTTAGATTAATGGGTGATTTAAATGAAGAACCTACCTGTTCTCTGCTTGGAAGTAGAGAGAACTCAGAGTGGAAAAAGGAGGAAGAGACAAGATATGCTAAACCCAGTATGTTTTCTCTATAGTTTGATCTTGGGTATTGTTCTTACCTGTGTTCCATTCAAACACAAAAACTTAGAGTCCACACTGATGAAGTGCCATCCGTTCCTGGACAAAGGTAGAGGTTACCGTTGAAATCATACTTCCCTTCAAACTGGTCATCTGCACAATTTGCAAGAGAAATAATGCGAAAGTACTCAGAAGACTTCCAGCAATTCTTCATATGTTTCTAAAAGAACAAATATGTTCTTCAACATATAAACATACATTGAAATAATTACTGACCAGGGTAGTTTGCTGCATCAGAGAGAGACAGCAGACTGAGCCCCAGAGATCCCTGTAAGATATAAAGGTGATGACACCACTTAACACCCACTACTTAAGTAAACTGAGGTTTAAGCAGCTGCACTTAGTTATCCTGAATGTCTCAGCTGAGGACAGGATCTTCTCACTTAGGTCCACAAGAGAAAGGCATATTCAGAGAAGCAAGAGTGAAGGTGCAGGTGGAGCCTAAGCCGTACAGGTCCTGAACGTGTGTTTTCTTTCTTTTGCTGTGTGGGAAGGTGTGGCCCTCAGGCTGCTTCTCTGTTCTGGATGAACCAGATGGGAGTTGAATGCAATCTGGAGAAGCCAGAGAAAGAGAGGAAGCTCATATTTTTCTGAAAAGTACACAATTTGAATTTAGAAGAGTTCTTGATTTTGTTTTCTAGTATATGTGTATATATACTATGTTCAGGCTGCATAAATTGTTTTACTCCTACAAGAAGAGTGAAAACATATTTACAAAATAAAATGTGTGTAATTAATTAGAGGAAAACACACAAGACTGTCACCAAATTAGATAATTAGAATAGTAATGTTGCTGTGCAGGAGTCAATAAAACTTTAATTTGCTTTTGATAAGTCAATAACTTCAATGTTTTCCACTGAAAAATTAAAAGACCCTCTGGAAACTCCAGTCCCAAATATATGTATGTATACATGTTACTATGTAATTTATCGAATAATAAATCTCTGTGGAGGACAAATGCATTACAGTCAACGATGTCGTGCTGTTGTGAAAAAGCATCATACTGGGATGTATAAACAGGCATACAGACTGCAAGACACATACAGTGATTACTGTTTTCAGTATGGGTGATGCCTTAGGTGATGTACTGTGTTAATTTTGGGCAACACAATTCAAGAATGAAGCAGACCATTTGGACAGCAAAAAGATTGATCAAACATCTGAAAATTATGACTTTTGGAGAAGGAGAGAACACACTGGGGTTATTAAGCTTACAAAAAAAAAATGTAGGGGAGACACAGTAACAGTCTTCAAATATGTACTGCCTTCTGCTAAAGATGAATAATCTACTCTCCTGTCCCTGCTGAACAGGCCAGGAAATAGTGGCCTTAAATTGCAGAAAGGAAGATCCAGGTTAGACACTTGGGGAAAAAAAAAGAGTCTGAAGTACTTGGAAGTACTATAATAAAGTTTGCAATGGCTAAGAAGCTTTAGCCAGTAAAAATTTGTAGGGAATAGATTAGATGAATATTTTTCAGAAATGACGCAGATGTGTATGAAGTTGTCTTGAAGGCAAGGATCAATCTAATATGGCTTTTCCCTGTTTTTACTCTGATTCTGAGACTTCTGAGAAGTGCTTTTGGGTTAATTTCCAGCCTGGGATAAGAGGAGACTGGAATGTTCTTTTCTCTGATCCAAAGCACAGGATATTTAACTCAGACCAAAGATTCCTTTAGCCAGATGTTCGGTGTCTGGCAATGGATGTTTAGGAGAAGCATAGGAAAAATAACAGGATATATAGAGTGAAATTCTTACACTTACTTAGTTTCCAGCTAGAAATTATTGTATCAGTTTTAGTGAGGGACTCCCTGAGCCGAACAGTACACGTGGGTAATTGTGTTTAACCACACACAGATGGATTTATCTTCCATATATTTGTTTAATTACTTTAGAACAGTCAAACCTGAAAGCTAAAACTTGTGTCCCAGTCTAGGACTCCAAGAAACAGAAGCTTTCATGCTGAAATAGAGGCAAAAAAGAGTATTAACTGAAGAAGTTTAATCAGCCTGTTCTGAGGTTTGAAAAGTAACCACAGGTATGAACAGTTTTTTCTTCTCCCTTCAGAAACCTGATGATTTTTATTTTAATTCAGTTTGCTTAACTATTTCACAAATCAATAAAATCAAAACGAAGCAGACCAGAAAAATATACTATAAGAATCTTTTCATTTTGGCATCACAAATGGGTGATGACAGACACACTATCCCGTAGTTGTGTGTCATTGGCCTGAACGGCAAAAAGAAGCTGCAAAAAAAGGCAAAGCTGTGTATGAGCATGTACGTTGCTTACCAAACTTCAGCATAAGTAAATCAACACAGGATTGGTGAAGACTGTAGAACTATGCCACTTTACATTAGCCGGTGATCTGGAACTATATGTGTACAGAAAGGCTTTAATAAAAACAAAGTTGAGTCATCTTAAAGTTATTCACTTAGAACCTAAGAAGTCAAACATGAATTGGCCATCACTGTACATCTGAGAAACGACTTGCTTCACAGAAAGAGGTAAAATTCTGTTTCTCAGGAAAATATTTTTGCAGAGTACATAATCTCAAAAATTCAAAGTGATGTGTCATTGAAAATTACAGGTATTTTTCAAGGTGCTTGTAGGCTTATCTTTTCTTTTATTTCCTTGGGATGAATAATTGATGACTTTAGTTCTGAGTCTTATAAATTGAATTGTGGACTCTGAGGAATAGTCATCAGAGAGAAAGAGAATTCAAGAGTGAAGTGTAAATAGAATCAGCTATGAGACAGCCTGGTGAAAAAAGTTAACTTTATAAGTTTGATTGACTGAAAGAGACTAATGTGCTCAACTGGTCTTTCAAGTTACTGGTCATCCTGAAACCTTTGACCATACCTTTATTTCTGGAAGTAAGCAGAAAGTGAGATTCAGAGGCAGGTTTCTTATGAAATTTATCCTGCCTTGAAAAAAATTTTACAAAATATAAAATAAAACATAAGATTAAACTTAACTGCTAGCAATCCTTTGAAAAAAGATAGTCTTTCCTGACCTCTACAACTTCCACCTGAAAATGCTGCTCCTTGATGTTACCTTTTACTTCATAACCAAAAGTGAATGGTTGTTGTGCTGTTCAGAAACGGTTCATTGTTATCTTTTCAAAATTAGGCTAGATTCTTAACTGTGTTCTTATACAGTCCAGAGTTATATAAACTGATATTGTACTTTATCCCACCCTCCTTATAAGCTGTTCTCATATTATCTGATTAGTTCTGTAGTCACAATCTGCTGTAAACATCTGGCTGAAATATTTCTTTGTTGTATGGTTACATGATATTGTATCCTGAATACAAATAAAAATATATTTAAAAAGAAGAGTGGAACCAAAAGAAACACATGCCCTCAAAGGCTGTGTAAAGTGGGTTCTGAACAGGACTTTTCCCTTACAAATCGCGATACATAAATATAAATCTTTAAAAGGTCACTTTTGTCATTATTCAATGTTACACTGCTGAGGACTATGGGAGATGCTGAGTCCCAGCACTAAAGCTGGAAGTGTGGTTAGACTGTGGACAGAGCTCCCATGGGGAGGCACAGGAGGTCCAGCATGAGTGGTGGAGTTAAGGGCTTTCAAAGAAGGAATGTAGAGGCACAGGGAGGTTAGGCTTCAGCCCTACAAAATGTTTCTCTCAAATGACTGCCTCCAAAGTCCTTCTGAAGAAAACTGAGAGTAAATGTGTGCATGCACATATACCAGCAGAGAAAACTGTTTTGCCCTGTTCTAGTTGCTGATCATAATTTGTGGAAAAGTTAAAGCAAGGGCAAAAGTTCATATTTCCTGCTCCTGCTTCTTCATTTTAGGCACTGGTTTATCACTGCTTATCTTTACCTTTCTTTTGCGTGAAGATGAAGTAGATGAACAGTAAGAGGAATGAATATGACTTTTCTGTTATTGGAAAAATGCTCATTACTGAACTAAGCTGAAAAAATTTAGTTGATTTAAATAATCAGATCATAACTCTGGAGGAAATGTAAAAGCACCTAAGCTAAACTGCAACAGCTAAATATTCTGTTCTAATAACGCCTTTGGCTACGTAAAAATTGTGAAATATGCCTGGATCTATTACTGACAGATATATTTTATTATAGGGTTGAATCATATAATAAAGATCAATCATTTGTTCTCTTTCATTGTTTAAACCAGCAGGGCTTGTTAAGATTCTGAGGGAAGGGGAGTCATTTATGTCAGTAATTCAATATCAGATTTTGTGAATAAGGCTAAATGCAGCATTTATTTTTGAAAACTAGACACAAAGGCCAGACTGCTCCAATACATGCCAGTTTTGCTCCTGTTCCATCACTGAATGTGCTACTTTCTATAGAGCCACTGAAAAGACTGGTAATTTTCATTCTATCACGTTCCAGTAACAGCATGTCCTTCCCTGCATCTTCGACTTTGAGGCATGTAAATTAATATTTTTGGTTTGACAACACAAATCCAGGAAGCATAAGACTATGGTATACATCTATGAATCCTTTGGTTTAGAGATTTATTGCTTCACTTAGTGACATCATACAAAGAGTTCCAACAACAGTAATAGAATTCTTTTCCCACGTGATAACCTTTTCAAGATGGTTGAGACATTTTTGATTCATTGCCTGGCAGAGGATAGTAAAATAGATGTCAAAATGATGATATCCTCTGGACATTTTTCCTCTACCTGCATGCATTAATAATACATTTTAAACATGGCAAAGCAGCTTTGATTTCCATCTTGCAGTAATGGTTGAAGTTAGAAGACGATTAGTTCGTGTATGAAGCAGGGGGAAAGAGAGAAATGCTTTGCCCTCACAGGGTAAAATCAAGAGAGAAAGCAAAACCAAACTGTGCAATCTCTAAGAGATTTCTTCTGAATTTGGTTTGTTAAATGTTCTATAACAGGAGACAAATGATTGAGTTAACCTAAGCTAAAATTTCCACTCCTTTGTTGTACAGAAGTAGTGGTGTTATTACCTTTCTCTTATAGTCTGGAAGATTAGATGAAAGTAATAAGAATTACAGTCATGTAAAAAATTTACAAGTAGCAGTTTATGTGCTAAATGTCTGCTCAGGGTTTAAATAAGGCTGTATTCATAAATACCTTCACAAATTGTTCCTTAGTATGACTTTTAGCTCCTGTAAATCTGTTTACCCAACATTGATAAATCACAGACAATTCTTTAAGAATACTCAGAACTCTGAATATTCATGCTCTGTGTATCAGATTAGTAACTCTCATCATAATTTGGTGTTGGTTTTCAATCTGAATACAATAATACTGAGAACTATAAACAAGGCTTAGGAGTAGGAAAATATATACACACGAATCAAAAGTGAGCTCTTTCTTAAAGAATTTTACACTTCTGTATAACACAAGAATATGTGAATGTAGCATTATATTTAGTATTATGCCCCTATGACAGACATTCTTGAATCTACGAAACCAGAAGTTGATTTATAAGAGCTTAAAATATACCTTTCTAAATGTCAGCAATGTCTTAGGATTTATGATATCATGGAGTGATAGGAGTTTCCTTTTAACCTTAAACACTGTCACTGTTTCAGATTGATCCCACAGATTTAACAATACTATCATAGATAGTGTTACAGATATTATGACACAATGATTGTTGTGCATCAGTTCTACATAGGCAAAGTGAGTCAGAAAGTTTTTGAGGTTTTATTCCAGTCATTGTGACTCCCAAAGCTGTTATCTCCTGTCTTTTTAGCTATATTTGTTCACAGACTGCCAGATGGATGTAGTGACCAGAAAGCTGGTCCAAGATTTCCAGCTACAGCTGAACTTCCTTTGCATTGTGAGCTGCTGAAAATAATTTTGAGGGCAATTAAGAGAAGATATATCTAGACAATTCAGTGCAATAATTCAAAGCCTTGGTAACATGGCTGCTTTCTCTTCAGCTGACCATAGTTATTTTTTTCTTCTTGGAAATAATGTGGGAAGCAATTCAGTCTCCTGTATGCAAATCTGAATGAAGTCAATATGGTAGCCAAATTAATCTGCACGAAAGAATATGGAAGGAGATGTGGGAAAGACTGCAAGGCAGTCTCACTGTAAATGAAATAGGGACATTTGAATCTCAGAGAAATATTTCTATGCTTCTTGCACGCATTTCTCCAATGTCCGTTCTTAGTAAAAGGAAGTAAAATGAGAGTTTACCCTTAAAGAGTTACTGTGAATAGTATATCTGAATTAGTGTAATACAAAAATTATGTTCCAAACAAACATACATGTGACAACGGGAAAAAAAGAAAAAGAAAGAATTTTTTTTCTTAAAACTAGTTTTTGTTTAGGTCTTGTGCTATATATCAGACACAACTTATATCAGTCACAATTTACATGAACTAATGGGTGGAAAGATGTTCTTAGTCTCTCACAAGTGCATGGAAATCTGTGGGAAATGGAAATAAATGTGAAACTCACATTAATTTACTCAGTATCTTAGCGTATGCGGTATCTGTCCAAGGAATGCTATTTATACTACCATATGGACATACAGTATGCTGTGTGGGCTGATAGTGCATTGAAAATAGCATGAATAGCCTTCTCTTGTCTGGGCCTTCCCTACGCTCTTAAAAACTACATGTGACTTTAAATCCACGGTGAAAACAAGAGGGCAATCTGATTAAAACATGAATGTTATGATATAAGGTGAGCTGATACTTTGCTAGGTTTTTATTTTTATATTATTGAGAAGATATAGATAAAAAGAGTATCCAAGATAAAGGGTATGAAAAAGGGGAAAAGAAAATGAAAGCACAATTGGAGGAAGCCAAAACCAGGCATAGCCTGAGGTCCTTCTCAAGCAAAAGCCCTATGAAAATGTATGGATTTGATTACCTATTTCCCATAAACTCTTAAGTAGTCATTTATTTTGCTGCAGAACAGTAGCTAAATGCAATATGGGTTTTCATTGCTATCAGCTCAGGAGCACATCACATAATACTGACTTCACAATCACTTTGCACTCTGATTACATTGAAAGCAACATATTTGGATCAAAATGCTCATCACTATACACCTTTCTCAAAACGATGAATAAACAAATTCTATAGCAAAAAAAAAAGAAAGCAACAAATGTATCAATCTTATTTTAAGATATTAAATACTTCAGTTATTTCACTGTGCTCCCTCAGAGAGAAATGTTGAAATGAGAAAATCCTTCGTCGCTTTCAAAATTAACTGACTCTCCTGTTGGCAGTCAAAGCCCAGAAGCCAGCTATTCTTTTCCATTAAAATAATCCCTCCATGTCCTGGAAGAGGAATGGTTGTATTGGTGGGGACAAGCATTGAAAGCCCCTGGTGACTTCATTCCCTCTGCTAATTGATTTTAGTTAATCTTCTGAGGACTGTCCTACTTTCTCAGTTTCATAATAATTAGCTTCTGCATTACCTACTACTATACACTAGTGACAGCAAAAGAAAATTAAGTTTTTATGAACCTCACATTAAATTTGAAAATCAAGCTGGGATGCCTTTCTAGAAGGGTACGGTGCTGACAAACAAAAATTATCTGGTGTCAATATAGCACTAATGGTGTTGTCTTACATAGAGAAGGATATTATAGGGCTTTAAATTCTACTAATCAAAGAAACAGTCAAAACTAAACAGGAAACATAATAGTGGTCTATTGGTTTAACAAAACTGAGAGGAAAAACTACCTTATATTAATGAAACCAACGAAAAACACCAGTATAGATAAAAGTAAACAAAAATAATGAATCATAGCTGATGTCTGTGAAAACATCATACACTATTCATATGACACCACCACACTATTGACATCCCAAATAATTCCAAAAGCAACTGTGATAAAGCTTTAATGCTTGAAGATTTCACATGACATTCATGAGGATATTCCCGAGGATAAATTAAAAATGATTAATTTATAACTTTTATACAGCACACAGTGTTTTCAACTTTCTGAAATCCATCTATTTACAGCTTTATCTTTATACTGAAAATAAGGATAGCAGAAACTAACAGGGCGGACAAGCCAAGGCTTTGCAGGAATAGACCTTGCTGACCTGGCTCCTAAACCTGATCATGTTTGTGCCTTCCTGAAGAATGTAGCGAGCAATTTCCCTCTCATAGGTCACAAAATGTAACACACAGAGAACTTTTCAGAGGCCGAATTTTGTTAATGGCAATGTGGGAATGAGAAAACATCAAAGATGATCCGAGATAGTATTGAAAGTTGTCTTTTATTTTTCAGTTAGATTGTATATGAAGATTTGCTTTTCTTATCAAAGGTTCAGCAGGAAGAGGTCTGGCAGAGTGCTTTTAAACCATGTAAAGGGGTGTTCATGCATTGATGAGAACCTTTGGTTTATATGACAGATAAAGGAATACTCATTCTTTCAGTTCCATAAATTCTTTTTATGGCATCTATTTCCTCATTATTGTTAATATCTTGCCATCTCTAATACCTTCACTTCAGGATAACTTTTCTTTTCACTCATCTTAATCAAAGGAGACAATATTTTCTTTAAGCTCAGCATTATAAAAATAGTTCATTGTACTGAAAAATCACAAATAAAATAATGGATAGAAAATATGTTAAATACTATGGTGAGAAGACTGCTGCCATGTTCTTCTTGGTAGAGTCATAATGCTCAGACATATTATATTTTACAGTTTTCTTCCTAAATCTATTGATTCTTAGTGCATAAACAGAATCCCATGTGAGTTTTTACTCTTTGCTTGGATCACTTGGAATGAATCATTATAACAATGGAGAAAATCCCAAACATGTTTCTCAGGCAACTTCTTTCGGACCTACTGTAATATACTGGAAGTCTCTAATAAACCATCCGTAACTCAATCTCAGAATACAGGAACTCAGCTGCACACTTGAATTACTATTGAACTGTCTGATGCTAATCCCATTTGTGTTCAGTATGACAGGAAAAACAGGCTTCAAGTTTTAAAAGCAGGGTGAGCTGAATCAAAATTCCATTCTCAAGTGCTTCTGATTTGAATGTTAAATCAAACACATTCCTGTATGTCGTAGCTAATCAGACCAATATCTTACAGGGCTAGAAACCTAAATTATTTTATAGCGTCAATTAAAATCTTCATGTGTGACAAAGTCTTTCCCTAAGTGATCTCTATGATCAAGTTAAAGAATCTCCCACCACTGAAAGCTGTGAATTTTCAGGATATGAAAGGTCACACCAAGAGAAATACATCTACATGCATGTTACTTGGTAATTTTAATTAAAATTTGATTTTTCATTCTAGTACGATCATTCCACGTCGATAATGGGTCCCAGGATGTCCAGAGAGTGATTTGCAATAATAACCTGTTAAATGCCAAGCATTCCATATACAGTGTCGTTACATTCTCCAACATCACAATACATCAGAATAGCAACACAAAATGTTTCTCTTAGGACAACATTTCACAGGATAACTTTTTGCTTACTATATTGAATCATACCACGATGTTACATTTCTGTGAGTCAGCCTTTTTCTGGAATTTGACTTTAACAGCCTCTATCTCCTGTAAAGAATCATGTATTCACATATATTTACCAGGAACATTATACCTGTCTCTTTGCTAAAAGAACAATGAGAAAAGGGCTCTAATAATGTTCAACGAATTCAAAGCATTCTGACTGACAGACCAAGCGATTCTTGGGAATGATCAAATAGCATGCAAAATCATTTCCAATTCTCTGCAAATAGCATGTCTTGTAGAGTCTTGGCTAGTCTTTTCAGAGTTAAAGAGCCTGATTTAGCTGCACACTTGACTTTTGCACTATTTCCTTTACTCTGAATTTTGCATGGCAGGTAGGAGGTGTGAGGCAATCCTCCCTCCAGCTTTTGCGTAGGGTATGCTTAGACTGCCGAAGCATCCATCGCTCCATCTGTGCCAAGGGAGTAGGAAAGGAAAAAAGAAAAAACAATAGGCAGGAACGTGGATACACTAAAGTCCTGATTGTTCAAACTGGATTTCTACACAGAAGTGATTGTGTAGTAAACCTGGGCATTTGAAATCTATGCAGCAAAACATACCCCGAGTTTTATGGGATGGGAAACAGTGATTGTTAGTGTTCTGTGCCTGGCTGACTTAAGCTAGCTCTGAAGCAACAATACTGTCCCTTATTATGAACAGGACACCACCACAAAAAGATCATTAACCTCGAACAGGATTGCACTTACTCTAAAAGTCTATCTGGCATTTTCTCTTCTGGGTTTTAGGTATAGTTTTCATAAGAGGAACAGTGGTGAAAAATAAGGTAGGATTACTTATTCTGCTGAATATGGTTTTACTGATAAATTCAGGCATTTCCTTTCACACTGCCTTTAACCAGAGAGCAATCACAGCCAACTGCAAGCCCTGGTTTTTCCTGCCAGGGCAAACAGGTTTCACGGTTTGGAAAGCTGGACTCGGTGCTGGGGCAGCCTTGCCCTCTGCCAGTTCTGGAGATTTGAAATTATCCTGAGTGGTGACTGCAGTGAGAAGAAACATCAGGCATGCTGCAAACCCATGGACCGCAATCACAGAGAAAACATACCATAAAAGGTTCAGCTTAGGAGAAAATCGTAAAGGCCCTGGCTCTTCTACACAGCACAGATTGGCACCATCGTGCTTTCCTTTATTTCACCACTGAATCCAACTGTGTTACCCAGCTTCCAACAGTCTTTTGAGCGATAGTAGTGTTATGGCTCTGAGCACTTCTGGCTCTGAAATGGAATGCAAAGGTTGATAACCTTCTGGCAATGGACGTAACGCACCCTCTCCCCTGCGGGCAGTCAGAGCCTCAGACATTTTGTGCTCTAGACACTTCCAGATGGCAAATCTTCAGATGCTCCTGATTTCTAAGATAAACTGAATCAGTGTGCTGCTATGGGAATTATGGCTTGCAGGATTGTGAAACTCTGGAGTGCAATTAGCTTATCATCCAGTGGTCACAGCTATGACACAAATGTGGTTTTTAACCCACCAGCTCACCAGCAGAATGACCAGCAGCCCTTGAAAAACGCACATCTTCAGCTGGCTTCCTGCCCGCACGTCTGAGCTGACCTACCTGTTCTTGCTGACGAGAGAGCAAGGTCCTTCAAGTCCATGCTGCTTGCGCAAATACGCCTTAATATACTGTTTTAAAGAGCTGACCTCTCTAGAAAGAGACAATTGGTGTCCCTGGCAGCCGGGCGAAGGGTCCTCTGCCTGCTGTCACCTCTGCTCCTAGAGGGACAGTCCTGCAGTCACATACATAGAATCAGNGTCTTCAAGAGGGTCGTGCTGTTAAGGGGAGTATCAGCTGGTCAAATAGGGAAACCCTCGTTTCTCATTCATTGCATCAGCACTATTAATGACTTATGCTCAGTTTTAACTTTGTCTTCTCTTCTACCAGCTAGAGCTATATCGATGTATTTAACCCTCTCCTAGAAAAATGTAGCCCTGCACCAACGCCCTTTTCGTCGCAGTTCTGTAAAATACCAATCGCCCTTTTATTTTGTGGGTGGGAAAAAGAGGAAAGGAAACAAGGAAATAAAGTAAGTTTTGACATTAAGACAGGTTTAAAATGTAAAAAACCTTTACCATTCCCAATATTTCCCAAACATTAACATGAAAGTTTAGTGTCTTTTTTTTTAAAAAAACCCACCTCAATAGAAGGAGAGAATTCCTCAAAGGGAAGGAGAGAATGTGAAAACAAATCCATTGATACAGGTACCTCTTTTATCAGTTTTGAATCACAGTGACATGCTATTAAGGGCTGTTGAAATATTGAAGAAAACTGCTTATCTGATTTGAAGTTCAAGCAGATGTTTTAATCAAGTATGGTGGCACTTTTAATGCTATCGTTTGTTAATAGGATGTCAGCTTTACATCTCACATCCAAATCACTGTCATCTCAGTGTGGAATGCTGCTATTCAGGTGTCAGAGCGATGCTCTGGCGTAGCCTTTAGCTCTGCTCTGTGTCTGTGCCTGGTGATTTCCAAAAGCTCAGAAGGCAATTCATGAGGAAACAAAGCAGTATGGTTTTAATGAAAGGGGATTAAAGATTCTGGGTCAGGCAATCAGAGCAAAAAGGGGTCCCTCCTGATTTTGATGAAGTTTCTGGAAGCTAAGTGGTGCAATAAAGAATGACTTTTGCAATTGCCTCTCTCTTATCATTAGATTAATGCTGAAAAAAGTGACACTTTAAAAGGTTTATTGCTGCGCTTAGAGATGTAGCACTGCTGCTAAGTGGATGCTTTTCTTGCTGAAAGAGCAATGCAACAAGGAAACTCATGTTGCTTCCTTTCTAAATTGCAGATTTATATCCATTTATAGTTCTAATTCTAGGCCATTATCGGGAACAGAGAATTGTCTTTTCCCCACACACACACATTTCATTTTCCATTACTTCCATGACATTAACAGTTCTGAGTCAAGAATCAAGTCTTCTCACACCTCATGTGAAGAAATCCATTCACATGGCATCTGCATTTCACTGTCTTGCTATAGGTTTCGACCTTCTTTGTACACATTTCAACAGGATGATATGCTGCGTGTTTTCGCTTTATAAACCCTCCCTTCCTAATTATTCGTCTAAAAAAGATGAATCCCATTTCAATTCTCTCTCACAAGAAGCATGAGGTTTAATGAACACTTTTTAAAACTCTTTATGCTTCAGAAGTATATCTTTCACACCACATTTCTAGAGATATTTTTATTCAAGCAACTCTTTCATTGAAAGGTTGACAAGAAGAATTTTGGTTCAAAGCACCTCTGTCCTCTGATCACAATTCTCTTTAATGTTGGCAGCAAAATTTTACTGCTCATGTTTTAAACCAATATGAAATATGGGCAACGAGTGTTAAAAGAATGACTACTCTTAGAGTCCACCGCAACAGTGACTATGAATGAAACACGGGAATTAAAAACTTTAAACTATGCAATATCATAATAGCAAAATCTAAAATCAAAAAGAGAGATACCCTCCAGGCAGGATAATGTGCTGGCAGAATACAGTCATTCTTCTAGGGATGTTAAAACACATTTCAAAACCACTTTGATTTCTATTCCATATGTTAAATGTACTTCTGTTTCTTACTATACCCCTATTTGTAGAAACTCGGTTTATACTGTCTTTCTCTCCAATTCAATAAGGTCTAAGTTTTCATGGAGAGTGGGAACGGGGGGAAGTACTGGTTGAGAGAGGAGGAGAAACAGTAGAAATCTCTGTGTTGACTTCAATAGAAATAAATAAGCAATGTTCAGGAGAAGAAAAAAATAATTTTGGTTTAGTAGTTATAATATCTCATACCTAAGAGTAAGCGTGTAGCTTCAAGGGACTAAGTTTTGTTTTAAGCTTAGAAAAATAGCTTGTTTTCGTAAGAGGGAGCATAATAACTTGCTTGATAACGTTCTGTATCTGAATAGAAAACAAAAAAGCAGCAGTCTCCCAGTGATACCTTCAGGCAAGTAGGAAGAGTCCTAAATGGTTAAAGTGTGCTACCCATAAACCAGAATGACAGCACCTTCTCTCACTGCTACAGCTACACGTACTAAACAGGTTGGTTAAAGAAAAGACAGAAAAATCACTTTTATTATTTTGAGATTGATCAGAAAAAGGACAAAATACTTCTTCTTGCACTTTGTTCCTCCTATGATGTAGAGGGAAAAGAGAGCCCCTACCCCTTTTGGACTTTGATTCATGTTCTTTCTCCGACTTCTTCATCTTAGTCCCTAATGCTTTCTCATGGGCATATAGGAGTTTAATTCAGATCCTACTCCTTCACGGCAGTGTGTGCACTTTAGAATAAGCATGACACTAGTGATCAAGATGTGCAAACCTTACATCTGCCTCTGACCAGCCTCTGTCTCACATGCTGTAGAAATCTATCATTTGATTCCTAATGGCATTGACACCATTCAAAAAGTTTGATGGCTTGCAGGGAACGATGAAAACCCCACAGAGAAAAAACAGATCTCACACAGCTTTAGTAGCAAGAAACTCTTTTATAGTTCAGATTTCCTCACTTAATTGACTCAGCTATGGACACTTGAAAGACAGTTTACTGATAACATTAAAAAACATGTGGAGTTAATATCTGCAGATCATCATGAAGAGTTTTTGTTTTTATTTTTTTAAGCGATGCTTGGAGATGCTACAGGAATCGTTGAAGTCAGTGCAAAATTCTTTCATAATTCAATCCAAGTAAAAGCTTGGATTGAATTTTTTCCTTGGTTAACATTCTGGACTTCATTCAAGCTTAGCATAGGGGTAAGCATAATATTGATCAGATGTAGCAAGCCTATAAAATGTGCAATTTTTGTTTGTGCTAGGTGCTAGGATTATGATATTAAAAGCCAACTTGCAATACAAGCTTTCTTTCTAACCTTGCTCAAATTAGTTATTCTCAGTTTATCTCCCTTGTGCTGGGTTCCCTCCCCACACCTGCGAAATAGGAGTGGTACGCTCCCAGCAGTAACTCTGCAATCCATTAAGTTGTGACTCCTGCAGCAGAATATAGCTCCACTTACAAGAAAATAGCTTCCTTCTTCCTTAAAATAAAGGAAATGAAATAGGACAGGCTGTAAGGTCTTAAAATACTGTCGTCCCCTGCCCCTCAAAAAGATAAGGACTAACTTGTCTGAAATCAGAGTTCTCCATTAGCGATGGTGTAAGTGGATTTCACGTTCTGCGTTCATCTTAACCTGATGAGGCTCCATCTCTATCTGTAAGTCTCCCTGCCAATTCCCCTCACAGCTCAAAGCTTAATGGACCATTCGGGAGCTAGACTGCTCTTCACTGGTCCTACAAATAATAGTTTCTATAAGCCTGGGACTTTTATCCGCAGGTATGCCCCTCTCTACAGCCTGGTAATTCACCTCTAATTACTGCTGCATGAACACCACCATTCTCTCAGGCTCAATTCCATACCCTTTCTCCTCTGTGCTACTCAGTATATCAGAAAATAAATAGATGGTTAAGGCAAGCTCTCCCAGTGCTCTGCCTTCCCCAGATTTAGCCCTCCTTAGCAATTCTAATGCTGGCTCCTACCTCCTTTCCCCAGCCTGTGAGAGTTACCATTTTTATTCCCTGTATCTGGTCTGATTTCAGGTGTTTTGTGAATGCCCTTGGATTTAACTCTTCTGTGGCCATGTGGGATTTCAAAATCCTGTCACAGATTTTGAAGTCCTAATTGTTGCAGAAATGGTGATGCTATCCCACCATTTGCCTCCAGTTACGTTGCGTCAGTTCTCACAAATGATAATGAGATTTGCACTGATGTTGTTCTGTGCATAGTTTGATTACATGATTTTCAGGACAATTATAGGAATAAATGATGATCAGTAAAATTATGATTGTAAAATCTTTAGTCATAGTTAAAAAGGACATTCTGGACAAGGAGATATTTCTCGTTTATCCTTATTTAAGTTGGATAAAGTAAAATGAAACCAGATGTATAAATTCTTTGTTGTAATAGGGATTACTTATTTTGTGAGCTCAAATGTTTCTTTTCTGCATACTCATTTTTAATAGACATAGTTTAGGTCCAACAGTTCTAAGTTTGAAGCCTTAAAAATAAACCTTTGCGGATGTTAATTTTGAAAACTGTAAATTTCTAAACAAATTTCCTCCAAGTAAACCAAGCTCATAATGTCATACAGGGAGTTTTAAATTAACAAAGAACTAGCATACATTGCGGGGGTAATGCTTACATCTCAAGTCCTGGTCAAGGGTCTCATAACGTTTGTCTTTTTTTGTGTAATTTTTTCTATGATGTATATGTTTGTTTCCTGCCACCAGAAATTAAAAGACCAGGTAATGCTGAAAAAATTCTGATGCATTTGCGTACGGATAAAGAAAGTTGTAGTGTTCTGCTGGTACGTCTTGGATAAAGCTTTCTCTATAAGACTAGTACAAGGAGTAATTATCCGCCTGAGAGAATTTCTGAAATCGGGTTTCCAGCAAACTGACTGTATCTTATTATTTCCTCCAGTGCTCTGCAGACACATGTTTTTTGTCAATGCACTCTGTTCAAACAAGTGAGATCACACTGAAGCAGAGCGTCTTGCCTGAAAGGTTAAGATCTCAGTGTTGCGAAAGGATGAGGGACCCCAGGAAATCGAGCTGCCTCCGTCCTCCATCAACTCCACAGGGGGAGCAGCCCAAGTCATAGAATCATAGAATCATAGCATCACTAAGGTTGGAAAAGACCTCTAAGATCATCAAGTTCAACCGTCAACTCAACACCACCATGCCCACTAAACCATGTCCCTAACTCTTTGCAGATTGAGTCTTTTCATCAAGGTGCTGGACAGCCACCTCTTGGTCCCAGCTGCATACAAACAGCCTAAAAAATGGCTCTCTCCCCCAAACCTGTTAGCTGCAGATGAGAGTAACCACTTAATCTCTAGTTAGTTTACCAGTCACAAGGGAGAAAATGCATTTCTGTTCTTTTCCGGGGCAGATAAATTACAATAGTATTTGTAGAGCTGAGCTTTTAAGTTATAAAACCAAAATCTGAAAAGCATAATAGAAGAAATGACAAAAAAGAACAAGTGTGAAGAGGAAAACTTCAGTCGATAGTGAAGCAATAAATGTGACTAAATCAAATAGAACTGTAAGAGCACAATCTCAGTAATGAAGAGCAGATATACTGTGCAATACTGAGGATGAAACAACAGTAGTAATTGGAACCGATCTATTCTTCATTCTTCTTCAAAATGTTACAGTGTTTTATATAAAGTGGGAAGCTTGTTATTCTCCTGAGAGCAGTGAGCTATTAATGAAAATGGATACTAGTTTCCTATCCAAGAGCTTCCAAACTCATTGTAAGTAGTGGGTGCCTCATTTCTGGATGTCCAACTGCAGACTCTTCCTTTGAACTGAGTTTTAATAAAATTACTGAGAAAATGGGTTTTGAAATTAAAAGCCCTTTCAAGAGTCTCCATTTGTGTAAACAAAAATGAAAGCAGCTGAAAACACCAAAGAACTGTTTTGAAGCATGTCCCAAGCCTTAAGGGTCATTTGCTTGCTCTTCAACAGTATTCCACTTACAACTGGGAAACCAAGAAGTCTTTTCTTCGATTGAAAGCCAAAGCAAACCAGGAAGCCAAGTGCCAGTTGTTTATTTATTTGTTCCTACTAAGCCACGGGTGTTTTTTTTTTCCTTGCACTTGAATTAATATTCCTTAACTAAAAGGAAAAATATGACCCAGATGACATAAACACAAGGTTCTTCACTAGCCATATTGGGCTTGATCTTCAGTTAAGCAAAACATTGTACATGGCGTGCTAAGCCCTTGCTAGTAAAATAGCTACATTTTGGTAGAAATAGTAAGAAAATACAAAACAATAAAAATATTTTGAATCAATAAATCTCAGGAGACTGTAAAGCCCTCCAGGACTGTGTAGGTACATTGACAGAAAATGGAATATTCTGGTGAAAATAAAGGTTAAAATGACAAAAAACATTGTAAAAGCTATGTTGAAATTATTGAATTTGTTATACACTTTATCTAGCCAGTTACCCTGGCCATAAAGAATTTATTTTTCGTTCTACTTGAGTGAAGAACAATTTTCATTCTCTTATTTAAAATGAACACAGCATGTGAATAGAACTTTTCCCTGGCTATATGTGAGATCCATATGTTTTAAAAAACAATGAAGAATTATTTAGAATTTTCTTCAGGAAACATGTAAAACCCACAGGAAAGTCTTTCCTGTACAGCAGTAGGACAAAAGGACTACAGTCTCTGTTGTTGGCTTCCATCAAGGAAATCTGGGGCTAAGGGAACAGGTCAGGAAATGGATGGGCTTCAAGAAGTTTTGGATCAAAAACTTTCAGCTTTCCTGCAGGTTACACTGCAAGCCTGTGACAGAGTTAGGTAGATAATCTGTGGCTCAGATCCTAGTGCTTTACCTCTAATTTAGCTTTCTTCTGAAATGTGATCTGCTGAATATTCTTCCCAATGAAAAGAATCTCAGATATATTCAGAATGATGTGCTGTAACCTTAAACATGGCCATACATTTTGCCAAATATTTTAGATACATCAGAGAATCTTAATGATTTTTACAATTGCTATGCAGCAAATTCCCTGGTGTCTTGCCAGATTTTTCCATTTATACCTGATTCCTTGAGTAGTTTGTTTTCAAAAATATCACCCCCTTACCCCACAGCAGACTCAGAGAAAATTTTTTTTGTTTGTTTAATGGAAGCTCCTGTTCTATAAAATTAGTCTTTTAAGTATGCATTCTAGCATAATCATACATGGGTCACTAAAATATCAGACGCTAAAATTAATAAACTTTGGTATATTAACTTTTGCCATTAAGAACATTGTTTTGATGTTTTTGTCAAAACAGTCTTTAATGAAAGACAAAGGTAGTCTCTGCCTGTTTTTTACATTTGATGTCTTCCAAGCATTTTGTTTTGCAAAAATATGGGGGTTAATTTTGCTAACTTCTCCCCAGCTTTCCATCTACCTCAAATCCTGTCAGTAGTTTCAGCTGGGGGAAAATGGGGACCATATTTCAATTCCCCTTTCCAAAATCAAAGAAAAAACCATTTCTGAATATATTATGTGGCACAGAATTGTCTTGCAAATTACTCAGGAGTGGCCACATATCACCGGCAGTGAATAATCTTTATACGGCTGAAATCTGAAAAGCAATTTCTATCTGTAGCCATTTTTATTTTTAACACTGCACCCTTTCACTGGGCTTTGAGTACATTGTATTCCTTTAGAATTACAGACCTTATAAAACTGAATTTTCATTTTAATGCCCTTTCTTCATAAGAGAGATGAAAGGAAATGCTAACCAGCCCGCAAAGAGAGGCTATAGTCTTGATTAAACTCATCAGATGAATGTTAAGTACAAGGTGGAGTGGATATCCATCTGACTGCTTTCACAAAACCCCTAATGCAGCATCTAATCCTGTTTTATAGTATGGCCTGCCTCCGGTTTCAGTAAGCAACTGTTCAAGGTATTGCTCGCAGCTCCTGCCACAGCACTCTTTCAGGCAGAGCGCAGCTTCGGTTTCGGAGTGACACGAGCCCAAAAGCCGCCAGCTCTCCCTGCCAAGACCGTGCGGTCGGTCTACCTGGATCCTGATGCAGCAGGCTCAGGCAAGCTGTAGACCTGGGGGCATGCTCATGGCGCAGCGCGCTAGCCACATCCAGCCCACAGGATGCAAGGAACCCCGATAAATGGCTGTAAGGAAAGGTGCTGTTAGCCAGACCCGCGGCCCCAAGCTGGGGTGGGAGAGAGGTACCGCTTCTGGGCTACGTTCCCCTCCGCACTGTTAGAAAAGAAAAGACAAGTGAAGGTCACTCTTTCCGTTTGATTCTTTCAGGCATGAATGCATTGGTATGTGCATATTTTGAGACAGCATCTGAGGAAAGTGCGTAGACTGGCAGGAGAGGAAATGATTATAAAACAATGGAAAATGCACGGTTGGTATGGTATTAAATTTCCCCCTTGTCCTCGGAATAATCACTAAAACATAATTCTGAAAATCTGAGTTAAAGCAATGTGTGCACATAGTTTGTTTAGGATAGAAATTATATTGTGTAGTACTTTGCATAGGCAGTACAATCATATGCATAACTGCAGTTTTAGATATGATTTTGTGCAAAGATGGTCATTCAAGGGTAAAGGAAATTTCTCAGACTCCACTGACATTGCTCTACAGTTTCAGGGACAAAGGGCTTCTCTGAAATATTTCACACAGATCTTTGTCCCGTCAAGGGAATCTATATTGTTGAAAAATGTATATTTAAAATTTTAGTATATCATATATAGAGAGAGCATATACTATACTATAACATAATATTGCAATACTATTGTAATTTTACTAAACTGGATGTTGTCATTAAATTAGTAATGTAATTATGTTAAACATTACATATCTAATTCTGGGAAGTTATGTTCTGTGACAGAGCTAGTGATTTCCTGTTCTTCAGTCAAAAAGGAAAATTCAAATATGCCAGAAGCAAGATTCACAAAAAACTGACTTGTCCATTCTTGGTATAAAATAATTAAATAAACATGAAATAAAAGTAAATCCTTTTATAAAGTACTCATAAGAGTCTTCATATCCTGAAGTTGCTCAATTTCTGTAGGGGCTGACTTTCCTTTTAACATCTGCCAGCCTTCATCGTCATATTGCAGAAACACATCTTTATGTATAAGCCGAGAAAAAGACTGACAAGGTCTTTGCCAGTATGAAAATCTCTTCTTTGATCTTTTTGCCCACAAAGGGTGATGAAAAAGCAACACTAATTTGCCTTTTGTACTTTCTGGTTGATGAAACATTACCAGTTGTCACAGGATTTTTAAGTATTCATGAATACCAGTGCTCTTCAACATGGATAATACAAGTGCCCTCGATTATTTATTACCCAAGACGTCAAATTGGAGGCTCTGAGCCAGCCAAGTGTTTAGTTTACATTCTGCCTCTTTATTCTGTTTTGCTTTTTGCTTATTTGTTTCTCCAGAGGAGATTGCCTTCTGTTTCTGAAACGAATTCATTGCTGAGAAGCATTTGTAAATCAAAGAGCAGTCTTGTTTCCTCGCTGTCTTTCTCTCTCAGTGTGTAGTTTTAGGCTGACTATGCTCTGCTGACGTGCATTTGAAGTTTCTCTTCAGCCATACCAAGTGAAGATTGTTATGTCAAATTTGTTCAACATTTGCTAATGGCTGTAAAAGTTATTGGAACAAGGACAGAGGGAAGAGAGAAATAACAATCGAAAAGGAAATTGATGTACAGCAAGATATAAGCCTGCACCATGACCACATATTTCTCATTTTTAAAACAAACAGGATTTGTTTCTGGTTATTCTATAACACTCATTAAAATCTATTCATATTTTTTGCTAAGTTTTAATATTTCATTTGTATTTACTAACTTGCCATGTTCCATTATGTTTTGCTTCATTTGTAGACTGTTTTGTTTCAGATCTTTTTATGCATTATTTTCATCTTGCAGTGCCCGAAGGCAACCTATTCTACAATCATTCCAGAAAACAACTGCTTAATTAGTTGGCTGTATCTCTTCACCCTCTTCTTTCTTTTCCTGGCTTTCTTTCCAATAAACTTGATGAAACTAACACAAAGCCTAATTTTGATGCTTTGATAGAGCTTCATTTCATACACAGCATTGTGAGTAACGTTGGGATCTTCTATTTGCTATTCAGCCCTTTCAAATCCAGGCTGAAGCTGAAAAAGCTAAAGGCAGTGGAGGTGAAAAGCAAAGGGGAAGGAGCAATCAAGTTGGAAGGTGATAGTAAGGAGATAGGGAGGGTAGTTATCACAACTGGTGACTGGCCAACCGAGAATAAGAATTAATGCTATTGTACCTTTGCTTCTGCAAGAGTACGTGAGCCCTGAAGAGCTAAGCAGAGGGGAAGGAGCAAGAGATTCAGCTCAGAGAAAGCAATCCTGTGTATCGATTTGTTGCAGCATGGTAGGAACATAGAGTCCACAACTGGTGAATACTACTTTCAATTATACATGTAGCTGAGCCTTTTAAATCAAAGGTTCAGAGATATTGCATAGATGAGCCTTAAAAAGTCAGTCTCTCCGAGCGTGCTATGTGGTATGCTTTGCAGGGCAGTTCTCTCAGCATCAGTGCGTAAGCTGAAAAACTGCCTGGATTAGATACTGATATGAACAATAGTCCAATAACATCCATAGCCATGGGAAAAAGTAGCTGTGTAGGAAGGATTACTGTGGCAGCAGCTGGTGGTTTAGCCAAGGGCTATAGCAAAGCTTATGGAGTAGAGCTGCACTGCTTGCATATTGATGGTTTAACTTGCACATATATATCCCTGTATCTGGGGCTGCAGAAATCAAAATTCCTTATAGAAATGTGTAGGACAGAGAGATTTGTTGACCATATCTGCACCATGTGAATAAATGCACTTCTCTCAAAATCTCAGATGCCTCCCTGGCATGCCCAATGCCAAGTGTGACAGGGGAACGCATTTCCAGAGATTTTCTGGGGTTTTTTTCTGTCTTTTACTCCTGATCAGGACTCCGAAGAATGTTCTTAAGCCATTGGATCTGCACAGCCCCAGACCTGCTGACTCCGTCACTGCTTTGCACACAGTATTGCCAGTGAGGGGACCCTGCCCTGCCTTCCGCGCTCCCTCTTTCCCTCTCTTTCCCTCTCTCTCCCTCTTTCCCTTTCCCTTTCCCTTTCTCTTTCTCTTTCTCTTTCTCTTTCTCTTTCTCTTTCTCTTTCTCTTTCTCTTTCTCTTTCTCTTCAGGGGCAGAAACACCTGCGGTTGTCTCCCCACATCAAGGAGACACTTGATCTCTAACAGAGATCTCAGCTAAATTCTCTTAATCTGAGATCGTAGGGAAACAGTATGGAACTGGGTGTGCTTTGATTTTTATAGATGAGGACAAGCTTACTGCAAACGGGTTTGGAGAGGTACTTTATTGGCCTGGGTCACCGGATAAAGTGGGAAGAAAAGAAGTCTATTTCAGAAGCCTTTTACCTCTTTCTCTATAAATAGGTGTGCTAAGCTTTCCAAGACGATTAGTCAATCCTCATAAAAAGTGAAAAAACCCTAGGATGTGTACATGTGTATCAGAAGGAAATCTGACAAACCTGATACATGTACATGTGTATCAGAAGGAAATGAAGTCTAGTGTATTTACTACAGCACAATTTATCCACTTCATAAAACCCTATATTTCTGTACAAGGAAAAAAGCATTCAGAGTAGAGATGTGTTTCGGCTTATTAGATTGCAAATATTCAGTGCTAGCCGCTTGCACCTATGTTTTTACTTCCTGCTTCGAGCTACAATTGTATAGCATCACATTTTCTTTGCCAGAGACAATGGCAAACTTTAAAGAGCTTGGAAGCATTTGTCCTAGTTACAGTGTCTGATTTAACTTTGCAAAAAATATATCTGTCCAGTGAGGATGGAAATAGTTGTTTATTAAACCTGTAATTTGATAATGTTTACAATTCAACCTCTACTGTCTATAAATAATATATTAAATGGTCAAGTAACTACATACAGAAATTACATAATATTGCCGCCCTGTGATTTTAGTGTCCTGCCATTGCTCCCTTCAATAAAAGCATTAAAAATTGTTCCTTAGTCAAAATAAAGCTGCATTAATACAGCTTATTCTGTTTCACTTGCACATTATGATGTGACATCTTTAAAGCGCACATGGAATTTTGAAAGATACTAAACTTAGTTATGTACCTGAAAGATACTAGACCAATTTCTGTCTCAATGTAAGTCAATTCAACTCCAAGTAATAAACCATTGCAGATAAAAAGGGCTAAAAATATTTTAAACAGGTAGAACTGTTCTCTCTCCTGAGAGAATATTTCCAAAGGAAATCAAGCTGTATCTCACCATCACAGTGGGAAACAAGAAAACATCCTTTTGTGAATGTGCTAAACAGCAAAATGCAAACAAACAAACAAAAGATACAACAAAAAGAAGGGAAAAAGTCAAGAGAGAAAGAGACAAATGAAAGCTCTGAGGAATCCTTAGAGACAGAAATGCTCTCTGAATCCCTCGTTGTTGCCTTGCGGGTCTCTGGCTCTGATAAGGAATGAAGGATGGCTTTGAATGCCGGCCAGTTTGCGTTTCAGACGGTCGATGTAGTCCAGCTTAGCTTCTTCAGTAATAGAAGCTGGGGACAGAAAACCGTTCAGCTTAGCTTCCCTAACAAACAAATTCTGCTTCAGCACTGGAAAAGGACAGAGGGGATGGAGAGTCGTTATTCATAATTATTCATGAGGTCATTTATGAGATTGGCTACTGATGAGAAAGTACAATAAATACCTCATATGTCTTAAACTCAACCATAAAGAGCCTTGAAAGAAGACATGAATAATGATTTGGAAGGGAAAGGAAGAACAAGCTGTCCCTCACTAGTACTCCTGATGTGCCAGTGCCATGGCTTGGCTCTTCAGCGCGAACAAGAACTGAGCAAGAGAAAATTGGCTGCACTGAACAATGCACATTTCCAGCTGGAAAATTCTATATTTCATAGGAATTAGGATTTCCAGGTAAACTTGGGCACCTCTTCTAGTCTTTGTCCCCACATAGGAATACAGGCGAAAGTTGCAAACTATCTTCCATGCATGAGACTTTGCCCTATTATCTCATTACGTTTCCTTATGAATACGCACCTGAAATTGTTTTTGTCAAAAATAAAAGGTGTGAAATGTAACAGTGAAAGAGAAAGTATGAGTAGATTTTAAGGCAGAGTTTGAGCAATTTAATCTTCATTCAGAATATAGGTACCATTTTCTAAGTGCCTGCTTTACTGTTGCTGAACGGATCGTGACAGAGAATACGGAGTACTTAGAACCAAAGCTGTATGAAAAGAGAAAGCAGGATGAGGGGACACGAGAAAGGGGGATGCTGTCTCAAAGCCGCTGAGTCGCTTGGAAGCCTTTCATGTGAAGGGCTGAAGCCACGGCAGGTGGGACTCTCTGCGGAGCCATACGTTACCCGTAGCAGAATGCCTTTCACAGCTGGATCTTTCCAGCCCGTACAGATAATTACATGCGGTGGCAGGGCCATGGGCACTGATGACACTGCTGGAAAGGGGTTGGCTGCAGGGGAGAAGACAAAATGGGTCTGTGGCTGTGATAAGTTGAGAGACATTTTTTCATGTGGACAGCAATGAAAAAGTATTTGGTTGCGTTATATCCTTTAACTAGAGACGCAGTGTGCAACGCAATGCACTAAATCACAGCGGGCTTTGCTTTATGAAGCCAACTGACATGCAGTTTTGAAACACGAATTCTGAAACTATTTGAAACTAGAAAATTTGAATTCAGGCTTGTTGCTCTGCTCAAATTAAACAATATGCTCCAAATGAAAAATATTCTATATAAGGAAAAAACTATATTGGGAGGATTAGGGAAATGAAGCACAAAGCGAGAACAGAGATTTCTGCTGTTCTACTGCTCATACAGTTTAGTTGCGGTGCAGCTAACTAATACAACTTCTTAAATTTTTAGGAGTGTCACAAATGGAGAAACCATTTCTAGAATATGCGTGTGTACACAATATGAAACAGAGTCCGCAAAGGAATATGACTTTGTGGGATCATCCAAAATCACTAGAAACCTTTGCTCTTATTTTTCTTTAAACACTGAATTTAAGTAGAGCATACATAAAAGTTGTCTGCTGAATTATTGCTCCTAGATTTTTTTCTTGATATCTAGCTGTACCAAAGAGATTTAAGAGGTTAGGAAATTATTATGGTGGCCAGGGAAACATATATTTTGCAAAAACATTCTTTAGGGAACCACAAACATTCAAATCTTGGCAGAGAAACTAAGAATTAAATAAAGATATATCACCAGCATTGAAAGAAACAGATCTAACATTAAGTGTGTATCTTCCAACATGAAATTGTGGAATTCTGTATTTATTATTTTTGAAATTCCTTGATCAACTGGTACTCTGTTTACAAGTCAAATGATGATTTTTCTCATTGCTGAATCCACAAACTCACTATCAGTCTGAAAATCAATGATGTGCTGCACCCTGTAATGTAAAAAAGGTTTTATAACTGCAGCTATCTCCTATGTGAAGAAAGAGGACAGATATTACTAGCATTCAAACGTGTTTAATCTTAAATGGGTATTTATTTGAAGTTCTGTGATGTACTAAAACTTCTAGCTACCACTGATTTGTGAAAAAATTCTCTGTTGCGTACAGGTCTGCCCACATGACTCTTTTTCCTCTGGTTGCTGGAACCATGTTCCTGGTTAGAAGGCCAGATCAGCTGTTCTAACCTCTAAGAAAATTTGAATTCAGGCTTGTTGCTCTGCTCAAATTAAACAATATGCTCCAAATGAAAAATATTTTATACAAGGAAAAAACTATTCATGCAAGAATGATGGAAAATTCCATCAAGGTACACAAACATTCCTGTAAGTCTAGGAGACACGATATTTGCTGAGTAAGAATGGAAAAGCCTTATGTGAAATAAAGTTTGAGCTTAAAAAGAAGGTTTATCCTGGGGTTTTTTTTGTAGCTAATGAAATTTTAATAGCCTGTTGAGGAGATTTTTAGACAAACTATTATGGCACCTTATGAAATTTATAGACGTGAAAGAAATATAAAGTACATTTACTAAATAGTCTTGGATCACAGTTGTAAACTTATTTTAGGTGGATTTAAAGAAAATTTCTACTTGTTATATATATTTCATGTAGTTAAAAAACTTGCAAAATAGTTTCTTTAACAGGGTAGAAAAAATTTATTAACATCAGCAACACATATTTGGCTAGTCAGGAAGAATTGCAGAAAATCTGACATTTTCACACCTCCATAATTATAACTTTCCTTTTGGAACTAGTTATTACCAAAAGGAACAATCTGACTACCTCTTTGCAAAATGTTTACCAGCTCTAGAGAAGTCATTAAATTGTTATTCCTACACTGACCTTCAGGTCAGAGAGGGTTTGCTGATCCTAATATCATAAGTGGGACCAATGAAACAATGAACTATTTTAGGTGGCTAACACTGTCCATCGGAAAATTCCTGCTGTTTACGACTACCAAGACGCATTATTACAAGCAAAATATTCAAGCTACAGGCCAACAAATGTATCTATTACACATAAACCGTGTTAACTGCTCCTTGCTCTCCTAGATAATAACCTCCTTTTCCTTCAAAGGTACCATGAAGCATGCATTTAGATTAGTTTTAATAACAAGATCATTAATCAGGTATCAACGCTTGAAGACACTTTGTTGATCAGCAATTCTTTAAAAATATTAGGAATCTTATAAGAAGACACTGAACTGAATGTAAAGCATCCTATGCCACAGCTTGTCAGCTTGGTCAGTTTTGTAGACTATATGATGACGTAGCAATATTTTCAACACTTTGGGCACTAAAATCACATTAATTTTGATTGCCTTTTCTTGGTCAGGGAATAGCTTAGTATGGGGGGGTAACATTCCCCCCATCATGCAGATCTCCAAGTGAGTGCACTGACTGCTGTGTTCAATGTAAACTTTAGTGTAGTAGCTGTTCTCTACCTAAACTGTTGGAATAGGAGAAAGCAAAAATAGGGAATCAAAGAGAAAAAAATGAAAGTAATAAGAAAATAAACAAGTTCTGAATAATGAGCCTGATTTAGCATTCATTTCATCAGTCTTATGGTGATGAATGAAATGAAATCAGAGTTAGTAAAAGATTTCCAAAACGAAGGATTTAAAGTTTGAAAGTTTCTTCTTGGATCAAACGTTAATCTGAAGGATTAAAGGCTGATTTTACCACTGAATAAACATATTTATTGTCTTTTTTGAAATTAATATTACAAAATTTCATTTCATGCAAGCACTTTTGCAAAAGGATTATAGGCAGAATGAGGTAGCAAGCTCCTTCTGCCAGTATCCAAAAAGTCTTCATTTTTCATTTGGGGAAGCAGATTAACTGTCACTAAGAACAGACATGCAATCCTGTATCCTTGAGCTGATGCTAATAGCCAATTAAAGCCTGTTGTGGTGATGCTTTTTGTAACTGAGGCACTCTACATTTTCCAACATACATGCCTAACATTAAAAGCATAAATCTTTATTTAAGCAGCTGAATAAAGGAAGATAATTTTCAGAGGAGCTTAGTTCCCACATATTAATGGACACTATACCTTAATCTCTGAGAAAAAGACCACTTTCTTATAGGAATACTGAAGAACTATGCATGTAACATTAGGCATCACTTTTTGAAAAATCTGAGTCCTACTGTTAGATTTTGGGCCCCCCAAAAATTTGGCAAATTCAGTGTCAAGGATTCAGTACCCCCCCAAAAAAATATATATATCAGAGAGTCTGAAGTTGTGTCATATATGAAAGTAACCAGGTAGGTTCAAATAGCTGAAGACGTTTTCATGGAATCCGTTCAGTTTGGGTCCCTCAGTTGTTTTTATCATATATATGTGCAATAAGTATATGTTAAAAGTAAAAATTATGAATAACATTTTATAGCCTTCACATTCTGGTAACTTTGGATTCCTAATGGGACTTAAGATTTGAATAAATGATATACATAAAATGGAGAACTTATTTAAAATGCTAAGCTACCTTAAATCACCTTCTAAGCATTTAGAATGAGATTTTTTTTTTTTAAGTCTGAAGAAGAAAGAAACAAAACAGAACCCAAACTAGAGGTGATTTGCACACAGAGAAAAATTATGGGAATACTTTGCATTGCTAATGTGACACAAACAGTATCTCATTCATTTTCCCAGCCGTTTTACGATTGATCCCATTCCTGTATTTCTCACAGGAAAGCAGGACATCTGTTATGATTCTACTGGCTGCTTTGATTCCTCTTCATTTGGAATCTGATAAGTCATCGGACTTATCTTCCAGCTTGTTTTGGCTTTCTGATCACAGAATACTGTGTTGAAATAAGTCATTTACCGTAAGTGTTACAGAACCCAAAGTGGAAGAGAGATTAAACACTTGGAGGCAGGTTTGGGATTATCCGTCCCCCAGAAAACATTTCTTTGATGCAATTTTTGTTGCGTCGAAAGGCAAACAATTTGCTTAAGAACCTTCATGGTTCAGAGACAAAAAAGTAAACCTTCTTGTTTTAACAGGATGTACAAGTGGAATATTTACAAGCGTTCAGAAGGGGACAGGGAAAGCAAGCAGGCAAATGCATACTCTGAAATAGGCAGCTTTTGAATTCTATTTTATACCAATAGAATCCAAATACCTTCAGCCTTTTGGAGCCTCTTTAGCACATTGACAAATGTCAGCACCTGCAGATGTCAGTGTTTACCTTAAACACTCAGAGTTTGTCGGGAAAAATGGATATAAATAGTGCTAAGAAATTCTAATTCTCATCTGTACCTCTTCTACCACTTCAATGGTTAAGAGTTAAAAGCCCATCGCAGTGCATATATTTCTTTCTAGCTGAATAGTATCAGTATTCTAAAGAGATTGTATGATGTGAAATGCTGAAGTTCCTTAAGTCCATTACATGCCCCAACTTTGAGATCCAACTAGTCTTTTTCTGTTGTCTGCTCCCTTGCACCTGCCAATATAATTCTTTATTGGTCAACATAATTCTTTATTCTTTCAGGTAGTCAATGAAATGAAAAAAAGTCAACCTGTCTGTAAACAATGAAGCCTACAAACCCCTAAACAAACAAAACAATGCAAAAAGATCTTTCACATATGACAAATGTGAGATTAAAATAGTATGGATAATGTTAAACATTATTTTCCAAATAGGAGTGTATTAGGTTCAGTCAGTCTATGCAGTAGGCCAGAAAGATGGCAATGTAGCCCTTAAATACTTAAAAATATAGTGCTGCCAGCTCTACATTTCATAAAATATGGATAGTTTGCTGAAAGTTGATGAAGAAAAGAAGAACCCTAACCTTCCAAGACAATGTTACAAAATATTCATTACAGTAGACTAATACTGTGGTTTATGGCTTATCCTTGACCATCAGGGATAGCCCTTCTCAAATTATCTTTGTCTGCAATTCCCAAAAACCTGATTGAAATAACTGCATGGGTTGGACAATAGAAATCAGAATGCAGAACCTAATCAAGCTTCCTAAATAATGTATGCACATTGCTACATTACTGCAGCAGGTTTCTCATAATAGCGCTTTGCTACTATGTGAGTGAGGAGACAAGTATGTTGTCTTTAACAGTAAATGTTAGGGTTCCTGTAAGAACTTCATTACCATTCTTAACCAGATGTGACAAATACCACTTATCAGCTGAACAATTAACAGCATTTGATAATCAGCTGATACTGACAAGAAAGAAAAAAAAAAGACTGTTTAATATTGATACCTGATAAAAGAGCCTCGATGCATGATTTTTTCTGTGGGTGGAGGTGCACTAGATAAGCTAGGAGGGCAGCCCGATGCAACCTGTAAAAGGTGAGAGTGACCCTTACATCTGTGATGTTAGCTCGTGATGACAATCATTAGTATTGAAGAGACATGAGAATTTCAGCATCATTTTCATTGTCATTCATAAAGGGTAATTAGTGTCTCAATCGTTAACACTTCCATTACAAACAGGCATGGTTTCACATTGATAACAGTGAGGGCCATACATGAAGAAGCAAAGGGGAGTGGAAAAGATAAGATTTACAACTATTATATCCAATATAGGGCAATATAATAATTCAGTCATATAAATCTTCCTGCAATACAAATGAGTGAACAAGGCCCTTCAGTATCTCTCCTTTCTTATATATGCGTATATGAAGTATCATATGGACATTTCTCATTCATAACCAAGCTCTGCATGCAATAATGACACTGTGCCTTTGGTAGTAATAGTGAAGACAGCCAAGAAGAGTTACTATTTTCTCTATTTAGGAAGAATCTTCACTTCAAGGCAGAACTACTTCACCATTTTTACTGGACTCATCTCTCATTAGATGCAACACATTCTTCTGTGAAGATTTACAGTAAAGAACTCCAGTGTTTAGTAATTATCAAACCTTTAAAAATCTTACGAGTTTTTCACAAGTTACTCAAAAATCCACTCTAATTTTATAGTATATAATTAATGTCTTTTATTAGTTTATGAAAATTGTAGTAGTTTGCTAAGTCTGTGGTACAAAAAAGCCCTCACTAATATTAATTTTCTACAGTATTTGCATATAGAAAATAGTCTCCCTATGCTGCCATTCTGGAGTACGAGTAGAATACATTGAAGGATATTTTAATTCATACAATGAAAATTAATGGATTTTTCACTGGTTGTTAAAAGAGTGTGCTTGCTTATATATGTGTGCGTGGGTGTATGCAGATAGATAGATAGATAGAAAGTCATATATTTAACTGTGCTTACTCAGAAACAGTATCATTCTGAATGTGGCTTTATGCAATGGAAATAAAGCTAACTAGAAAGGAAATTAAAGCTGATCAACAGCCATTTTTGTTTCCTAGAGGCTTTGAAATGTTGACAGTAATAAGATGCATCAGTATGAAGACTTGTTATTTCATGACTTCATGAATAAACTATGAATTTGGTTTACAATTAATAACATTTAAAAGTACATTTTGAGATTACTTCTGTTTCTTTTGAGTTTCTGAATATTTAGGTGTAGCTTTTGAACACATTTTAAACTTCTATCCATAATTAAGAAGGTTAGAAATTCACAGAAAATATAAAATAAGGCTTGCACAATCACCTGACACTAGCAGCAATTGCTTTGAGAAAAACAACCAATCTAGACATTCAGAAAGTTGGCAACCAGGTGAAAAAAGGAAATAATACATCTTTAAATGACAGAAATATTTTCCATTCTAATTAGTAAAAGTTTACTAAAAATTCGCAGAACAAAATACTCTTGCCTACATCAGAGGAAGTACCTCACAAACCACTTAACTTCATAACGATATATAAATCTTGAAGAGGCTTGAAAAAAAAATTAAAAGGGATAGAGATCTCTGCCTTCATCCCATGATGTAGAAACTCCCTGAAGATTGCAGCGCATAGGGGCCCCAGTAGCAAAAGCTTCTTGTCTGTCTCCACTCTTATCTTATGCTTGGTTGCGTCAGTCTCGTAGGCCCAAGGAGCACAGGAGAAGATAAGTGGTTATGCCATCCGCTGACCGGCTACAGCATTCGTGTCCTCTTCCACATGTACACCAGCACCGGATCTACCATCGGGATAACAGGATGATAGAAAATACTTCTCCAACAAATTCAGGAGAGGCAAGTTTTCATCTTTTATGGGTTGTGGTTAAATTATTTGTGCCTCTAGTTTTGGATCTTAGGAACACTTCAATTTGTATTTCTCCATAAAAACTCATATAAGCACCTACAGTTTTCCTGCTTTTTCCATCTGGCCAGTCTGCTACATTACTTGTATTAAAATTGTTCCTTATTGCCATTTTTGGACTATTACCTTACTGAACTTATGAGCTGAAAGTTTCTCATTTGGTTGTGGTCTTGAGCAGTGGACATTGATATTACCAGTTAGGTCTGGCAAGAAGAGAAGAATTTATTAAGTGAAAGATTATGTTTAGAGTTCATGATAATAAGTATCAATGTGAAAGAAGCATAACACAAGTATATGACAATATAATACGAATTTAGAAAGTGACTATGATTTCTAAGGTTTGATCAGGCATGACAGGACTCATTTGAACATTTTAGTTAAAATTACAGTGTATATTTAAAAGGAGAAAGCAATATTACATCTTGTGTGTGTTGCACCAAATACAATATAATATACGTCAGAGCTAAATTGTAACATTTTCTGCTGCCTCAGCAAATATCTGTTTGTAGCTGCATCTTTGAAAAAGGCAATAAAGCAAAAAGGTTATTCATCTCACTATGGGGATGTAAGTTCTATTTACTTAAAATGAAATTCTAAGATGCGCTGTTTCTGTTTTTGTATGAACAGTTTATAGCTGTCATTTAGAAGTAGCACATCTTCACCCTCAGTAAAACTGCCTTCCAGATGAAAAAAATATGATGTTTACTTTGTGATAAACAATTTCCAGGGGAAAGGTGATGTTAGTCCTGAGATAAGTCGTGAATTTTGAAAATTAAAAAGTACAAGCAGCATGTATATATTAGGGATGTGTCTAATAAAACAAGTATTCTAAGTCTGTGGGATCACAAACGTTTCCTGGCGTGTAACAATCAAGTTTCTTAGAAACTGGCTTTTCAGTTAGAAAAGGACAAAACATTTTATATTGAATATCAGCCACCTTGAATCTTCATGCAAAGCTCAAGAGGATTCTCATGCACTCCTATTTAAAGCTATTAAAGCGAAGTGTTTGGTACTAGACTGGAGCGAAGAAGCGGGAAATGCTAGAATGAGGGTACACTCATATGAATCATAGAATCATAGAATCACTAAGGTTGGAAAAGACCTCTAAGATCATCAAGTCCAACCGTCAACCCAACACCCCCATGCCCACTAAACCANGGTTGGGTTGGTGACAGGGGACTTGCTATGGTGTTACACTGAAAAGACTAGATGAAACAACAAAGGTGAAATTTTTAAAATGTTCTAGATATCTTTACAGCAAGATAGCTGAGGAATCTGCACTCGTACCTAGGGGTGTCAACAAATTCTGTGGCCAGAAACAGGCTAAGATGTACACAGGACAACTGTTTCTTCAGCCAGAGAAGGAAGTTAGGTAGGTTGACAAAGCTAGTAAAAAAAATTGAAAACCTAAGATCAAACACATAGATATTAATTGTTTTTAATTTTTGCTCTCCATGCTTCAAATCTCAGAAGAAAGAAATAAAAGTGCTCCATTTGGAAGATTTTGTCCCTGAGTCACTTTAATCAACTCGCAGCTCACAGGTCTCAGAAAAGAAAGGGTTCACAGGACCCTGTAGTGCTGGGCCTGCCTCCCCAGCGCAGTTAGAAAATAGCAAGAGCCTTAAGAGAAAGAAATAGGTCTAAGGAAAATAACTCCCAGTCAAGTCCAAAGTGTTAAATAAGGAGGGTTGTAAGGCGCAGGTCATTTTCTAACTGTGACAACAGCTGTAATGTGCAGTTTGATCCAGTATCCAAAATCTTTGTTACCATGTATATTACCTAACGGCCTCTTGATTTCAGCCTTTTCTTTGGTATCTTTGCTATCTTCCTTTTGGCTCATTAAGTTTCAAGGCATGGATGCCACGTGCAAGTCACACGTGGGAGATCTCATCGCAGCCTGGCATCATGCAAGTGTGATGTCCCCACTGCAGCAAAGGTCTAGAAGCGAGATGGATTCAAAGCCAAGACTGCGGCCTGAAGCAGTATACCAGGCAAGTTCTCCCAGTTGCTGCCAAAAAGAGCCGTGCTTGGCATGGCAGGGAGGGAGAGGACTGTGCAAGCAGCACCCAGTGATGGGCTGTCTGACAAATGACTCTCCCACTTCTGTTTGATGGATGACTCAGGATAAATGTACTGTTTATTATTTCTTACTAAGTATTTGTAATATGTGTGTCTCATATACCAACATGAAATAGGAGGTAAAATCCTAATCTTTGCACCAAAGAGCTTCCTTTCTTCATATTTCGTCATTAAGGAACTATTTCATTAAAAAGGATACAGGAAAACGTCTTTTGTCATTTTTTTATTCTCATCATACATGATGAGCAGAAAAAAAATTCTTACTCAGACACTCATCTCTCTTTTAAATGCCTACTTCTTTTAGTTTCACATTGATAGTATAGCTGTACAAGTTTAATGTGTGAAATAGCTTCGTCATAAATCAGTGCCTCCATTTTGTCTTTTACTTAATTTAAATTTTTCCTTCAAGAGCCCTGTGTGTAAATAATGATAGTATATTTTGTGCCAAATGTTTTTCAATACTTTCATATCTCTGGAATAAATTATGGAACATTATTCTAGATGGGGAAGAAAAAAATAGGCTTGATATAAATTTCTCTCCATCTTACAGTGTGTGTAGTGTAGTGGTAAACATATTTGTAGTTGGTGGTAAATTCCTAATGTCTGGAGCCCAGCAGAAGTGGCAGTCTGGCTATAGAAGATGCACACATGCTGATGTTTCAGCCTCTGACCTGTATGCATGTGACAATGAGCTAATGTCAGCCCCTCTTCTGCCCTAATCAGGCACAAAATTGACTAAGAGAACAAAACCCTGCCAGTTGATGAAAGAATATTTTCAGCTGAGTAACAGATATGAAGAGAGATCTGGTGATGTCTGACCATAAGTTCTGGGGTTAGAAGCTCTAATTAGCCAGGTGTGATCTCCATGCTACCAAAACTGGATTATTTTAAGAATTTCCCAGCAGGTGGAATTTTGACAGTCCAGTGATAATGTATTTTTGCGTAATAGTGACACATGGAGTCAGGGCTGACCACAGCTAAGAATTTCTGATATTCTCTGTATTGCAGCATGCTGCTTGCTATCTGGTCCCTAGACATACCTGTCACAGCTTATGTCTGGTTTAGAACCAGAAAGTTTAATGTATCTCTACATTTTATTTAGACGGACTAGTGAGTGAGAATATGAGTCAATATCTCACTATTATAATTTACTCCTCTTCTGTTCCTGTTTGAAAGGTGCCTATGTGCTAGAGGTGGGTCTTCCGCAGACTTCTTATGTGAGTCTACACAAGGCACATAGACTATCTCTTGCTTCTTTAAGGTGAAGATATTATTTCCTTACCTAGCTGAGCAGTTGTAAAGATGAACCACACGAATTGTTGTGAGGCACTCGGATACTAACCTGAACTGGACAGTCAGTGTTTTGTCAAGGGGTAAGAAGTAAAGCACATTAAAGAATGTGAGTGCTTTTGGAAGTTAATGGATGCATAGACAAAGCCACACAAGGTCCTAAATGAATCTGTAGAATTAACACAGTGTGACAAGCACACAAACATATTCTTATCATATTGTCTGCTCTACATTTTAAAAGGGCACATCCTACAAATGAAGTAAGGCAGTAGAGAAGGATAAAATAGAGTATCTTAGTAATTCAGTCATTGTAATATCAGTAGCTGTATCTCTTCAAAATAACTTTTCTTTCTTCAACTCTTAAAAAGTATTTGCATGATTTACCCCAATGATAATCTCATGCTTTAAGAAGCAATTGAATGTCAACACTATTATCCTGTACATGCAAGCTGTGTGAATATATGCTATTTGACATGTAACGATGCAGTTCTGTGTTTTGTTGCTGTATGTCCTTTTAATGTTTTAATTTACAGCCTGTGACTCTTGGTTCTACTACTTGACTTGCTGTTACTGAAACATTTGTCTAACATCACTGCTGTTCATGTCTCAGGTATCCTTTTACAGGCAGTACCGTGCTGCAGAGGTTGCCTGCAGTTAGCTTGAGGTGGATACAGATTTTTTTCTAGCACTGAAACACACTTGCTCACTGTAATCACTAGAGGACCAACTGTGGCTAATTTCACACCCATCTTAGGTCTGCTCTTTGCACAAATGTGCCTTTGTACACAACCAAGATGTTATTCACTAAAGGTAAATAAGAGGCGCTTACCTGCAACACTTCAAAATTTTTATTATTTGAATTTTGGCTCTGCTCCGTCATTAATTATGATGTCCATGTTAACAGAGAATTTGTACGTACAAACAATCACAGAAAATAATTACATTCCTAACCAATATTCTATCTGTGTAGATGTGCACATACATATGTGTAAATATACACACTCTTCCCCTCCCCAAACAAAAGGTTGTGCATGTGATCATATATAATTGGATAGACTGGTAACAATCCCCCAGGTATTTATAGTTTAGACATATGATGAAGATGATAGTCTTTCAGATGTCTATAAAATTTGCTGCACACGCTCTGTTGTGACTTTCCTTGTCACTATGCCAACCTTGTTTGAAAATGGAAAAAACCCAAAAAGATCAGTTTAACTGCATGTTTATAAGCAGTGGACAAGACTTTTTGCACTTTGTCTTTCTTGTTAGCGGAAGTAGAAAGCCAGTGACTCACTACATTGTACTTATGTTCTGTCTTGTTTAAAAGTGTCTCTATTTTAAGCAACTGGATGTGATTCTTTGGGTGACCATTTAAGAAAGATTTAAATGTCAACATAAGCATAATAAACTCTTCTTTTCAATTCATCAAAACCTCAGAGCTTTACTGGGAATTTTTTGTGTGATAATAGTTACTAAAAGACAAAGACTCTAGCAAAATCCAACTGGAAACATTTGTGGAGTTTGGGCAAAGATGCATTATTTCACTGTCTTTTCCCAGTATCCCTGCATTTTTCAGAATTAGGCAATTTCAGCACTTAGAAAGACAGAAAACATATGTGCTGCCATTCTGGAACAAGTTTATTCTCTGATGTTTCCACTGTCAGAAGCCAAGAGAATCGGAAGACCATGAGGAAAAATTAATTTTCTTGTGGGATTTCCAAAGTATATGTACATTTGCCCCACTTTTACAGTTGGACTAATGAAACTGTATATTGTTAACACTTTATTTTTTGTATTTTAAATTGGATAAACTACCTGTAGCTCACAAACAAGGAAATTAAAAACCTGTTGAAACATATATACTAATCTGACATGGATTCAAATTGCAAAAGCGAAGATCTGAGGTGCAGTACAAAATATTCCCTCCTGTTTAAGTGTCTGCACCCAACGTTTTTGTGACTCCATTTCTGGAGCTTACCACATCAAGCAATTTTTTATCTGTGTGCATAAGATATATTGGGTAAGGGTTTTATTATGTGAAGCTGTAAGCAAAGGAAATGCTTTTTTTACTGTAAAAGATCAGTATCAAACATAAAAGTGATGCCATTTCTTTATGTGTATGTAATACAACACTAGTTACTAAAAGACAAAGACTCAGGCAACTAGATGTCAGGTAATTGTAATATGCCTGTGGTTGGAAGTATTAACGAACATTTTTTTAATTGTTTAGTGCAGTCGAAAATATACACACTCATCCAATACAATGCCTTCTCACATCCACATTGCTATGTAATGGCAGGTTTGTTTAGCACCTGTAGAAATCCCGAGTAATGTCTTAGAAAGTCATATTTGAGCCATTAAGCATACTACAGCCTCTGTGTAAGTCTGGTATTTGCTCTCAGCACCAGTACTATGAATACTTAACCTATGCTATCCGTTTTCCTACTTGGATGCAGAAGGGAGTTTGGCAAACATTGCTGACAATTAAACAAGTAGTTGGCATTTTCATACCATAGCTTCTGAAGTAAAATGTGTTCGTCTGCAGCGCTGGCAACACAAGGCTTTGCTTCCTTTCTGACACTGTTCTGTTGACTAAGCAGTCAAATACCATGAGGTATTTCCTTTGATTTCTGTATGAAAATAGAGCTACATACCCAGATGTTTACATTTTCCCTCTGATCCAAGATATTCTTAGAGGCTGATCCCAAGCCAACTTAATTCAATAAAACCTTTCATCCACTCACTGGTTCTTGGATCATGTGCTTAATTAGCTCAATCTATGAATCCTTTCAGCTCTTTATCAATATTTATTACGATAATTTAGTTACCCTTAGATTCGACTCCCAGCTCACACTTTAATTTATATTACACGTGAATTTGACCACTTGCGTTTTACAGTGTAAAACTGAAATGTAAATCCCGGTGCATGTTATAACTAACAACCACCAAATTTATTGTGTACAAGATGTCGTGGTTTAACCTGGCAGGCAGCCACACCCCACGCAGCCACTCGCTCACTCCCCCCCGGCCCCAGTGGGACGGGGAGAGAATCGGAAGGGTAAGAGTGAGAAAAACTCATGGGTTTTTCAGACATTCTGAAAAATAAAGACAATTTAATGGAACAGAAAAGGAAGGGAAATTAATAATTATGATGATGATGATGATGATAGAATACACAAAGTGAGTGATGCACAATGCAATTGCTCACCACCCGCTGACCAATAACCAAGTAGCGATCTCTACTTCCTGGAACATGCCCAACGTTCATATACTGAGTATGATGTCACATGGTATGGAATATTCCGTTGGCCAGCTGGGCCAACTGTCCCGGCTATGCTCCCTCCCAGCCTCTCGTGCACTTGTTAGAGCATGGAAGTTGAATGTCCTTGACTAGCAGGGGACTTAGCAACAACTGAAAACATCAGTGTGTTATTAACATTCTTCTCATACTAAATCCAAAACACAGCACTAGGAAGGAATTTAACTCTATCCCAGCCAAAACCAGGACAGTGTACTAAAATACATTCATCTCCGTGCTTGACTCCAATGAGTGAGAGACATATAGGAAAAAGGCTGCACACAAGCGCCGGCTGGCAAATAGGTTTCCAGTTTGGAACAGCTCAGGCAGTTTCCCAAAGGCTTACAGTTGCCAGAGAGGAATGAGCCAGCATCTGGGCTATCCAGGCAATGGATATGCCACAACATGCAGTGAATCGAGGGCACAGCCACATGGGGTGTGGGGAGCATGCTTTCTTTGTGGACAGCGAAAGGGGAATTTATGTTGTATTGGCAGGAGACTTATGTCACTGAGAGGTGAATTACAGTTTCATTTCTGTTATGAAACAGCTGCCAACAGGGTTGATAAAAAAAATACAGAAAGCTAAAAAAATTAAGTCTCTTTTCCTCTGCGAAGTTTTATTATCTTTTGGAAAATCAGCCAGCTAGGTACATTCAGTGCAGGTAGAGAATTTTACAAAAAAAAAGGAAGGAAATCTGCAGGCACAAACAGACCCCACTATTTACTTCTATCAGTGGTGGCCGTTATTCTACAACCATGGCCATTTAAGATTTGGCATGCTATTCATCTAATATTTAAAATTCCAGCAGTTGGGTCAGGACAGAGCCTGTGTAGTTGCAAAGGGAAGCCACAGGCATGGATGTAAAACTCCAGCCAAACTAGACTTTTGCAAAACTACAACAATGTGCTATGTAAATTATTCAACGGCAGCAAATCACGAGCAAAATAAATAAATAACCATCCACCAGCGAATAGCATAGACATATTCTGAGTGCAGTGAAGGAAAAGGATGGACCAGGAGGAGTAAAAGGGAAGAACAGAAGAAAAGGACTAATAGTCACATGCAGCTAGTGCTTACGTGGGTGGATTATATAGCTACATTACATTTATTCTATATATATTTAAAATGTTCAGAGTTGCAATCAGTGGGGGCTAGAGTAGAGAAAAAGATCATTATGTTGTACAGATGACAGCATCTGCTGGCTGCCTCGAGCAGGGCCATTCGTTTGATTGAACAAATCTATGGCCACAGGGAATTTTTCCCAGCAAATTTACTGATGCTGCCACTTGTGTTGCAGAAGCAAAACTGAGGATCAACTTATCACATGATACAGATGGCTGCTGAAGGAACATGCCATAATAACTTCTTTGATATGAATTACCTGAACTACTGGTGTAGGCTCCAAAGTGACAACAACTCTGGAAGCGATATTTTGTAAGGAATATACCAATACATTATGCATAATGTAGCAACTTTCCCAAAATATTTCAAAAGCAATTCAAGGCTCTGCTTAATTACTTGTACTTCCTCTTAGGCCATCCAAAAATGTAGTATTTGATCATTTTTTAACTGTACATGTTAGCGCAATCTGCTCTTCAGCAACCCAGATACGGAAATTTATGTGTGCCGGCAAATTACATCAATTTATTTGCTGTGGTTTAATTTCATTAACACACACGATAAGAGAGATTGAGCTCAACATCTCTCCTTTTATGTACAAATAACCCCCTGGGTGACATATCGTATGAAACCCAATTACTGCATATAACAAAATGACACCACAAATAAAAACGTATTTCCTAATTCAGTTATACTCAGAGATGAACAGTTAGTAAACATACATTTGGCACCGAGTCAGTAATCAGCACCGCTTCCTCGGTTGCGGAATAATCTAAAGCATATGATCCCTGGTAGCAGCAGAAGGGGAGAGGAACCCATGCTTGATCCCAGCCCATTTGCTCCTTGCTTCTGGCCCACTGGTTGCAGTGGGCAAAGCGAGGGCTGCTGTGGAGCATCTCCTTGGGGCACTGCTGTGACAGGTCTGGGCTCCACACCAGCTCTCCATAGGATAAATTTGCAGAGTTCCTCCCAAATCGCAGCCAACTGATTTGTGAACCCATCTGTTTGGGACATGCAGATGCAGGTTTGGCATCCGTAAAATAAATGTGCTTCCCTTTATTAGGCGCATTTGTCATTCTTATTGTAATGCAAGACAGGTTAGTGATTTCTTGTCTGCGGACTCTAGAAAGTGATTTAAGCAGAGCTATTTCCTGTTCCAAAGAGCTTACGACACGTGTATTTTATAGCTGCTTTTTAGAGGACCATTGGAACGACTGACATGGGTATGAAATGGACATTTTTGCTGCGGAAGAACTGAAGTAGAGGGGTGTGCCAAAGCGTGCCTGCTGCAGCTGAAGCAGCAGAGGCAGTGGGAAAGCCTGGCTGCGGGCTCTGCAGCAGCCCCGGCACGAGGCTGTGTGGGGAGTTAGCCTGGTTGGAATCTTATTTTCTCAGGGCTTTGAAATAATGCTCCTCTCTTTGCCATTTACTTCAGCTTCTCCTTATGTGTCTTATCAATTTTTGTGTGCAAGCTAGAACTGAGAATTGCAGTTAAATGAAAAGTGTTTCAAAGACTGTGCAAGCAGCCCAGTCTTTACAATCCCTGAAGCTCACCTTGTGATTCCTTGAATAAACATCACCAAGATACTGCTCCTAGCCGAATCAAGCTTAAACAGAAATGTACAGCATTAAAGTGAGCAAGACAGAAAGATTTTTTTTTTTTTCTGTTTTCTGCACTGCGTCTTGTTATTATTAGTAATAAACATTTTCAGACCTCAAGGAGTTAGACAAGTGAACAGATACCAGCAATCGTCCCCTAAGGGTTAACTGATGTAATAACCTTTGCTTGTTGTACCAGTCACTGTTGCAGAATGTCATGATTTCATAAACTTATATATAGGATCCAAATAAATACATTGCCTTCTACAGGAAAGCAGGACCATTTATCAACCCTGAGGATATTGTCAGGAGAAAATAAGGAAAGTCAAGTGCAGTAATGCTCTTGATATACTGGTTGATGACACCACAAGATGTAAAACACAGCTTGGAAAAAACAGATACAACAAAGGGGTCACTTTTCCTCAAGGCTAGCCCCCCCAGGGATGTATGAAATAACCTTTGAGAACTTTGGAAAGGAGAGAGCAAAATTACATACAGACATAAAAGAGAGAGAGTTCTTTTATCTTTTTCTCTGAAATTTTGGATACCAAAAATTGACACTGCAGGAAATGTCAAGCACATATTGTGTGAGTAAAGCAATTATTTATTGTAGAGTTGGAACTAACACTAAAAGATTCTGAGTTTGGATGTGGTTCATGGCGAATTTGAAAGTTTGGGAACTTAACTGCAGCTTTTGGGCAAAATCAAGTGTGCGTGTGCTTATCTTCTGTACCTCTAACTTCCCTTTGCAATGGGACAATGAAGCCGACTAAAGAATTTTTTGAGATTATGGCTGACTTTTAGATCCAGAATAAGACTAGGGTCAATAATGTAATATGGTATTTCATTCCTTTACCTAATAACACCCTACAGGAACTCCAAAGAAAAGTATGCAGATACAAGTTGAAGATAAAAGCTGATGATATAAGGTGTGACACAGGAAAACTGGTTATGATTTGCCATCTTTGGCATTACGGTTTCAGCAACAGCTTTTATTTTGGCTAGATTTATATTTCTGATTCTATATACTAGCCAGAAGAAAAGCATTTCAACTATTCTAGAAGAATTAATGATAAAAACATTCTTTAAATATTTTATGCAGCAGCCAAAAGAGGTTTTAGATGAATGTCCTTCAATAAAGAAAGTCTGAGAAATGTATTTATGCTGAAGCAAATTGCTCATTTCTTATTAAATTAAAGAAATACAGCTCATGATACGTATCTGTATGTGCCCTATAAATACGTATCACCCAGATAAATTTTACATTCATTTCCTTAGTGTTTAAGCAATTCTGTCCTTGTTAATTCAATTGTTATATTAATGTGACATTAACGTAAGTTTACAAAAACTTCCCCTTCAAAAGCAACAATTTACATTATTCTGCAAAGTACATTGGCTTGCAAGTGTCACTATGCAATATATATAAACATGCATGCCATGCAAAGAAAAGTAATGTGCTGCTCTATTTTATACATGCATTTTTCATTCAAAGATGAAAGAAAAAATACTTGGGCGAAAGCAATAGTACTTGAAAAAGCAATAGCTTTCTTGACATGTTTGTCCCTGTTTGTCCCTGTATTAAATAGTTTGTCCTACAGAAGTAGTTTCACAATCTCCTCTACTGTTGCATCTTATAAAAGTGTTTTCATGTTTTCCCTCATTATTTATTGTTAATGAGTTTTCTACACTCTTCTGAGAGTTTGCTTTGACTCTCCAACATCAGGTCTTTCTTACCGCACTACTGAGATTGCAGTTAAACCCCATTTTCCTGTAACCCATCTATATTGTGCATGTAGGAATCAAATAATTTTAGGACAATTTCCAGTTTCCATAGATTCCAAAATTCCATAAGAAAAGAAACATACCGGTAAGAAATAATAATTGAATCTCTTCAGTAGCACTTTTAAAAAAAGCTACATCTAACAATATGTTCTGTTATTGCTAAAGTGTTTCTTTTGAATCTTCAGTGCTTTAAGAGGGAAATATGTGGCATTCTGCACCTATTTCCCAGTATAGCCCTGTCTAGACACATGATGATTTTCCATTTTCAAGAATCCATATTATTATATGGAGAATAAGAAAAAGATCATGCATTAAAGACAAATTGATCTTGAAAGCTCCCAAAGTGTGTTAGAATAATTAGTTGGGGTAATTTTTTAGCAGGATTATATTAGGGAAAAAGTACTTTCCCAACATCTTTATTTTTACAGAAATTGAATTCACTAACACCTCTAGCTGATGGTATTTAGGTATTGACAATCAGCTGAAATTCAGAAATCTTGAGACATATCTATCTTTGAGGATTTGAGCCTGACAGCATGTCCAACACTTCAAAATACTAAATATTTGCATCTAAAAAATGGTATCTCCTCTTTCCCATGTAGCACTGGAACAATATTCTACATGTGTGTCTGTATTGTAGGTGTGCATAAAAGACAGAGATTGTTATCTTCTTTTACCTTTAATGCTTTAATTTTGAGTGGAACTGTCCTCTGTAGCACTACCAGCACTTACTCATTTCTATTAAGTGTAATAGTGGATCACTACTATAACAACCCTATGAGTATTTCCATCTCTTTTATTATTGCAATGCAGGTAAAAATATGTTGTGTCTGAAACAGTTCTCTGTTTTTTCTTCTTTTTCCTCCTTTTTTTTTTTTTTTTTTAATAGAGAGAGAGAATTTAGTGAAGAACCCAATAGAATTATTTTTTTTTGTCAGTAGTCTGGTTTTGGTTCTGCCACTGAATGTGAAGTAATTCACTTCACCTTCCCCTAAAGGATTTGCTGGTAGTTAGATAGTGAGAACTATTTGTTCCATGTTTTAAGCTAAGTGAAGTAATAGACTTGTGAACTATCACTATAACTTATTTAGTTGCCTCTCTTTAACATTTTTTTTTTTTAAGAAGATTATATAGCAATCTAAGCAAAGAAGAGGAATGAGGTATGATAGCAGGGAATATTACAGTATGTTCAGGATATGTTCCAAGCAACTGAACATTACTGTCAAATAGCTAATGATAATTACTTAATGTATCTACGTATTTATTGCTCTTTAAAAATGTATCAAACACTTATTCTAATAGGTAAGTGCACAGTGAACTGAGTGGAACTTATTTGATTTGTCTAATATATTAAACACTTCAACACATGCATATATAACACATTAACTATAAGGTTGTATTTGTAACAAGGTAAAACACTATGTATCACCTTATGCTGGAAAATACATAAGAAATTGGTCAAGTTTACCTATTTTAAAATAAAAAATGAAACATAGGTGTCCAATTTTTAACTCAACGTGTGGAAGAACTGTTATTTAAGACGAAGCACTAATTCTCTGCACAGACAAAATCTATTCCCTAGGAAGACTATACTACTAAACTCCCCAGTCGTTAATGTGGATTTCTCCAGAAATGGGAGAGGAAAGCGGCGGAGGGATGGACTTTGGAATAAGAGCAATTGTGCTTCACTAAAATGCAGTATATTCTTTTTAAATAACAATTTTGCTTTCTTCTTGTCCATCTAATGGGTTCTTTATGATCCCTCTTCTCGATAGTCTGTTATTGGGTTCCGGAGTCCAAATCCATGGGTATAAACATGAATTATTTATCTCAGAATAACATGAGACAGCTGATCGAAAATGAAATCTCTGCGTATGTTTTCTGTGTGATCTCAGAAAAACTGAATACTAAATCTCTGAGTCCCACAGTAGATGAGTGGAAACCTCAGTTATAGTTTCACTCTGAATGACTTCGCAGTGGAAGGCCAGAGAGCAAGAGACTGTCAAAACAGACATTTCATCCCAGCTCTGGAGGAATGTTTACATAAGTTTTCTAAGCTATGTCTATTGTAGTCTTTATAAATGGGATTAAAACATTGTAGTTATGTGATCCAAAAGCTTTATTTAATCCTTCTTTGTTAGGTAAATTTCATTAAAAAAAAAAAAACAACACAATCAAGAAACCCAACCAAACAACAAATATTGTGTATTAGGAAAAAAGGGGTATCTAGTCACTTATGCAGAGCCCCTTTTTATCTTCTACTGAAAATGTCTACATCATGGATTCAGTAGTGGTTGGGATCTTCCCGCTCTAAAGGGCTTTTATTTTAGCAAATCAGTTCTGCGGGCATTTCCATTAATATCAGTTTTATACAACCAGTTCAACAGGTCTTGACATACATATTTAACTTCTGAATAACAAAAGGATAACTTCAGATGGTGGAGCAATTTTATAATAGACAAGATACAGAGATGTTTTTTCCCAAAGTTTTCTAAATTGGCCACTCCATAAATAATTACAAACAATTGACAAATAGCCTCAGAGGCTGGAATCCTACTTCATCCATGAGATCAGCACAAAGCCTTATTTTGAAAGCTCAGTGGTACACAAGTCTTGAAAAAAAGTTTTGAAATGGGATGAATTTCAACCTAGAAGAATTATAGCAGTAAAAAAATGGCATTGAAAAATTACAAAGAATTGCAAATATGCTGTACAGATAAATGGGACCTTGATAGGAGGTCTGGTAGACAAATCTGACAAATACTGTGAGGAAGTCTAAAAGGAGGTTGCATCAATACACATGAGTATAAATCATTTAAATAGCTGTACCAAGTAACGCAGTGGGATTACGTATCCTTTGAAACTACAAATACATAACGGGGACAAGGAACAAAACCTAAAAAAACTGCTGGGGTGAAGAGCTTTATCTTCAAAAACATGAACAAAATTTATATCTATTTTCAAGATTTATTCTACTGGCAATTGGTTTATTGTAAAAGGCTAGTGATATAGCTGTAATGGGAAAAAACCCCACAAACTTGAAGAGAAGTTAAGACAAATTTTAAGCAGACCATAATCTTTAAGTCCTTGAAATGTTTCTGAATTTTCCCTTTTTTATTTAACAACCTTTTTTTGTGAGAATGAGGGGTGTCCTCCAAATTTATCAGAAACACTGGAATATTCTTAAACTCTTCTTACGTCCTCTGTCCACTTCAAGCATTTAAAATAAAAATTTAAATTTTAAAAAACATATTTTTTTTCCAGCTAAAAAAGTCTTCCAAAACTTAGTGTCCAAAATATAAAAACTTCAAAAAAAAAAATCCAAAACTTTTAGACTAACTAGTTTTAAGATTTGGAAAAATATTTTTAAGAACTTAGATATTTTAGTAAGAAACATCCATTTTCTCACACACTTGATTTTTTATTAAAAACCTGTTTTTTCATACGTATGAGAGACTAGAAATTAATGCAAAATGGTTATAACTGTGATAACTATTTAAGATTACTTTTATCCTTTGCTTTAGGATCCAGGGAAATTTAATCAGATGCCTTAAAATGAATATTGGTTGCACAAGTATTACTCATTTTACACCACGGGGTAACTGTACACTCATTTCAGAAAGTCATTGGGAGCAATAGCCTACTCAAGCTCTTCACATGGAACTGATGATGATTGCCAATACGGCAATTATATTTAAGTTTACGTGCTGAGCTTGTCAAGTCAATGTTTTGTTGCCATCAGTAGGAAACCCTGCCTATCGCCACACATGGGTGTAAACCTTGGCCAGTCCCTACTGGCGTGTTTACTCTCTCGTGTTGCTCAGATGTGAGAGTGCTGCATTTTAGTAGCTTAAAAGCCTTTTTCCAAGGTGTTTTCCACAGACCTTTGTACAGTGCCAAGATTAAGGAGGACTGAAAATGAAATTTTGTCTGATCACAGTGGGGGCGGAGGAGAAAATAGTAATTAGGTCCTTCAGTCCTTGGCTGTCACAAGGGAGCTCCTGCCAGTGAGGTGCCTCTGTGCTGCCCCAAAAGAACTGTCCCAAAGTGTCCCTCTCTCTTCAGGTCAGTAACAGCCTGCGACAAGCTTGTCCTTACACACCTGGGACTGAAGACTTAGAGTTCTTGTGGTGATGGTTTTGAGGCTTAAAATGTCTGTTCTTCCCTTTGTTTGCAGGTGGTGGTTAAAAAGCAGACAAGAAGTTGTTGGTGTTTTTTCTTCTATTCAGATAAAAGGTATAAAAATCTTCAATAATAACCAAGAACTTAAGTCTCTGTAGCTATTAAAAGACATATACATAATGTGATTGTGCTGGTTTGGGCTGGGGTAGAGTTAATTTTCTTCACAGTAGCTAGTATGGGGCTGTGTTTTGGATTTGTGCTGAAAACAGTGTTGATAACACAGGGATGTTTTAGTTCCTGCTGAGCAGGGCTTGCACACAGCCAAGGCCTTTTCTGCACCTCACCCCACCCCACCAGTGAGGAGGCTGGGGGGGCACAAGGAGTTGGGAGGGGACACAGCCAGGACAGCTGACCCCAACTGACCAAAGGGATATCCCACACCATATGACAAACACCAGCACTCTGAATGTCCTCCCCTTCTTTCCCCCAGCTTTATATGCTGATTTAGTATGAGAAGAATGTTGATAACACACTGATGTTTCAGTTGTTGCTAAGTAGTGCTTATACCAAGTCAAGGACTTTCCAGCTTCCCATGCTCGGCCGGGTGCACAAGAAGCTGGGAGGGGGCACAGCCAGGACAGCTGACCCCAACTGACCAAAGGGATATTCCATACCATATGACGTCATGATCAGCATACAAGGCTGGGCGAAGAAGAAGGAAGGGGGGGATGTTCGGAGTGATGGCGTTTGTCTTCCCAAGTCACCATTACGCGTGATGGAACCCTGCTTTCCTGGGGGTGAACACTTGCTGCCGATGGGAAGGGGTGAATGAATTCCTTCTTTTGCTTTGCTTGTGTGCGTGGCTTTTGCTTTCCCTGTTAAACTGTCTTCATCTCAACTCACGAGTTTTCTCACTTTTACCCTTCGGATTCTCTTCCCTATCCCACCCAGGGTGAGTGAGCGAGCGGCTGGGTGGGGCTGAGTTGCCAGCTGGGGTTAAACCATGACAGTGATGGTCAAAAAGTAAGAATAGATACTGACTATTTATTAACTTTATTCTAAAATTTAATTATTTAATCTTTCTAATGTGTAGTAATATCTCTTGATTCACACTAATTCTTTTTCAGCATGAAATTTTGTGTTCTTCAATGTTTCTTATATTCTTATTCTTGCATATACAAAATGAAAGCTTATATTGTCTCAGTGTTTTCTGTTGACACCTATGGCTATATAAAAAACAATTACGAGCCAATTTGAAACACAGCGTGGATTCCCACACAGAGATACAGAGGAGAAGGAAGATAAGCAGCACAATTTATATGTTTGCATTTTTTTTTTTAAGAAAAGCCTCTGGAAGGAAGTATAGCCTGTTAACACTGTTTAATGTCAAAGCAAGTCTAATGCTTTTGTTTGCATGAGAGCAGGTCTCCGGGAGGGAAAGCTCTTCCTACAGAAATAGTTCTCATTCTGCAGAGCTTTATGTGCCAAGAAACTTATGAGCAATTAAAGTTCCTCTGCTCGGCTTTCACATTCTCTTTGAATTCCTTGGCTTCTGATTTTAGACTTTATAAATGTCAGCTAAGCATAAACTTTTCACTAACCTGCAAAGGTATTCCTGGTGGACAGCAAATCAGAGAAGAAAACTGCTAATAAATCATGTCTGGTTACATCTGAATGGGACTCTAAGGCCTGAAACTAGCCCTAGAGCACCACACTTTCAAACTTTCGGAGCAAGACTGTGTTGAAGCCACCTTTTTGCCATCCCATCTTGGGACTTACAGCATATTAGATTTGTTGAGAGATAGTCTGGTTGGGATTGACATTGCAACTCCAATTTCAGTGCTAAACATGGGAAAAGAGTTATGGGCACCTGAGTAGACAGATGAACACAGAGAGCTCCACATTAATGTTTATTAGTGCCAAGCATGACACAAAGTTGTAAGATAAACTTATGCCTGATCATTTTTTACCCAGAATATTTTTATCATCTGAGCATTTTAATATAACAGAAATTGTGTAAAAACAATTATTTTCTCAAGAATTTCCACTTTTATTTAAAACTAGCAAAACCTGATATTAATGTTTTAGATTTTTTAACAGAATATCTGGGAAAAACCCCACCTGAAGACTGAAATAGCAGGAAGGCAGTATATTTAATAACCCCTAGGCAAGTCCATCCCTAAATTCATGTAATGCTATCCAGAAAGTAAAGGTAATATAAAATCCTGGCTGCTCTGAGAAAGAAAAAACACTCTCTACCATATGAATTCATTACTTCATCATTAAATTAATATTCACTTCAGATCCATATCCCTTTGAAGGTCACAGTGCGTAGCTATAAAACCTTAAATAGGTTAGGCTGTCTTGATACCAATGACCTCTGCATTTCAGTTAGGCGTCTGTATTTAATGAGGATTCATCAACCTCTTTTCAGGTGGGTGAGCAACAGTTTATTCTCAGCGTGGTGACCCTGGTTGCAAGCTTATTATCATGAAGGGCTACACTGCACCCAAATATGAGTATTTTGAGGCTTTCATTTCTGCTGAACTCATTCAGCTGAGCTATGGGGGCAGCTCTTACTACTGTGATATTTAAATGTTGGATTGTTAACAACCCTATCCTCACATCAGCTGTGTTGCAATTACGTTGCTTTATGAGAGTGCAAGGTTGCCTTAGGAGATAAAAACCTTTTCTTGAAAGCTAAAAATAGTTCCTTTCAATGGGACAAAATGAACAGATTTGTAATTGTTTAGTTTGATGAAAATGAGTAATGGCATACTGTGTATATTTCAGAAGAAAAAAACCCAAAACAAAACACCTGATTTTCTCCTGTCTTATGGCATTGACTGGTGCCATTGCATCTGATATCTACAGAATTTTCAGTGTCATAGTAGTTGTGATTTATACTGTCTTTGCATTTCTTTTGTCCAAATAAGTGGTTAATATAAGCTCAAAGCTCTTTAGAAACTTCTCCACGTGTCTTAAGAACAATCAAAATATATATGAATTTTCTTGGAAGCCTAAACAGATTATTTCCTCTAGAGCAAGAATGTTCTTGAGAGCAAAGACTGGTTTCGATTCTCAAGTAACTGAATATGAACTTAGCTTTGAACTCCCTAGGCTTTTCCTGGAATTCAATATCTTATTCAGATAACAGTGAATGCGGTGTTCAGTCTTCGGTGAAATCTTCCTAAATAGCTGCAAGCACAGTCTTCTGGGGAACAGGAAGAGGAACATCCTTAAATGCACTCAGAAGAGTCCTGTGGTTACACTTGTAACAAGTATACACTTGATTCCTGTGCGTCTTATAAGGAATACTGAATTGCTGAGTACATTGCACTGAGGAGGCTAAATTGGATGGTTATAGCTTNGGTGACCCTGGTTGCAAGCTTATTATCATGAAGGGCTACACTGCACCCAAATATGAGTATTTTGAGGCTTTCATTTCTGCTGAACTCATTCAGCTGAGCTATGGGGGCAGCTCTTACTACTGTGATATTTAAATGTTGGATTGTTAACAACCCTATCCTCACATCAGCTGTGTTGCAATTACGTTGCTTTATGAGAGTGCAAGGTTGCCTTAGGAGATAAAAACCTTTTCTTGAAAGCTAAAAATAGTTCCTTTCAATGGGACAAAATGGACAGATTTGTAATTGTTTAGTTTGATGAAAATGAGTAATGGCATACTGTGTACATTTCAGAGGAAAAAAACCCAAAACAAAACACCTGATTTTCTCCTGTCTTATGGCATTGACTGGTGCCATTGCATCTGATATCTACAGAATTTTCAGTGTCATAGTAGTTGTGATTTATACTGTCTTTGCATTTCTTTTGTCCAAATAAGTGGTTAATATAAGCTCAAAGCTCTTTAGAAAATTCTCCACGTGTCTTAAGAACAATCAAAATATATATGAATTTTCTTGGAAGCCTAAACAGATTATTTCCTCTAGAGCAAGAATGTTCTTGAGAGCAAAGACTGGTTTCGATTCTCAAGTAAATGAATATGAACTTAGCTTTGAACTCCCTAGGCTTTTCCTGGAATTCAATATCTTATTCAGATAACAGTGAATGCGGTGTTCAGTCTTCAGTGAAATCTTCCTAAATAGCTGCAAGCACAGTCTTCTGGGGAACAGGAAGAGGAACATCCTTAAATGCACTCAGAAGAGTCCTGTGGTTACACTTGTAACAAGTATACACTTGATTCCTGTGCGTCTTATAAGGAATACTGAATTGCTGAGTACATTGCACTGAGGAGGCTAAATTGGATGGTTATAGCTTGTAGAAAAATCATAGACATAAACCCCGGCAGCTTTAAGAAAGAAGCTGAAGAAGAAAATGGAAAACCTTGCTATGCAGGAGAAAATATAAATGCATGAAGCAGCATGATGAATTGCCAAATCACGGGAATGGGTGAAAATGAGAGTGTGAGAAAAAATTAGGGCAGAAGCTTTTGCAGAGGACTTGAAAAACCTGCACTATGAAATCAATTACTTCTCAACTAAAGGAGAAGTGTTCAAAGACAGTCAAGAGTGCAGAATTCTCAGATGACACAGATCACTGCCAAAGCAGTAACAGAAAGCAAACATTATGTGCTATGCTTATTTTTCAACTGTATGTATTTTGTCACTTCTCCCATCTCTCCCCTGTGAGTGCCCTGGGGTTAAATCATCTTTTCTATGGCAAATTTTATGGAAAAGCCAAACAACAAATTTCAAAGGCTGGGACAACCAGGGGAGGGGATTCCCTCCCTGAAACCCGAGAGAGGCGCTTGCCTCCTACCGAGAAGGGCAACGAAGCTGGTGAAGGGCCTGGAGCACAAGTCTGATGGGGAGCGGCTGAGGGAGCTGGGGGTGTTCAGCCTGGAGAAGAGGAGGCTGAGGGGAGACCTCATCGCGCTCTACAACTACCCGAAGGGAGGTTGTAGCGAGGGGGGGTTGGTCTCTTCTCCCAAGTAACAAGCGATAGGACGAGAGGAAATGGCCTCAAGTTGCGCCAAGGGAGGTTTAGATTGGACATTAGCAAAAAATTCTTTCCTGCAAGAGTGGTCAGGCCTTGGAACAGGCTGCCCAGGGCAGTGGTGGAGTCCCCATCCCTGGAGGTATTTAAAAGACGTGTAGATGAGGCGCTTAGGGACATGGTTTAGTGGGCATGGGAGGGTTGGGCTGACGATTGGACTCGATCTCAGAGGTCTTTTCCAACCGTAATGATTCTATGATTCTTTAGTTCTTTCATACCTTGATAGCTCTATCTCAATTGATAGAATCATAGAATCTTAGAATGGTTTGTGTTGGCTTTTTACAGTGACTCTTCAGTGCTTTTAAAGAAACTAGGCAATGATGGGGTAAGAGAGAAAACTCTGTCATGGGTCAATAACTGCTCCAAAGATAGGAGCTAGAAAACAAACATAGTCAACTGTTTGAACGGAGGGAGGTCACTAGTGGAGTTTGGTGGGGTGTTGGCTCGGTGTCTGTGCTGCTTAACACGTTCATAAAGGTTGTGGAAAAGGGGGTGAGCAGGAAGGTGACAAAGCTTGTTTCTGATACAGATTTATTCCAGATAGAAAGGATAAGGGTAGACAGTGAAGAACTGCAAAAGGACCATAGTCCTTTTATTATATATATATTTTTATATATATATATTTTTTTTTAGTCCTTATAGACTGCTCGAGTAATGAAAATAGCATATGAAATTTAGCGTAGAGAATTGTAAAGTGACGCACATGGGAAAATCTTTCTAGTTTCACATATAAAACAATGGGTTCTGGGCTGACCATTTTCACTGAGGAGCACAGTTCTTGTCTTATAATAAATAGCTCCATGAAAAACTCACTCTCTCCTCATGCTTCTCTATGGACAATGGCAGAACTAGCCTTTTATTTTCATTCTTTTGTTTTGCTTAAAAAAAAAAACTGCCAAAGGTACTCCAAGAGTTATCTCCAGATAACTAGCCTTTTAAAACACTATTTATTTTTCCAGTCTAGGAAGCCTGCAATGTTTGCCTTGTGCCACATTAATCTAAGGCCATTTGTTCTCCTGATAATTAGCAAAGGACACTCATGGTGGCCCCTTAGTGTTGTGAGATGCATTTTTATATTTGTGACACCATGTTGGGTACTCAAAGCACTTTGTTATCAAGCTTCCAAGATGATATGAATGTCAGGATTTATAGTGGAAGCTGACAAGTGCACTTTAGAAAAGCCATAAATGCGAAGTCTGTGGCCCACTGTGTAACAAAATGGTCAGTGACTGAGGACAAAGGTTAACAAGGTGGAAACAATAAATCTCAGTGAAGGGCTTTTCATATCTATCTCAATATCACATCTAAATTTAACAATGTTTTAAAGTGCAACTAATTGCCCTTAAAACAAACAAACAAACAAGCAAACAACAAAAAAACCCACTCAACAAGAAAAACAAACCAGCAACAAAACAACCCACTTTTCTTGCATTGAATTATTGCCAGTGTTGAACCCAGCTGAGCTGTTCTGCTTATGTCTAATACCTAAAGAAGGATTTTCACTGCATACATACACAGAGGCAGAGAATTATAAGAGTTAAAATACTGTTAGATCTTTTCAACAAGAATGCACTATAATCACAATTTTAGTTCCTTTTTATTCAATAACGGCATCGACCTGTGGTAGCTATGGTTGGTGCACTGGGCAAGAGATTCTTTTCCATCTTTGCTATGTTATATTCTTGTCTATAGGTCAAGATGGTGAGACCTGCTTTTATACAAATATATTAAGACAGAGGCAACTAAAGTCAACAAGACTAAGAAGGCACATTTCAGCTGACAGAGCAAAGGATGAAATATCAACAAATGAGGAGAGATGTCCCAAGATTCATTCAAAATAGTCTCTCCTTTGAAATCAGACCAGCACTTTTGATAGTTTTGCAGGCTGCCTTGACACTAAAGATATTGTTGGGCCATGCAGCTCATTTTTCAGTCAAAGAATGGCTATACATAAAGATTTGTAAAACTGGGATCTTCCAGCATCAGGTTTCTTTTGCATTGTGTATATGTGCTCTGAATTTGTAGGTTTTTACATTTTTCAACAGCTCTACTTCAAAGTCTCTAGGTTTTCTCCCCTGCACTCACCACACAATACTCACTTTGCTGTATGAATTTGCAAAACTGAGAAATTAAAAACTACAGGAAATGCAATTTATTTGGGTGAAAATTTCACTAAGGTGAAGTTTTGGCTTTTTGATAAGTGGATTCCTTGGTTTTCAGAGCTCGAGTCAGAATATTATTACACTGAATAGATTGTGATCTCTCTTTCTCTCTCTCACCCTTAGCAACCTCTCCCCCCAGCCATTTCTACTATAGCTTTTTGGTTCCTGTTGTTGAGGCTAACATCAAAAGCATGTTGAAGGAATAGTACCAAGAAGTAATGTCAGAGTCTCAATGAAAAGATAAAAGAGAGTCTATAAACTGCTAGTTCTGCCAGTGCTCAAGAATTCAAGAAGTGCGACTATTGCTTTGTGGAAAAAGCACAGCAGCCAAGGCTTTTAAACGACATCAAAGCATCTAAACACAACAGAAGTATTACCAAAGACAATTACAATCTGTAGGTTTATACTGGTTTTTATTTGAAGAGATATTATCTTTGCAAGCTAAAAATCATGATCTAAAGCCCCCCACTGTGGGAATAGTACAGTGGATAGGAAACGACCTCCACACATTATGGTATCGATAACGAATGTAACTATGCGCAACCTGCAAATAATCTCTATTTGGTGAAAAGTTCGGTGGTGAAAAGTTTTTTTAGGTTTTCTGCTGCTGAAGGCCCGAGTGACTGAGCTTTGCCCACCTGAGTGCTCATATAAAGTATATACATAAAGTATGTACGAAGGAAGGAATGCATTTTTCAGGGCGAGACAGCACCTGGCAGAGCAGGAGAGGGCACTGTTCCACACCGGGAGGAGAGCGGCTCCGCTGCTCTGCCTGCCCCGGAGTTCAACGAGCTACCACCAAATCGGGCTACAAATCAAATAACGGTTGTGATTTCCACCTACGAACAGCACATGATAACAAACAGACGTGAAATTTGCTCCCTGCAACTTGGGCATTTTTGAGCTGGGACCCCCCGGCCCCAGCCACCCCAGGGTAAGACGGCACAGTGCCTGTACGGATGTACAAAGCTTTCGGGGTGCTCCCGTGCAATACGGCAGACCAGGGTCATTCCGGCCTGCAGGAAGGCAGCTTGGATGCCTCCAGAGTGTTTACATGCCCACTCCCGCACAGCTGTGCATTTTTACAGATATTATACATACATTCTTTAGAACAGAAAAAAAATATTGAAATTTAAAATTCCATAACCCAGTGCGTTTTTCTTTTGAAGTGTTTTATTTCATTCTAAAAGGTTCAAAGCTTTGATATCAAACTTTTTTCTGGATTATGTCTCAGTTTTAAGACCCATGAGCACTGGACTCCAATTTATCAAATAAAGTAGGTGATCACTGAGACAGTTACATGCAGTGAATGAGCAACTAGGCACCAGCCACAGTACTGCCTGAGCGCACCCAACCAAGCAGCCCAGTTTGCTTTAAAATGTATGACATATAACCCCACCTGGAGAAATGTTATCAGAATAATGCTGCGCCAGGACGGTCACAAGGTCAATTCAGATGGAGGAATCTTCCACCCATAAATATACCTAGCACATACCTTATTTAATTACACACTGTTTATCTTGCACTGTTCCTCCAATTTGTCAAGATCATGTCGAATTCAAATCCTCGCTTCTCTATACCTGCAGTCCCCCTCAGCTTTTTTGCCACATGCAAATTTAATAAGCTGTTCTCTCTTGACGAGGAATAGAAAAGGAGAGCGAGGATGAGCGAGGGCTGCGAGGATGAGGAAAGCGAGCCGCGAGGGCTGCCCCCTCCTCGCCCTCCCACCCTGACGCTGAGCATGCACTGCCAACCTGCACGTAGTTTTCCAAACAAAATTTCATCTCAGCCATTTCCTTTGCTTATTTCTAGGAATGTTATATAAGAAAGTATCAAAAACCTTACTGAAGACACATGGCACTGGCTGCTTTTCCCTGTCCCCAAGGTCTGAGCTCCTGTTACCGCAGGGATTTTGATTGCCTTGGCATGATTTCTTCTTGATAGATCCGAGGTAGCTGTCACTAATCTCCTTGTTATCTTCTAGGAGCTTGCAGACTGTTTCTCTGATTATTTCTCCTGGTCTGTTTCTCGGAAATGTGCACTTTTTCACTCTGTAGATCTTTCTTTTTCCCCTCAATAGGACGTGCACCATCCAGACTCTTTGCCAGGCTTTGCCCATCTTCCATACATCCTGGCAATTCACTAGAAAAATTCACTATGAAATATAATAACAGTCTATTGTATAATTCAGTAAATGCAAATAATGATTAAATTGTCATAAAGAGCTGTTGAAATAGCAGGAGCTTATACGTATTATCTCCTTTTAATTATTCTTTTTGTCTGCAAAAGAAGTTGGTTTGTATGCTGCTGATACTTATTATGAATGATAGGAACTTTTCGTAAATAATATTTCTGAAGCTAAGAATTCATGTCAGTCATAATTTGTACTTGTTTCATTTTCTGTGTTACAGAATGGAATAAACAAATATGTATTTAACTACTGCAAAGGAAATGTTACAGTGAAAGGCGATTATGTAAACTAGTGGTCAGAGCAAAGCAAAACACTTAATCTTGTCTCATGCTACGACTTCAGTGTATGATAGGCTTATGTGAATCTCAAATTTAAAAGAGAGGATAAGAAGGTCTATGGTGAAATCATATTTCCTTCAAAATAACTTTTGATGTGAAAACATACTGCACAATTCATAGTTTGAATTCCAAGAAAAAAGGAGAAAAGAAATCTCACTAGTTGTTAATTAATCTCTTTAAAATATCTAAAAAATGCCTAGAAAGCATGTTAGGCTAGTCTGGATATATGGAAAGCATTCAAACATTATGATAAACAGCAAAAATACAAGTTAATTGAAAATTCTGGATAAGAAACCTGCTGACCTGCTGGCCTATATGAAATTATCTGTAATGTCAGTGCATCACTTCTAACACTGTCTGTTTTCTGTCTATAAACTTAATTTCCATGCTATTCCAAACTACACTGTTTTTCATGTGGAACTTCTAGAATGTTTATCACAGGACTTCAGAAAAAAATCCTTGAAATAGTATTAATTAAAAGACTTAAAAAGAAGGAGGTGGGAAGAGATAAAAAATGACTAATTTGGAATAACAGAGGGAAATCAGTTGTCCGTATAACTTTCCTTAATTGTGAACAAATAAATAACAAGCTGGGAAAATTTTATTGCATTTGGAACAGATACTTTTTATTTTTTTGGTAGATAAGAAGCAAGGTTAAGCGGTCTAATTTGTACTGCTCCTTTTCTTCGTTAAATTATCTACATTGTTTACTGTCTAAATCAAAAATTCCAGTTTACTTAAAACCAAGGCACAAACACAGCACCTCTAGCCATGCCAGGGCCCACACTTTTTCTCTGGGATTGACAATCTTTGGTGTCATTGCTGTTCTGCAAAAACTTATCTACATAAGAGCAGCCAAATCATGCGACACAAATAGACTTGCTTAAATCCAAAGATGAGCAAGATGTACAAGATATACTATTGTATTAATATGAAATATCATTTTTCTGTTATGAACATATGACATTTCAGACTGATAGAGAATAATTTAAGATACCACACTGTGAAATACAGCAATCTGGGGTAAAAAACCCACTTATACTCTGTGCAGAAATCAAAGAACAAGTTTTCTATATATACGCTTTTATCAGTGAAAATTTCAAATCTAATGTAACTTCTCAAATCCTCATCATGTTGTAAGGAAATTGAGGATGGACCTATTGATAAAAAGATAAAACAGAAAGATGGAAATCTGTCTTTGAATATAGTCATGTTCCTACTATAACTTTGCTTTCTGAGGAGGAAACAAGAAATAAGTTTGACAGTACTGAAACACCTTTCTTAGAAAAAAAATTAAAAGTTGATCGTTTTCCCACTGAAAGGAGGTTTTTTTCAGGTTTCTAATTACAGCATACTACACAATAAACTCAAGCAACATGTTAAAAAAGAAATTTCCTATTAACATAAATTACTAAATTCCTTAGCTTATATTTTAAACTGTTCAAAGTTTGTTTTGGTTCAGAGTAAAATGAATCTTCAAAACCCTTATGTTCTTTTAAATAAAATTATCTTCTCCAGAGTTATGGTGCTTGATTTGTGGTTTCTAACACAACATTTCCAAACAAGACGGAAAACCTTGATTCAGGAAAATAAGGTTCACTGTTAGTTTCTTTAGCAAAAGCCAAATTGTTATTTTTTCTCAGATGTATAGCAAGATTTTCTGAGGAGAATTTTTAAGGTGCTGCACTTCTGTGAACTTTTAAATTGCCAATGAAATACAAATACTATTGTACCTTTTGGGATCAGTGACTGTCAGATACTGAGTATTATCCTGCCTAAAACAAAGAAGCCTTGGTGTTAATTGGTTGCTACACATTGATTTAATAACAACATTGTTATTACATGCCACCTTTTAGTTAAGGACCTTACATCTTTAGCACACTGATCATCAAAAACTACCTGAGGTGAAGAAATATAGTAACAGTCATTTTGCAAAGGAGAACAGAAGGTCATCCAGGAAATTTTGTACCAGAGCAGCAAGCAAACACAAAACTCTCCAGTCCAAAGATAAACTTTAGTTTATGTAATTTTCTATGTATTAACTGAATATTTTGACCTAAGATACCTGGGAATGAATCTGTGAGATAAGTGTCTGGGAATGTAGAAGTACATGGGATGTTTTGGATAGACAGACCCATATTTCTGGGTCTATAGTGGCTCTCTTGAAAAATCTAAAATTAAAGCTGTATCAAAGCTCTTAGGAGAAGCGTTACATATTGCATTTGTTTTTTTTTTAATTTCCTTTCTGTAATTTTATGGAATATTTTCTACATTTTCATTGCAGCAAATGATAAGTAAAGAAAATACTTAGAAACTTGAACCTAAAAAACACTTAGTAGTGAACCAAGTACAGTGAAAAGTTCTAAGTCAATGAAACTATTCAAAGTGTTACAAGTCTTATGGCTCCAATTCAGGAAATCCTTAACAAAGTGCTTGCCTGAAAAGACCATGTATTACTTCTAGAATCAAGGCCTACAGGTAGATGAGAATGCAAAATGCTAGGAAACAAAAAAACCTCAGTCCTCTCAAAGTGTAAACAAAGACCATTTCTTCAAACATATGTGGGATGTGGCACATATCAGAATGATTGATGGATGTGACAATTATGGCTATGCATGTCTCATTTGACAAGAGCCTCCTCTTCAGCAGAAATTATATCACTGCTTTTGTAACATAATTTATAGTTTGCTCCTTAATGATAGTCTTGGGCAACACCGTGAAGAGAAAAAACAGACTGACAAACACAGGTGATTTAGTGGATATCTTAATTTCTGGGAGCAAAAGTTGCATTTGCTTAGTCCTTTTTGACAGTGACACTTTTCTGAGTAATAACGGAAAAATAACATTGGTGTGAAGTTTGCATTCATTGTAACAATTTTCTTTTTATTGTGTGTGGAAGATACCATCAACCACAATCAAACTGCACGTTTACTAAAGACAATGCAATCGTGGATGTGGGCCAAGGCAAGGCCCGGTGGTGGCCACGGCCATGCAACCTGCTGAACTGCCAGATCAGCAAGGATAAACCTTTCCTGGCACCACAGCTGGGAATTATTAAACTGGGATTTGCTAACAACATTGCTTTTCTTGTCAAATATCAACAGAAGTCCCCACTATTAGTTGTTACGATACCCTTTATATGGTGCTACAAGGAGTTAGAGAGCTGGTGCTGGAAACACCCTTCCCACTCAGACGTCCAGCCCAAGCGAGAGACGGCAGCTGCTGCTATGGGTGACTTATGTATCATTAGAAATGTGCTGCTTGTTTCAACTGCTCATCTCATCAAGTGCGTTCAGATTGCTTTTTGTTGATCAAAACTAGAAATCCGAGTTAATATCTGACTCATTATCACTGCAGAAATAAGGTCATGCAAAATGGTTTTGACACCAGGGTCACAACCAGTGAGAGCGTGACCTGCTCGAGCAATTGCACGCAGGAACGCTCTGCAATCGTATCACAGCACGTTTTATCAGAGTGGTTGTGTGCAGTTCATTCAGACCTTTTCAAAACATCACAGACCTAACTCTGTAATACAGTACAATTATTTTCACTCAAAAACCCCCACATTTTGAAGAAAGTATATAATTAAACTTGAGAAATATAATTAAGTTTTGTACGAGTACCTGCAGAAAAGGTTTCTTGATCTTATCATTTTGATAAACAGAAGTCAACAGTTCAGCAGTAATAATTGAGTCTGCTCCATTAAGTGGACAAAGACATAGCTAAAAATAGCAAGCGCCCCTCCCTGACCCCTCAATTTCATTTGGAGATTTTTATAATTTTTGTAAAAATGTCACCAAAATCCATGTCACAATTTCTATATTCAGACACATGTGATAAAATTCTCTCCATTCTCCGGATATGTTTTTTATTAAATTACTTTTGTCACCGAACTCTATGTGATTGATGATGTGGGAAAATGTGTCCACATACAAGGCATCTGTGCAGTTAAAACCTGAAGGAGCATTTAACACCTACCAATATGGATAAATGTTGCTAGTGATGACCTTCAGGGATTTTTCAGTATGTTGATTTCTATCGAACACTTGTCAAAATGGTTGACTGCTGGATCTAGATGGACTTTCTCTGGGAATTAAAAATCTCTAAGTTTTTTCTTGACCGGTTGTTAACATTAAAAAGTCCCTATTTCATTTTTCTTCTGATGTTACTCCCTAGGTGTTTCTACAAATATGTTTTTGGCTCACTCAGTGTAAGGTCTGTAATATGTTCATCCAGGAATAATCTGCACATCCAGGTGATACAGCCCCCAGGGGCAGGAACAAATCCCCCTTTGCTCACAAAAAATACAGCTTTTGTATTGTGTTATAAATGTGTTGAAAGACTGTCAAATTATGGGTTAGACTATGATGAACTAGATATGAGGATTAATAGATTGAATGTTTTCATGTGTGCACAGTATAGCAGAGCCATTTCATTTTCAAACAAATGTGAGGATACTCATATTGTTAGTGGGAAAAGTAAAGAAAAAATATATTGAGAACTTTACCACGCTGGCTTTTCTGCTGCCTAAATACAAGAAATATTAAGTACAGATAGGAAGATTGTTTCTTAATACTGTTCATGAATATTTCATTTCTAGAATATCATATGCAGTCTTTCTAACAGTAAACTGCCATGTTCTCTTGTTTTCTTTCATTCTTACAGCAGCTGGTATAACCCAGAAGCTTTTTGTTTTATCAATGCATATACTTTGAGACTGTCACATGTATATTCGACTAAAATTTTAACCTCCCTAGAAAGTCTATTTAAATTTCCATTTGATATGCCATATAACATGTAACAGTTTTTTGTCTTCTTTTGCATGCACAGGTTCCTGTAGGATTAGTTTCCATGACATAAGACAAAAAGTTAAGAGTTGGTAGGATGAGGTAGAGGCAGACTTTAGGGAATAGTTATGCTTTAGTCTTAACCAACTCAAATTGTTAAGTTCCTCAGTGGTCTCATAAATAATGATAGGTTATTTAACAAGACGTATCATCTAGTGATGAAAGAACATGGACTGGTGTATTTATGCTCTTCTTAGGCTGGGGTTTGTAACTCAAACATTCATCATTTGCTCCCCAAAGGCCATCTTGCCATATCAAAGACCGTAAGAGATGATTAGCTGCGATAATATATAAGGTCTCAAATATTTTCCCTGTTAAGTCCCTGTTCAACTGACCATTTTGATTTCATTTCCTTTCTGTCTATGAAAAATATTCCATCTTCCTGGTTGTACAAATGGCCATATGTCTCTTTTGTCACAGAACTGGAGTTTCCTTCCAGTAACAGATTGGGCAAACATGGAAAAAACCACCCACTATACTCAAAAGCTTTTGGTATCTAGTTGAAGAGAGCATAACCATCCAAATCTAAGAGCCAAATTGCATCTTCCCTCCCCACAAGCCACATTAGATTTGCACATTCTCCCCATGAGCTGTGTATTGAAGCAACTGGACAGCTGGTGTGGATTTTCTTTCTTTTTACTCATTACTGTCTAGGGGCCAGAACGGTTCAAAAAATGTAAGCTGGTACACAGGCTGGTATGCTGAGGTAAGCACTAAAACATTTCAGCAGCCTGTACTGCCTCCTCAAAGATCTAAGCTACCAGTTTGTGCCTGGGTCGTGACAACGATTTCACTTCTGAGCTCTTATAGGCCTTTCTCCAAATAATGATGTCCTCCTGAGAAAAGCTCTCAGTTCTTTTTGTGGGTCAGGTTTCTGACAGCCAGCTTGCTGCCACTCCACAGGTTTGCACCAATTCTTCTCTGCATTGTACTTTCTGTAATAAATCCTGATTCTAAGCCATAATGGAAATACAGTGTATTCCCCTGGGTGAAAAGGAGGTGAATCTGTGGGTTAAAACTCCCAGATCATGAAAATTTATGGATTTGTTGGGCATGAAATTCTATGGACTATTAAACAATTTCAAAGCTTCTTGGTTTCGTGTGCAAGCTTTTGTTATTCACTGTCGAATCCATTTCCACCTTTCCCTGGATTACTTGCTTTAGGATGAAATTGATGTGATAATCTTAGGTCCTGCTGACAGTAAAGATGCATTTGGTAACGGGACTGTTCATAAAAATTCTCTTAAAATTCCAGATAAATTTTTCCTTTAAACATGCCTTTCCTCTACTGTTGCCTGTATATGATGCAGAGATGGGTGATAAAAACCTGTCTTATGCGGAAGATAGTAAAAGCAGTAATTATGATCTAAGAATTTTCACAGAAATAAATATTGGTAACAACCAGTCCTTACTCACAGCTGAATAAATGTTTACATTTAGCCTGGCCCCAAATGTTGGACTTCAGGGAGAAAAGGTGTATATACTTAGTGATCTTTTCTTTACACTGGTCTGAACAAAATTATATTATTTGTATGGCTTTTATCTTTAAGTTGTAGATATAAATGTCTTATCTATATTACTATGAGAGGCTATTACAACCTCTGGAAAGCATTTTCTTTTAGGATGTCACACAAAGCTCAAAAATTCAATCTGGAATTTTACCAGATTCCTTAGTTATTACTTTAAGAACATACCTAGTTACATTTGAAACTTAAAAAAGAGATACATAATTAGTTCTGCATTCAGACAAAGAAATTACATTCACCAGTATCACAAAATGTCAAAACTCTTCTTGTAAGAAGTTGGTCCTCAAACTTTCTAGATGAATGTATTTTTGCTACTTCTAGCTCTGCAAGTTTGCATTTTCATTCCATAGGATTTTTGCACTGTCTGCTATAACGCAGCATTTCTTGTAGCTTTTCTTGCATTTAGTTTCTGCATACAGCTCAGTGTGGGCCCACTGGTGGTGAATAAATGAGATTCAGGTCCGTGTGGCACTCCGTCTACTTGCTGTCCTTTCCCGGGAAGAGACGAGGAATTGATGTGAGAGCAGTGAGCATTACACAAGCAGCTCACCTGGCTGCTGCTCCTGCCTCCAGGGAGCACGAGAAAAAAGGAAGCAGCATCAAAAGAAGGCTTAAAACATCTCCTCTGTCTGATAACACACTCTTAGCTTGTCTCTCTTGGAAAGGTGGAAACTGAAGTTGGATTCGGGCCAGTCCTTTGCCACTCGGTATGGGGTAGCTCAGTTAGCTTAGGTTTTTGAATATTATTTTGTTTCAGTAAGTTTTTCTTCCACATAGTTTAAGCTTCTCCTGCTGTCTGTCTCAACATGTTGAATTCCTTTATTATTTTAGTAGTATTTAATTTAATTGCTGCTGCTAATGTGATGTATCATTTCCTGATTGTATTACCAATAGGGATCTTCCACATACTCCTTTTCTTTTTTCCTCTAAGTTGATCTCGATGTTTAAAATTTATTTGAACTGTTGTTACTAATTTTTCTCTTGCTCTAACTTACTGAAAATACTCATTACAAACATGTATACACACATGTACACCATAGAGAATATACGCTAGCTACAATATAAGAATGTCTGTATTGAAGAGACAGTTCATCATGATTCACCATGTTTTCTCTTGGTTTCACAGCTTTGGTAAGTAGCAGTAGGACTTTGAAAATTCCCTGTTTTTCCTTCATCTTTTAAGGGTCAACCGTTTCAGTTGTGGCAAATGAACTGTACTGTTTTAGTATTTAGTATTAGTATTAGGTGGTCTTAGCCATTCCTCATGCAAAATGAAAATAAAGGGAGACTTTTCATGAACTATATTGATTTTGTCATTGTGAGATCTCCGGTGGGTGTATTTGACACACTCAGCTTCTAAAAAGCCATGAAGTACTTAATACTACTTCTAAGTGCTTTAAGGGCATAGCTCTGTCTTTAGTTCTAAGAGAAGTTTCCCAGAGCCTTCATGGCTCATCTGGCTCCTGCCTCTTAAAAAGAGAAAGGCAAAGTTAGTAAGTATACAGCTGTATATATTTATTTCTGGAGGATGGAGCCTATTGATATGATAGCCCATATGTCCAAATTTTGGTAACAGTCAAACAGGGCTAGGAATAAAATTTGTAACAAGAGTTTCAACATGACTGTGTCATCTTTTGAGAGAGAGAAATAGATAAAAACTAGTGACGCCACTGAGAAGGGTGGAATATATTGTGAAAATTGTCTGGTTCTGATTAAAAAATTTACTTTAACTGGTTTTTTTTTCTGTGAAAAAGATGAAATAACTTGATTTCCCATCCTCCCAAACTAGAAAAGCTTCTGTTCAAGTGAAATGTCTTCAGATAACCTCCTCTTTCAAAGCTGAATAGAAAGTGTCAATGATGTAACTGTATAAATGCATTGCTGAAAAATAGTTTCCATTTCTGCGATGCACATTCATTACTTGATAATAGAATAATAGAAAAAAATGAAAATGAAAGTTCAAAAGAAAAAAAATATAAAAGCCTTTTTTTTCCATTTGCATTGTCTCCTTCAGATTTGTCAGTCTTGAGTAGTTATGTGCTATTTTGTGCGTCTGTGTCTTAAGCTGTGGAAAAGTAAAGCTTTGGCATTTCTTGTGCTCAGAAGTCTTTTTTTGGTAGGTTTTTATATTTACAAACCAAGTAACTTCTATGTCTACAACTAGTAACAGAAATAGAAGTTCATAGCACAATGTTATTGCTCAAACAGATCATAGTAAGACAATGTTTTTATAAAAACTGACTTAAGAGCTTTAAATCTTTCTGTATGTTGTGTAAATTATCAAATTGTCCCTTCTGCTGCTGCACTGGAGCAGTGTTTTGGCTTCGCAAGGTAGACTCTCCACTGTGTTATACGTAACTGGGCAGAAATTGTCACTGACTATAACTGCGCTGCCTTGTCAAAACCAAGGCTGTTGGGGTTTTGGATTCTCTGTCTTATTCCTGAATATGATAATTATCTGTCTGATTTCACACCAATATAGTTTGTAAAGTTTGCATTCAGATCTCTGTATGTCGATTCCCGCTACTGATATAGCATTGTCCTGAAAGGAGATACCGACATTTATATAAAACCTGAACTAAAAAATTAATGGATGAATATTGTAATCAGGGGTTTTGAACACTGTAGTACTTTCAGCATCAACAGGCAGGGGAGACCAGAAAGGCCTGTATAACAATTGTTAAAGGCTTTATTTTCCTCTTGTATAGCAATTGTTGGAGTCTCTATTTTCCAGCTACAAAAGTTGTGTTTGTTGCTTTAAAATTGTATTTCAGATGCAATGTAATATATGCATTTTAGGAGCTTGCTTTTTTAACAAACATGGTGCTATCTTGAGTTAGAAAATTAAATGTAGAAAAAAGTTGCATTGTAGTGTAAAACCACGTAACTAAAGACACTCAATTATGCCTGAAAAGTTTTGCCAAATGTCTATTATTAAAAATAAGTAAACAGATATGATTGGGATTTAAGTGAACGAGCAGAAACCATCTTCTAACTTCTCTCCTACCTTTTAAAATTCTGATCCCCATGTCTCAAAACATTTGATGATTAGTTTATTTTAATCCTGCAACATTACCAGTGAAGATGGCGGCTTTCATCCTTTAATTTAAACAAACACCCATGTATGCTGCAAGTGAAAGTCTCTGGAATTCCTATTTGTTGATATTCAACCTGATATGTCATTCAAGAAAGATCAATTTGGAAAAGGACACCTGCAAAAAACACTACAAAGATAAACAGGTAATTGGAGAGTCTGACTTAGGATATTAAAAATATTTGGCCTGTTTAGTCTGGAAAGAGGAGAGGGGTGTTTATTGTTTATTATGTTCTATCAGTCATCAAGTTGATCAGTCCATCAAGTCAATAAACACCAGGGAAAGCAAACAGCTATTAAAATTTAAGGATGATTTTGGCAAAAGAATAAATGAGTATAAATAGACTACGAGTAAATTTAAGGTAGATATTAGAGAAAGATTTATAACCATTAAGGAACTGATGTTCTGAAAAAAGCCTTTGAACAAGAATAACTATGGAAAAAATGTAATTAGTTCTAAGAAGGAACTACTGCTATTTGTAATCAGCAGTTCCACTGTTGGCTGCAGTTTCCAAGGAGTGTAACGATGACTCAGAGTTTCTCGTCTAGCTCTGACCTGCCTTCTCCTCGGTGTGATACAGAAAATGTGCAATTCATACGTACTCTGAGCCCCACTCACATGCAGGTCTCCGAGCTTCACTTAAACCATTAGGAAAGATTTGTAGATGCAGGGAAACTTGAGGCTGTCATGCATTTTTATGTAGCAGGACTCGCTGTTTCTCAGCCTTTGTAGAGAAATACATATCCTTTTACAGTAACACACACCTATACCTTACTTGTCAATTCTATAGCTGATAAACTAGTATATTCACACCACAAACACTTTCAAGGTTCATGCTTTTCATCTCACGAGGGGAAATTACTTTAAAAAATTCTTGTTCTTTTGGATATAACATACAGTTTAGCCTATAGATTAGCGTTAACTTCGCCACCAAAAACCTGAGGATATCTGTAGCAAGACCCTTTTTCTCATAAAGAAATCTATAGGAGAAACCAGCCAGTCACCTAAAAGCTTCCAGCTCTGCAAAGACAGAGGTTGAAATGACACGTAACATTCTTCCCGTAGGGAATTCAGGATTACAGAGAAAACTGCACAGCCAAAGCCAAGGGCCCTCGACGCCTAACACTTTCCTCTCCCTCAGAAATGTCTTATAACTCAAATATTGCAGTAGTGACACACTGAAATGTTTTCTATAAAAGACATTAAAGGCAAGATTGAAACTAATGTCTGAGCGGCTATTGAATATTCATGAAGATGGGATTATCAAGGAGTACCAAATGACTAAATAAAGCTCTCCCAGAACTGAACACTGAAGAAAGGAGGTACAGCTGAATGTAAGAAATGATAAGACAAAATATTTCTGGTAGTGCTAGGAAAAAAGTTTATAAACAGGATGATGTTACAGCATATGACACTATCTATAGAAATACAAATGTTGAAGAGAAAGCCCCACAGCTTTCAAAGCCTGGGAGATTGCATACAGAACAAATATTTCTGCCAAGAATAATTTAACAAATGATAAGCAACATTAGCTTTACTGACCTTATAACATCTATTGTGATCATTTGTATTAACAGCATAACGTAATATATACCACAACAGAGAGTGATTTATTAATTAAACTTCACAAAAACAGTGACTGCTGAGTAGGAATGAACCAAAGAAAATAGCAGGATGTTTTGAATTAGTGATAGACATAAAACAAATGTTAAACTGGAAACCAAAAGGATAAAGCGGGATAGAAAACTGAAAACTCTATAGCAGTAAAGCTTTAACAAAGTGACTGGGAATCACCTGGGAAAATGAATAAGAAAAAGCCAGGGTCAGATTTTTTTTGGATGTCATATGTCACAAAATCAAGGAAAAAAATTGTAAGAGTTGGCAACAGAGGCACAAGAAGACATTTAGGGGAGTGATGATTGTTTTTTTTTTTTCATAAAATAACACTCAAGATTACAAACCAAGCAAGTAGCATAATTAAATGATTGGAGAAAACAGAACAGAACATGAATTAAGGAAAATCATATGGGATGTCAAATCCTTTGTAACTATGCATTTAAAATATGAAGTTTTAGAAATCTCTTCTTATTTCTCCCTATTTAGGTGGAAGTTCTTCAAGTGACTCTGGAGAAGGATCACTTTCCAGTGTCAAGAGCACTGAAATACAATTTCAGGCACCTGCACGTAGGTTTCTTCTTTGTCAGCAGCCTGATGCAAGCCCCTCTCAGAGTTAGGCAGAAGCTGGCAGATGAAGAGCTGCAACTGCCCAAGTAACTCTTGAGAGAATTACTCATTGTGTCCAGTGCCAGTCACACACTTTGAGTCATTTGAAATACGTATTCCCTCCAGGCTTGTCATCTCTTTGCATTACCGTCTTCAACAGAGCACAGCAAGAGCAATTCAATTACATTCAGAGACTCAAGTAAAATTAAGTGTATGCAACACCCGTGCAATATGACGCAGACAAAGTTAAACTTCCACGTAGCGTATACGGGACTTGCTCAGCGCACAGCAGTGTGTGATCTGAGTCTTGCTGCATGCCTTTCTGTTGCTTCCTACTCATAACACCACCGAATTTCCTTTTCAGCTTACCAGGAGACTGAGCCCTTTGCTTTCAGGTAAGCCCTGCTTTTGAGTTCGTTACACTTTTAAGTGTGATTTGAAGCTCAATGCGCTGTCTCTGGAGGTAGGCTGCTGCTTGTGCATAGGAACACCAGTGTCGTGTAACGAAACCAGGGAGAAAACAAGCACAGAGCTTGGCAAAGATCACGTGATGCTTTAACTAGAATTTTATTTAACTAGGAGTTTATATCTTCCAAATGAACAACGTAACAATTAAATTGGGACCACTGTTAGGACTTCTTTTAATTCAAGTGGGAAAAGCATTGACTAATGCAAAAATTGTACACCTACTGTTCCCCCTAGATCCGCAATAAAAACGTTTGAACTGGCATTCAGCGTTTAAATCTCTGCAATGCTCTTTGGATATTTCTCTACACTTTTTTTAATGTTTCAAGTAAACTTCTGGGATACGTGTACTATTAAGAGCTAGATTGGTCCTTAAGTATCAGTCCAGGCAAGGGGAAGGGTTACTTTGCTTTGCTTGCTCCTGGGGCTGATTTGATGGCGAGTTAGTTCCTCTAACTGCTGAGTACTTGCTTTTCAAGACAACTTATTCTTTGATGACTTGTTTTCATCTTCATTTTTAAAATATTTAATAAAAAAGTCAAAATGCGTAGTATTAATAAAGCTCTGAATATTGAGACAGTTGCTTAATTGCTATCTTTGTCTTTAAGAAAGGATATGACATGTTAGAATGAAAATTTGCTTTCAATGATCCCCTATCCAGTATTATAGGACAAAGGTAAAAAGTTTCAGACAAAAATTAAATCCTTGAGAGAAATTAAAATAAATGCTTTTTATAATAGAGATATCTGGAAAACTAGAGAAGTCTAAAGAAAAGATGCAGAAATCAGAAAACCAGAAGTCAAGAGTAAAATAAACAAACATGACTGGAAATTGGATAAACAATAACAACTACTTTGTTGTTTTAAAAAGTTCCCTGAAGATTAACTACAGCTAATATTTGATCTGGTTAGGAACTGAAAAAAACCCCTATTAAAAAACAACTCAAAAACCAAATAATATTTATGTTCACTTTAGGATCCATTTCTACAGCAAGAATATTGTAAAGAGGACTTGAAGTAAAACACACAAGTAGTCCTGCAGAGTTTTCTGACTAGTGCAACATGTCTATTCTGCAAGAAAAGACGACTTTCCTCTGCAAGAGGAAAAGTTAGAGAATAAATATAGCAGGGAAAGGAAAACAGAATGGACTAAAAATTTTTCTATACGTGTAATCTATCACCAGATACTTACTAAGTCTTTACACTCTAAGCCCCTGTTGCTTCTAGCAAAGTCTTAAATTTACCTGAAAAGTTCTCAATTTGCTCATGATGAAAGGCCTGATAAAACTTAGGTCTTAAACTGAAGGCTTAAATACTTGCTAAACTTCATACGGCTTTATCTTTTCACAAGAACTTCATTCAAAGTCTCTACAAATGATGTGACAAACATTTCATAGTTCAACCTCATTAATACAGTAAATTGATACCCTGGGAGCAGGTAAGAGAGGAGTAGAAATGTTGAAAAGGTAGAAGGGACTGCAGGCTTCAAGGAGAGCAATTATTATTTTGCTTTCCTGTTTTAAATCATGTGTCATCTTAAGTATTAAGCACTATTGGAAATTTTGCCGTTGCTCAGATTAGCTACACCTCCAGATATCATATATTAGAAGTTATGAATGCAGTAACCTACAAGCGAGAGTTCAGCCAGACAAAATATAGAATCTTTTCATGCTACTTGTGTCCAAAACACTTTTCTCAGTGGCAGACTCCGATGTCTCTTAAGAGGTATTAATGACTCCATGGCATTTTGCTGAGAGATATGAGCAAAAAAATACACTGAGGAAAGGATCACCTGAGAGCCTCTGCAGAATGAAGAGACCGGAGGAAGTCTATCTCCTAGGGGTGAATAACAGGTAACAATCCTTTCTCTTATACCACGCATAATATATTTTTATTTTTTTCTAAAGCTCTTCAACCGCTGTCTCCTACCTAGGAACACTTAGTAAGACTCACATTTTTTCTCTGTTTACTTACACCACCACCAGAAGACATCACCACCTTCACTTAGCTTTCATGTACAGGAAGGAAAAAAAAGCCACATTATTCCTGGTGTAAATCTCTCTGTAATAGACCCTACATCCTTTGTGCTCCCTGTGAACCAAGGACCAAAAGCTCAGCTCCGACACTGCACAGATCCATAGCCTTGACTCAAACTGCTGAGAAAAAGCTATGAGGAAGTTCATAGAGGGATAAGAAATCAGAGAAATTAGACTGTTGAGATGAAATCATTAGCAGATCAAGGAGTTATCCCCCATGGGAAAGTATAAATATCTATGGGACAAAACCTGTGAGCCTGGCTGGGGTGGTGTTATTGGGTCATCACATCAAATTATCAATACCACCTGTGCTGATGGGCTGGTGGAAAATTATATCTCAGCAACACAGAAGAGCTAATTCACAGAAGCTGCAGAGGCCAGCCCTTTCCCATTTGGCTGTGGTTCCCTGGCCAGCAAAGGCTCTTCAGGTGCTGTGTAAGAGGACGTGAGTACACTAAGGCTTAGCCTAACAGATTGCTATATCCTAGCCATCTTTTGTATGTTAGCCAGTAAATAATTGCTTGGTACTTTTAAGTTCTGTATATTTTGCTTTCAGAGCCTCTTTGCACCTAGCTAAAGAAACCTGAACAAACTGATCCAGAAAGAGAACAGCTATCACTGGAAAGCTTCTTTGTGACCTGTCCCTTCTGTTGCACTTGTGGAAAAAAAACCAAACCACAACCCACAACGAAACCAGCCATAGTTCAGCTATATCTGTAGTCCTGAAATACTAAAGTATATTTGGAACTGGGTAAAAGATGGCAGATGTTTAATACCTCCTATGACTTGCACCAGGGAGCCCATTTGGAGAGAAAGTGAAGAAGTTCATTACACCCAGTTGGAATTTCAAGGAGAACTTGGTATATAAGCATAAAGTAAGTATCCTCATCAGAATTTGCTCAAGAGGATAAAGCAGTTAATAACACTTCTATTCTTTCAAAGAGTGCCAATTTTTTTCCCATTTACTTTCACTGCTTTACATAAACGAGTTCCTGTTTTGAGATTGAAGGTTGATTATAAGATGCTCAGAAGTACTGAGACGAAGAATGCAACCACATTACTGGTTCAACAANGAGTTACTGTAGATCTAACAGCTGATTGTTCTTTTCTTATGAAAATTATGATTGTCATTTTTTTCATTTGAGAAACTTACTGTCTTGTTCCTTTAAACATTTTAATTTATGCAATCTTTAAATATATCCCCTTTGAAAACTCCACTATTATACTGTATATGCTAAGGAAACAACAATGCTTCATGAAAAGCAATTTACATGTTCAAAGTGCTATGTAAACATTCACTACTGAAATTATAGATATTAGAGCTAAAAGGAGCACTCTGGATTTTTTTTTTTCCATAGCTCTCTTCTTCAATTAAGTGCTATTTTAAGCTATTTAGAAAACTTGTCTCTGTCTGACAATCAGTGCCCACAGGCTCTCAAAATGAACCGACCTAATACAAAATAATAATCTATTTAACACCCAACCTTGTTATGTGGGTATCATATTTTCCTTCAACACGCTTGTTCCTGTAAGAGGCAGTTGCCAAGGATATTATGGAATAGATTTGCAGCTGGGAGGCAGGNCCTCTTTGCACCTAGCTAAAGAAACCTGAACAAACTGATCCAGAAAGAGAACAGCTATCACTGGAAAGCTTCTTTGTGACCTGTCCCTTCTGTTGCACTTGTGGAAAAAAAACCAAACCACAACCCACAACGAAACCAGCCATAGTTCAGCTATATCTGTAGTCCTGAAATACTAAAGTATATTTGGAACTGGGTAAAAGATGGCAGATGTTTAATACCTCCTATGACTTGCACCAGGGAGCCCATTTGGAGAGAAAGTGAAGAAGTTCATTACACCCAGTTGGAATTTCAAGGAGAACTTGGTATATAAGCATAAAGTAAGTATCCTCATCAGAATTTGCTCAAGAGGATAAAGCAGTTAATAACACTTCTATTCTTTCAAAGAGTGCCAATTTTTTTCCCATTTACTTTCACTGCTTTACATAAACGAGTTCCTGTTTTGAGATTGAAGGTTGATTATAAGATGCTCAGAAGTACTGAGACGAAGAATGCAACCACATTACTGGTTCAACAAACAAACAAAATGCTTTATCTGTTATCATCATCTTACTTTCTTAGCACCACAACAAAAGAAATAAAAAAAAAAAAAAACAACTCAAAAACCACAGGCAAAAAGGCTTTAACATTTTAGCAACAGCCCCCCCCCCCAAATTTCCTGGTGTTTGAAAGAACGCTTAAGTTCACATTTCCATCTATGTTATATTAAACTGTTCAGAAGAAAAGTAGCTTAAATATTTGGCTAAGCTAGTTATTAGAAATATTTCCCAGCTCATGATAAAACTCCATTGTGGTTAATGAAATGTAAATATTTACCTGTACCATCACTCACATAGTAAAATTCTACCTATTGAAATTCCCCTGCATCAGGTGGTGAGTACTGTTTCTTACGGGCTACAGAACATCTAAGGTCTAGCTGAGACAGAAAAATCTGGCATACATAACTTTATTGAGTTTATTTCAGCACCGTAACAAATAAAAGCAGAAAGGTAGATAAAAAGAAGGAAATGTAATATATTATTTACAAAGTTTTTATGCAGAAGAGAGAGGCCCATGTATTCTCCTTTTTTCAAACCTGCATTGCTCGTTTCTATTAAAAAAAAAATCCCTTCTTTAGAGTTACTGTAGATCTAACAGCTGATTGTTCTTTTCTTATGAAAATTATGATTGTCATTTTTTTCATTTGAGAAACTTACTGTCTTGTTCCTTTAAACATTTTAATTTATGCAATCTTTAAATATATCCCCTTTGAAAACTCCACTATTATACTGTATATGCTAAGGAAACAACAATGCTTCATGAAAAGCAATTTACATGTTCAAAGTGCTATGTAAACATTCACTACTGAAATTATAGATATTAGAGCTAAAAGGAGCACTCTGGATTTTTTTTTTTCCATAGCTCTCTTCTTCAATTAAGTGCTATTTTAAGCTATTTAGAAAACTTGTCTCTGTCTGACAATCAGTGCCCACAGGCTCTCAAAATGAACCGACCTAATACAAAATAATAATCTATTTAACACCCAACCTTGTTATGTGGGTATCATATTTTCCTTCAACACGCTTGTTCCTGTAAGAGGCAGTTGCCAAGGATATTATGGAATAGATTTGCAGCTGGGAGGCAGGAGGTGTTTATTTAGATGTTTTATTTTTCTCCACAAGTCGGCCTGCAGTTGCATTTGACTTTGGAACAGTGAAAAGTTAGTTTTTTAAACAGATGAAATATTACAATTTGTACTGTATACCTACTGAGGGCTTTTTATACGTTTTTGTCAGTGTAATGATACATCTTTCACTTGATGTATGAATTCCTTTGTTAAGCTAACGACATTTTGTGTTGGTAAAAAGTAATTGAGAAAAAGGCAATCCAGTAGAACAGAGGCCATTTTGTATATGCAGGTTGGGGGTACAACACATTTGATGGTAATTTGCAGGTCCTTCAATATTCGCTGTGGAAGTTGCTTGGCAGTGTTGGGGTAGAATTTCTTTCAGAAGAGACTAACTTGGGCTCTGTACATCGTCACACCTTCCCGTGCTTCGGGAGTTATCAGCACAATTATCACTGTCACGTGGGCACCTTTGTACTGAGAAGTTACGTGCAAAAGCGTTAGTCTGAGATAAACGAAACCGATGTGTAGGGTTCTTCTAGCTTCGGATTAGAAATTTGAAATCCTTCCTAGCTCCGGATTAGAATCAAAATTGTCAGGATAATGTTGGTTTCAGTGTTTGAACCTTCCCTCTGTCTGAATTTTAAAAGAGTCTTCTGGCAGTTATTAACAGGCATGGTTGGGAGATGATAGCTGTTTCTGGTCACTGTCAGCAGTCTCTAGTTACTGCAGAACAGCAGTACCTGTTCTGGAAATGCAGAAATGCCATTATCACTTTAGTCTCATTCAGGGCCACCACTGGAAGCTTTCACCCAGAGTATTGCAGTAGTATGAGGTTTCAACAGCGGTGAGCTTAAGTTCAGACCCTTTCAAAGAAAATTGATTAATTTCTCAGAAAGTAGTTACTGAAAAACAACCATAAAGTCAATAGAAAAATTGGCATACTTCTCTGGCAAAACTGAAATGTTTGAAAGCTGCTACACCCAGATGCCCTTGTACCATCAAGCAGTCATCAAACAGCTTCTTAAATCAAACAGAAATAAATGAATGAAAACTTTCTTCTAAATCCCCCTCTACAAAGAACATATAGAGTCCACTAAGAATTTTATAGTCCTGTAATTACTCCGACTCATTTTAGAAGGCTCTTTTTCTTACATGAAAATTGCCATGTGCTGATGCAGCTGAGGATCACATTAATTAAAGCCTCTTTGTCACTTTGGGTGACAAATCAGGAAAATTCTTTCAGTGATATCCACTCTGCCCCCAACAGATCTTAATATATAGTTGACTTTGACTTCTCCATGCATTGAATTTCTTGTAGACAATTTACAGACAGCCTACTACAGTTCAGGTATAATTTAGACACACATAGAGTAAAGTGGAACAACTCACAAATATAGGAATTAAGCATGTGCACAGGGGCCTTTGATTGCCTCTGAAGTCTGTTCAAATAATCTCCAGTTTGGATACAAGGATGGCACAGGCTCAACCTGGCTGCTATCTTTAGACTGACTTCACAGAGCTACCTGCTCCCGTTCCAGTCTGCACAGCCACGAGAGGAGTAACATCTTCCCTCTGAAGGAAGCAGAACCTGCTGCAATCACATTGCCTTTCTTTCTACTGTCTCATATAAGCATAAAAATGGTGATTTTTATTTTTTTTTTATGAGCCTGTATAACTCTACACCATTGTTATAAGATTTAAATGTTGAAATATATCTTCTAGCCTGCATAGGCTAGAACTGCAGTTTCTAGCACTAGCGCAAACCAATTTGTCTGACAAATGTTCTAAGGTGAAGCAGCATTATTTTTAGAAAACAGGTCAGTGGATAATTATGGAGGAGAAAAAGCCAGTCTCATCCGTGTTAGCTTACTTCAGATGCTTTTCCTACAGCTGGCTGCAAAATCTTTAAAATGTTAATAGGAATTCAACGCTTCAATAAATAAATAAAATGAAAAAATGAAATATCAAAGAGAAGGAAGAGTGAGCTTTTTTGCTTCAAGGGATTTTATATTTTAGTATTTTCCATTGTGATATGTAATTCTCTAATCTTTTCCACCAGCATCCCAATTACATTTCTTACACACCTATATATTTTAATTCTACTAGGAAACCAAGGTAATGAACAGCACTTAAGAGGAGCCTTACAGACCTGAGTAAATGAGAAAAAAAAAAAAAAAGAAAAGAATTTTCTTTAACTGAGGAAATCCACACATCTTCACTGAGTACAGAATCTGACAACCTGTCTTGAAAACATGAATATACAGCCCTGCCTTGAGGAACAAGAAAAAATGGTTTCTTGAGACAAGATTATTAGTTGAAATGTTGTTGCCCCATTTAAGGTCCAAGAGCAATCTATGTCTTTATTTCCTAATTGATCATCTATAACAATCATATGTAGATGAGGAGTTGATATGTGTTTCAATAGTCCTCGAATATGTTGTCAGCAGAACTGTTGTTGTGTCTGACACAAAAATAAGCTATATTTTATATTTAATATATTTTTAAAGAAACACACGCCATACGTATGTACGTATTTGCAGATGAATTGCTACAGGTGGCACAAATCCCACACGCTGCCATGCATTGGAACCTTGCACCTGCCCGTTAGTGCACCAGTTTAAGGGGATACGGCTGCATGGAGTTCCCCTCACAGTCAGGGTCTGTGCTTGGATAATGCAGATCAGGTCCTGAAGGAGAAGTCCTTGGAGGTATCCCCACTGACAGATCTCTACGTGTCACTGAATAACACAATGCCGCTGAATAACACAGTTGATTTTTAATTCTAAACACTTCATAAAGTGTTATTCTCTTTTAATCTTTACATATCCTTTAAGAATAAAGACATTAGGTCAGGTTCTTGTGAATTTAAAACAATTTTACATTACTCTGGCAGAATAAAAACACATTAAAGAGGAGGTAGATGAAATCCAGATTGCCTTTATACTTCCAGAACAAGGTGAAGTACCTGTGGCCTTAATGAGATTCTGAGCCTTCAAATTTTATTCATTTTTTTAGTGTGAAAATTAGAAATGTCCTATGTGTGCCCCGAAAAGCCTTCTAGGGAGTGGATTTTGTTCACTGGCATATTAACAAGGGTAAATGAACAGCCACGTTCCCGTCATCTGCTTCATCCTTCTTCCCTTTGGCTAGCTGCCCAAGGTTATTCACCTTACTAACCTGATGCCACTTAAAAGCATGTTGAACCAAGTGGAAATTTAAGGAGAAGGCTCTAAGTGAAGGCAATGATTAACCATTACCCTTTGGCTTAGGAACAAGTATGTTTCCTTATCACTGTGTGAGTACCTTCTTGCTGGTTAAGCTATGTCAGAACAGGAAACCGTGTAGAAATAGGAAACTAAGGTCAGCAGGAGTAGAGAACATTATATTAAAAAGTCAAAGTTTGAAATTTGCGTTTAAGATCTCCCTTCAGCCTTGGAAGACATTGGAAACAGTCACATTGAAAAGAAACCTTTGGAAGTGTGAAATTCTTACTTCATAACATTTGTGTAAACAAACTTTTTTCACAAATATTGTGTCGTTGTATCTCCATAGTAGCCTTTTCAGAAAAACTATCATAATGTTATTAGTGCAGTAGTTTTAAACTTCGTTTGCAATCCCTTGTTTCAATCCTACTTAGGGAATTTTAACAGCTTGTTTTTTTCCCCTATGTTGTATCTACATTACAGTTCTATGGTGGAAAATGTGCTTTTAAAGTAAATCGCAGAGTAGTCATCAGCTCTCAGGCTTCGATGTGCATTGCAGAGTAGTCAGGGTCGCTTTTGATGAAACCAAAAAGATGTGGACCAGCTGCTAGTGGGCTTTTTGTCTGAGGGACGAGTGTAATGCTGGTCCAAAGCCAATTCCCAGCCCCTGCCCTCTGTCTGAGTGCACACGTCGGGCCCTCAGCTCCAAGTCTTTCACTCCACAGATCTTTCCTGTAGTACCAGACTACTTGCTAAAGCAGACATCACCTTAGTTATCTCTTGTGAACACCAGGGTTTGTGACTACAAGTTCAAAGACACTATTACAGAGAACCAAGCCCGAGGAATATATTTGTTACTTCAGTCTTCCTCCCGAGGAAATATTGGTCCATGGCTTCCTTTACTGCTACATCAAACACTGACCTGAAAGTTGTTTGGATGTCAAATTGCCTTCTGGAACAGACAGATTTTTTTTTTTTTATCCAGGAGATGAAAAAAGTCAAAATCAAATAACTGATTTTCTGGTAGTGAGGAAGAGATGTATTCTTTCAGAACTGATTAAACTTCCAAAGTCATATCACGTGTGAGGCAGTATAAATCCTGCCAGAGATTTATTGGAGAAACTCTTCTCTGGTTGTTTCCAAACTCTGAACAAAAATTTGGAGAAGCTACTGATTGATACTGCAATAATCACAGAGGAAATGGTCTGTTCAAGACAGGCCAAAGAAAATGCATGATTGTCAGTATGAAAATTTGTTGTTTGTCAGCCCACAGATACCTTTGCAGTAGGTCCATAATCTCTTTTTTGCTTCTGTTGCCTTATATGCAAAGCTGGGACAATCAGCCATCTGCTAGATAGGAACCCCAGCCTAGTTTTAAAATGTGCTCCAAGATCCTTGGGTAGAGGGTGACATGGAAGGTATTACTATGTATAAAAATACTTAAAATTAGAAAATTCATTGCCTCCTTTAAATTATGATCTCTAGTTGATATTCTTACAGACATAGATGGAATTAAGTCAACGATACCCGTTATTTCTAAAGATAGTCAGGATCCTACGGGAAAAGAAAGATAAGAGGTATGGTTACCAGTCCCACTCACCTGCTTTCCCCATTTGCTCTACTGTACAGATTGCTTCAAAGCACACAGAATATATTTGGTGTCCCTGTTGAGTGAAAGGGTTATTTGTGTATGAATGGAGAAAGCAGGTGGTTTATTTCATTTGTGAGAACCCCTTTTCACTCCCAGCTGGAAATGCTGAAAAGCAGGGGAAAAAGTGTCAGTTTTGCTTTTGGTACAGAAAAAATCTCCTTGCTCTTGGCAGTGACCTCAGCTTCCAAGAAGAGGTGTTAGCCTTGCATCATTTCACAGCACTGGTTGATCAAGAGTGGCATTAACCTAACTTTAGTAGAAGCTCGTTTTAGCTCTCTCAGCCAGAAAAGAGTCAAAGTGACATGGCACATATGAATAGCACAACAATGGAGAGACTACATTAAAGAAAATAAAAAAAGAAAAAAAAAAGAAAATTGCTAGACCTTCATGAGAGCTCAGGTCAGAATATATATAGGTGGAATAGTAACTGCAGCACTAGAAATTGTTTGCCAGCTCCAGTTCTTATTGAAACCGGTGCAGCTTGAGACATTAACATTGTAGTGTAAAAACACCACCATAGATCCACAAGTAATTAAAAATCATAGCTTATTTCAACACAATACAATAATAAGTGACATCATACCTTGGCTACAATTTGTTTTGACAGAACATTTCAAGATTTTCTGTTTAGGCAAAAGAAAAAGGAGGTGCTTTGATGTGGCAGTAGTTATTTTTGTAAAATGTGAAGTAAATTTTTTTCTTCATGAATGGTGTATTATTGAAAAGTACTTGATTTTATGTTTTTTTTTCAAGCACATTCAATTTTACGTTCTTTCTGATCTTTTGAGTTCAATAGTTGTATGTGTAATTAAATATCTTGAACAAATACTCCCACATTTATATAGTTGCTAGGTTATAATTAATTAATGCTACAAAACAGTACTCAGACAATTTAAAATACTGTAGTTTGAA
>VZTQ01011470.1:378798-436019 GCA_013400755.1 Pelecanoides urinatrix
TATATATTTGAATGTGAAATTTCAAATGAAATATTGGAAAAAAACACCGTGGCTGATTCTTGTTTTTTCAAAATTTTATGACTTGAGGAAAAAAATACACAACTACTACTCTTTCCCTTCTGAATTGGATTCCCTTTGATGAACAGTGATGCAACAGTCAATGTCACTACAGACAACACAAAGCAGTGAACAAAAAGAGGTCTATCCTGTATGAATGTCAATGGTGAAATTATATCTATGCATAGACATGCACTACTACTGCAAATGTGTATGTAATATGAATAATGACACATTTGCTAGTGTCATTAAAAGTATTACACTGGTATACCAGACATTAGGAGGTTTAGCGCTATTCTACCTATTCATAATGTTCAGTCAAACTCTGTAGGTATCAAGGATCACAGAATCAACAGAGCAAGACGTGCTGAGAAATTTTCCGAGGAGAAAGCTGGGCAGTTGCATGGTGAACTGACCAAAAATGATTCAAGGCCTCACTAAATATCTGATTCCACGAGACCTTGCAACTTATTACATGGACCCTTGCATTTCTCTAAAGAAAAATACAGGCATACGTCTGTATTTTAGCTGGTTTATACTCTTTACCTTTCTATTTTGCTTTATGTTTTAGCACAATCAGTATTTAACTTTGCATTTAAAAATTTTCTTTTTACTGAATTCCTTCTGTAATGCATCATGTTGAAATAGCTGGATTACTACAGTACACAGAGTACATTAGAGATAAAGAGCCTCTTGCTTGATATTTAATGAGATAACTTTTCTATTTCATTACATTAAAGATTGGGGGTAGCACAGATAATGTACTGACTCTGTTAATGCTCTTAACTCATGAATAGCAGCTGTTTCACCCCTTGCTAATTCCTCTTTTAATCCCCTTTCTTCCTTACGCAACTTTGAAAAAACCTTGCATGTAGTCTTACCATTTGAATTAGTATTGTCTTTACAGGAGATTTCTTTCTCATGTAAGAATTCTCTCTCCTTTATTTCTACAAACAATTACAGGGTCATTACTGCCATTACCCTCTCCTCTGCTTTCATTGCTTTCCCTGAAACCAGCCATTTGTTGAATTTCATTAGCATTAATAAATACAGGACAAAGCTTAAGAGTTTGCATTACCCCAAGTAGGACTAGCACGTTACACTCTGTAGGAGGTCAGTGAGGGTGAGTTTCTTTAGCAGAATTTGCCATTAATAAAATGAATATGATAATTCACTGGAAAAAGCTGCTGCTGAAAGCCTATTCTGTGTCGGTTGCATAGGCAACAATCACTAGGTAAATGAAGTGTGTAGGTGTAGTACTTTGCTTTTTCTGAATAAAGAGCTGATTTCAGAAGTGCCAAACGTGAGCAGTTCCTGTTGGATTTCAGTGGGAGCTGTCAACAGCAGGAGTGAAAAAATTAAGCCAGATCTGGTAGGGTCTTAGTGTTAAGACCGACCTGTATGGGCAAGTAGCACTGGACAAATATCAGTGGATAGTAAGTTCCCTAGAAGTGGTTTTTTTAGTTGTTCTGCAATTATTCTTGGAATTGAGCTGAATTTAGTTCTGGCTGAAAGAAACCTCTTGAAATAGGAAAACTCACAACAGCTGACTCAAAGGTTAGAGAAGGTACTTTGTTAGAACACTTGGATTTATTTTTCTTAAAGAATTCCTTCATCTACTTCAGGTTTGAATAATATTTCAAAAAAGAAATGCCTTAACCATGAGTTTACAAAAGGTTTTCAGTATCTCTTACTCTCACAGAGGAAGTCACATATGAATAAAATCTTCACTGATGCTAGAAACACAGTCCCACTAGGTCAATATATTCTACCAGGTCAAAGAAACAATCTCAATGACCTTTTGAGTAATGACTACAAAAGAGTACGCTTTCTTCAACATCATCTTCAAAGAACTATCACTATATAACATGCTTCAGAGGCATGACGTGTTCAAATATCCTCATGCAGCGGAAGGAATGGCCAACTTTGAAATTTTGGTTGTTTCATTACTGAACTTCCAGACCATAAAGAGCATGGTTAGCAGATTTTGAGCCATTTAGTGATCTCAGCAAATACCACCTCTGCATTTTGCATATCTGAAACAGTAGGGCTATATTCACCACAGACTCTGCCATTATAAATAAAGAGCTGATTGCAAAATTCAGGTTTTGAGGCAAATTGTAAAAGCCCAGCAACAATGAAAAATCACATAAAATATTTTAGTCTGGGTTCATGTCTGACTCTGAGCTAAAATTACAGTGAGGTCCAGTGGTTACTAAGACACATAAACTAGAACGAAGGCTGGCATGAAACTCATGGACGTCCACAGTGTGTTATGTGCAACCCTGTGTAAAGTCAGCTCTTGAAAAGCCAAAGGAAAGCTCTTATTTGTACAACTTTGGATGGCTGTCTACGGTTTGTTAGCAGGGATGACAGTGGCTTTGAAAGGGACCAATTTCCATATATTTACTTTCCTGTCACTGAGTTCAAGAGGGTTTGTCCTGGCATGGAAAACTGGCAGAGCAGAAGCAAACTAAAACCACGATTTGGCAGTTTGACTACTGCTTGCTTCTGCTTGTGAATAAAATCCCCGTAACAGACATGTGATAATGACTATACAGTCTATAGTATCTTGTGAGAAGAAATTGAGACAATCTAGGGATAACTCAACTGTGTTCATAAAGGTGTATGGCACGTCAGACTTTTCTTTTTCTTTCCACAATACTGGCCTTGCTTTAAATGCTCTCAAACAAAACCTATTGCCATTCTATAAAAAAGAGGGGGCTAAAAAGCTTTCCCAGCTTTCTGATAGGGCTTGATGAATATGGATAATTCTTTCTGCCAGCATGTCCTGTGTATCGACAGAAAACGAAAGGAAATCCTCTGTTTAATTCACACCTCTCTTTCCACACTGAAGCTTTTTGTAAGCTAGTGATATGTTTCTGTATGCATTGGGAGTAAGGGTTGAGTAGTGCTGGGCAAAATCCTGCAGCTTTTTCTTATTCTACACGACTTCATGGAGAATGACAGTTGCTTCCCATTTTGCTGACTTAGCAATATGGATACTCGAACATGAACACTTCTAAATGAGATTCCCTGTAGAGTTTAATAGGCACAATCGTTAGTCAATTTTAAATGTTACTCCTACAATAGTGGGGTCTCCTTCCCTTCGATGAGGACAAGAAATCAAGCTGCAGTTACCTACATTGTGGTGCAAAGTGTTAGTCATAACAGGCATGTCAGAAAGTCTTTGCATTTTTGGTTTTGATGTTCTTGAGAATCAACTCTTTAGTGGTATTTGTAAATATATTGTAAAGTTTAACGATCCAGGCTTCGTTGAGAGCTTGCCACTGTGCTGTTTCTCTCAGATAATAAAAGTAGATTAAAGCTAATAGATTTATGGTTGCATCTCATGTAAAATAAAAAGCGCGTCTTATTTAACAACACATGTTCTCTCTCTCTTTACTGTGGTATTCTTGTTGGTAAATTGTGACTGCTCCCACCTGCGACAATTTTGGGATTTGTAACTGGAAACGATTTTGTTTTTCCAGTTCATTACTTCAAGCACCACAATCAAATTCATAGCACAGATTCCAAATTGACATGTATTTTAGCAATCCAAGAAGATGGAGAGATTTACTATTAATAGACTGTACATCTCTGCTTCAGCAGTGTAGGTTGGCCTCCAGGGGACCTCTGAAAAGGGCAATAAGCACTACCACCACAAGCTCCTAAGGGTCTGTGAAAGAGAAGTTCATCTCAAAAGCAGAAGTCACGAGCACCCTGCCCCGCAGAAGCTGTTCAGCGTGGATGAATTATAGCAATATAACCTTTATCAAGATTCTGTCCTGCTTTGGGTTGACCTGGAACACTATATACTTTGACATCTAGTATAAATCAGGCAACAAATAAAATGTGTTGTCACCACTTCTTCCAATTGCAAAGTTTAAATGCTGATGACTTGGTCTAGAGGTTTGTTTTGGTTTCCACTAGTAGATGGCTCCTGCTGAAACTGGTCCACTTCCATGTTTTCTCTACCCTGATTTTTTGAAGCTATAAAGTGTTCCGAAACCCAAAGATCATGCATTATTCTTTGTACTCTTACAGGAGATAATTGAATCATGTTTATAGAGTCATTATATGTACATAAAAGAAAAACAGAAAGACAATAAGCTGAACAGAAGGTTTTAACCAGCACAGAGAAAGAGCAAAAAACCAAAATATAAACCAAATATGATCCCATCTGCAGAGAAGTGCACTAAAACAATAGAAGGGGGAAAGGAATATTTTAAGTGACAAGGAATCAGAACTGTTACTCAGCTGAACATTATTCATTGTTACTCATGAGTTATGGAGTACTCTTTAATTTATCATCTTAGCCACAGTGTATGACACACAACTTAAAAATTTAGAGGAAATGTACTTAGAGAGATGTCATTTTATTACTATTATAAATAGAACATCATTTGGAAGTTTCTGCATTTATAAATATTTCATGGGGTTTGATGGTGTGTTAGAATGAAAACAGAACAAAGCCTTAGGGTCACAGTCAACCCCAAAGGCATCTCTTTGCATTAGCAAAGGCTGTTCGCCTTGGGGAGATACTTCTTTCAGAAAGCTGGACTGAGAAAGCTGCCATAAGCCTGGCTTTCTGAAGGGTACTGCTGACAGAGGAAATAGTAAAATTTCAATCTTCTGATTGCTTCCAATCCCAGTTGCAAACTATGTTTGCTAACCAGCCTCAGCTCATGTCACTCATTTTTTGAGACAAAGTTCACCCTTTCTCCTTTCATGAGCTCTTGGCAGAGAACAGTGCACAGATACAGTTTGTATCCTCACTGTCACACTCTAGCTTGACACAATCTTTAAAAAACAAGGTCCATAAATTATGATATTTGCAAAATATTGGCCACACTGACCCTTGAATGAATATAGTCTGTATTTAACTCAAGGGTGCTGAGTGAGAAGCCCTTCTAGGCTGAATCCTTCTAAACAGAACTTTTATATTAAAAGAACCGTGCAACAGTCCTTAGAAGCTCTCCTTTCTAAAAGACTTTCCAACAAATGACTCATTTAAGACAGATGCTTCTGCACTCTTCTTCTCCTCTATGCCAGAGAAGTTCCTTTCCCCTATTTTTACTAGATAGCTCATAAAATATTTTAAACTTACGCAACACACGATTTTTTTTCTTTTTTCCCCCCCCAACCTTTAAGAAAAGCGGTGAACCCTCATTCTCTTTTCATTTCCTATAACATGGAAAAAGCCTAGTTTGTAATCACTGCAGAGAAATGACTAACCTGTTGCAGAGATCTTTTCTGGCCTTTTAATACTTATTATTTTATATCAGCAATGAATAATTCTCAGTGTGGCAAGATTCACATGTGTAGGGGGAGAGAAATGCAATCTTTCACCTCACTCAGGCATAGAACCACCACAGCACTACTTTATTAGTTGTCAACCATATCACCCTTAATTAGATTCAAAGGTCCAGGATATCACTTCATAAGACAATTGAAGTGTGGGGAAGAGAGAGAGATGGCCATAAGTGATGTCCTGTGGTACAGAACATTTCATGAATTATCTAACTACTGTTGCGATTTTTTTTTTTTTCATGCATTACCCTCATATTTAATAAAAAATGCTTAGATTAGATAACACTGGCATCAGGGAAAGCTTTTTTTTCATCTCTATACAGATGGTTATTATAGGTTTAGCAGTCTTCATTAAAGTTATACTTTTTCTTTCAAAATACTTAAATTATTACCATCACAGAAGTTGAATCAGTTATAAAGGTACAAACGAGCTTTATACCAATGTATGTGTGTGTGTGCAAGCATACAAGCACCTGTACTCGTACATATGCAGGAATCGCTATATTGGTTCCCTTAGGTTATAAGGGTATTTAATTAATTTAATTATCTGTCCATAAAGACAAAGTCTTATCTGATTTTTCTGAGAATTTTTGTTACTCGAAGGGAATTTTAATTTCCAATAGGTCCAGTCCAATCCGAGCACCAAAAAATTTTTTTAAACTTACTAAAATAAGAATTTAATCGTTCAGCTGATTACTCTACCTTAGTTCCCATGAGGTACCACCTGCAGTGTTTAGCAGTCTTTTCTAGGCTGCTAGAAATCAATTTTTTTTCATAAGCATTAGTCATCTCTGATATATTGGCAGTTTTCCCTATGTTTAATAGCTAGAATATTGATTTCACAAGTGATTTTAATGGAACTGTACTTGATTGCAGCATCTGCCCTACTATCATCACTCTTAAGACCAGAAGCCAAGCTAAGTCTTGTATTTTATTCTTTCTTGATCAGTGCTAGGAATAATATCCTTGCACACGCTGGCTTTCAGAAGGACTGAATAAAGTCTGACAATTTCGGAGCCTGCTTGTCTTCACTGCATGGAATAGCAGACTCTACGTCACAGCTGCTGGTGGTTTCCACAGAAGATGAGCAGAACCTTCCACTGTATTTACACACCAGTAACTTTCTGTTCTCCCTTATTCTACAATGTTTAGATTTTGAAAAACAGCTAACACCAAATAATATATCAATGGCAACCAGAAGTGATGCATCATACCCTTCTTACTTGTATAGCAAGTTGCACTATGTAATCATATATTATAACAATTTATGAGTAAACATTAAGTTAAATGATAGGAAATTATATCCTGTGGCTTTGTTAATTATTAAAAATGTTTATGTAACTGAAAGAGAGTTCTTGATGTGTAATATTTTATTTACAAATTTATCCTGTCAAGCTAAGCTGTTTTAGTAGGAAAAATTTCCTCTCTCACTCTCCATTTCTCAAGCTTAAATTCAATAAAGACATTACACACTAGATTTTCTGTTATTAAATATTTTTTAAAAAAACATTACAAGCAAAACAAAATTGGTTAACAAAATTTAGGAAGGGTTAACCATGATTAAAACTGGTTAACATATTCTGTGATCCCATCAGGTTTCACTGACCTTACATTGTGGGTACTTAAAAATGAAAATTTCCAAAGGGTACAAACCAAAAAAAAAAAAACAAACCCCACCCCAAAATGTTTTATTCCAGGAAGTATCAAGAGAGTCAGGAGGTGGGACTGTTCTCTGTGAGCTAATGCATCAGCAGGGTACCACAGCGCTATTTGATTCACTATTTACTCTCCCTAGGTATGACTTTTGATCTTTCCCTTCTTTCGATTTTTGTAGCGTATGGACGACCATATTAATCATTCATGGAACTTGCAGTTAACTTCCTCTCTGGAACAAATACACTCTATAAATTCTTGTTGTGAAGTTTTTGAAAACAAAATCTTTAACCTACATTTGGCCAAATGGAGTCTGTGTTAAAGTCACCGAGTAAACAATGGATTATGTTTTGTTTCTAAAAAGTACTATTTTCTCATTGAATCTATCAAACGTTACAAAATTTTTCAGCCAAATAGTTTATAAATGCTCCTATCAGCTAATCTTACACAACAAAACTCATGTATTAGGTCTTTTCCTAAGGAGCCATAGTATGTCCTCTGCTTTCTGGTGACTTAATTTTTTATCACAAAGAGTAAGTATAGTGTCTGGTCTGAATCCTCACACAAGCTATTATTCCTTCCAGTTTCTTTCAACCACTAGTGACCCTCTGAATGCTAATTGAGAACAACCACCAACCAAAATTAGGCTGCAAATATTTTTTTGATAGACTTATTTTACTGTTGCTAGTCAACCATTCTAATTGAAGTGCTAAAGACAGTGTCAAATTATATTATGATTCTCAAGGTGTTTTTCAGATGTGCTTGATTTTGCCATGAAAACAAACTGGCAGGTTTTTTCCCAACTCTTCATGATGTACTTAATTTTAATAAAAAACAGTCCAAAGTTGACAAAAGTTCAAGAAAGCTTTCTGTGAGATGGTCTTGAAAGTTATGAGCAGTTTTAGGTCAAGAAAAGAGATTCGAATTGAGAGAAATGCAAGTGAAACCCACCCAGAAGAGCAGCAGTCAAAGGGACTGCAGCCTATTGGGCATGACAGTGGCTTAGGATTCAGGAAACCTTTCTGGGCATTTAAAGAGACTCTTGTCTTGCTCTTTGGTGTAAGACAAAGTACTTATTTTATTTGTACATCTGCCTTCCAACCTGTATGTCATCAGTAGCTGCATCAAATGCTAGAATGTATCTGTCCAAACCTAATAATCTTTACCTAATAATCTCTGTGTGTGTACCCCGACTCAGAGCATGTGACTGTGGACAATTCACTGCATAGTTTTTGTTACTCACTCTTGCATAAGGGAGTCCATGAGGACTTATTGACCAACCTGAGTTTTAAGCATGCAAAGAGTTGAAAATTACATGTCTGAAATGACCTGTCATGGATATGGTGTGGCTTAATTATTGAAAGTTAGCAAATTGCAAGTGAATCCATGGTTAAGGCAAGACATGGGGAAAAAACAAACAAACAAACAATGGATTATGTTTTTAAAACTTTATGATAACTTCTATATGATATGATAGATAGATAGATATGATTAAAGGTTATGATTTAAAGAAAATGTACTCCAGTGTTCACTGGGGTAGTGGTCACTACCAGAAAGAGCATACTTCAGGTGGACTTCACTGCCTAGATTTCAGATGTGCCGATTCCATAATCTCCTGGTACCTTTTCTCCTTTCAGTACTCAAATCCAGGCCACCCAATGTTTCATAATAAAATTGCCTGATTGCGACAAAATAATAACTGCTGGCATCAGAAAAACAGTCTCTTTAAAAGGATTTATAGATTTCAGGGAGAGCTATCTGGACTGCCACCGTTGCCCACATCACTGATTCATGAGTTCATCTCTAGTAAGACAGGAACAGAATTACTTTGCGACAGAGAAGAGATAACATCTTAGGGGAGAAGAAGGTCACACTGTCACTTGGTGAATATCATACAACATAAAACTCAAACGCTATAAGGCTGTAAAAACCCATCAGGTATCTCAGAAAACGAGGGCCTTGCTGCTGGGATTCTGTCAGGCAGCAATTTTTACTTTGATTACCTAAAGTCACTTCATCTGTCTCTCAGCATTACATCGTCTATAACTTCTCCCTCTTTCTCAAAAGGTTATTGAATGAAGTGTCAATCTTTCTCCAACTGTATGCATAACCTTAAAAAATAAGCACTTTGTCCCTTTATTTTACATCCCAAATTCCAGTAAAGTTTTCTAGAAAAAAAGACTCACAAAAACATTCAGGCATGTATGTTAATCTGTTTCCAGAATAATGATATTGACCTTTACATATTCCAGTGATAAGTTCTTGTGTCGAGGACAACATTTTCATGTCATGACCCTATCTCGCAGGAAAGGTGGACAACTATACAAAAAAAAAAAAAAACCCACAGGTGGTTTCTTCCAGGAAAAGAGCAAATGAAAGACAGGGTTACAGCTATAAGAGATCTTTCAAGAGAGTGCATGTAAATGTGATCCTGTCTTTCAAAAAAGTATACTTCATCTTGGCAACTTCATTTCGCAGTATTGCCAGTGATCAGCATTTTTTTGTACAAAGAAAGAAAATATTTTATCTTACTTTATTAAACTTAGTTGACTGTTGCTGGAAAATGGTTTCTACTGCTATTTGCATGCACGGATTTAGCACTGATTTACTGACCTCTAATATTCTGGTATTTAATAAAAACACTAAGTATTTTTATGGGGTTTTTTTTCCCTCTATATTGAAATGCTTGTTTAGGCAGTACCTAATTATGCAAAGCAATAATTACAATTATCTTATTCCCATTTCACAGGTAGAGAAACAGATATACAGAGAAAATGGTATGTCCAAGGCCACAGACCGAATCAGTAGCAATACTGGTATTAGTGGTTTTAATACATAAACCACTTTAAAAGATTTAAGAGTAAGAAAGCTTAAGTGTATGGCATTTAAGAAACAAAGCCATTTTCATCTCCTTAATGATGTTTGTGCATAAATTGCTTTAAGGATTAAAAGGTGCTTAAGTATTAAAACCCCTTTAAAACCTTAAGCTCCTAAAATGTTTTATGAACATAGAGATGATGGGTCACCCTGAAAATACAGAAATGGACTTTGATTTGATAACGGAGCTTCAAAAGAAAGACCTTGTGCTAAAAATGGTCAAAGCCTGATCCTAAAAAAAGAGACAAATTGGGCCAGTGGCTTCATGACTCTTGGTCTGAATGTGCTGACTATAAGCTTGTGAAAGGGCCTAGAAAAAGATCTTTCCAGACTGGTGGCCCCCATGGAGAAACCAGTTAAACTGGTGGAAGAGCCGTCAGCAGTGGAAGCAAAGTAAAGAGGAAAATGGTTGAGCTCAGAGATGGAAATTGCCATCGATGGCACCAATGAAGAAGAGTCGCACGAGGCTGTCAACGTTTGGGAGAGGGATCTTCCTGAGTGGAACTGCTGTAGAATTGGACCTCCACCAGCCTGGGGTTTGGGGAATGATGTCTGAATTAATTTTAGGTTCCTCCATATGGCAATGCCTTTAGGTTCACTTAGCCCAGCCCGTGTTGCTGTTACCACCATTTGATCAATACCTGGGGAATTACCCTCAGAGCTTCCTTAGCAGCTGAGAGGGTTTCGGCTCTCCTCCATGCAAAAGGAACTTGTTTAAACCAAGACTAAAAATAGATTGAAACTCCTTTTAAAATCACAGAAGCAGCTTGCATACTACATTTCACTCGAAGACAGCTGAGCAAAAGCGTTACTAAGAAAATTTCTTCTTTTCTCCATTACGGGAAACCCCCCACCCACAAAAACTGTATTTGGAAAGTTTGTGTTTTGAACTCGCCTGGTTAGGCTTCCGTCTCTATAATGCTGCACTCGCAGATACATCTCTTTGTCTGTGCCTGCATATTAACTCCCCTAGTCAGAACAGTCTCACCCATTTTTTAATAACAACCCCTCACAGGAAAAACTCTCAGTAGAAATTCTCTTCTATGATGTTAAGAAGATAAGGTTAAGGTTGTAGGTTGATGTTAAGGTTTAGAAACACTTGGCAGCTATATTTCGAAAACATAATCCCACTAGGGCATATTACAGATCATTGCACTTACCTGCATCGGTTTATTTAGCTCTCTTTTCAAGGTTTTTTACAGTTGGTTTTTACTTTCCATGAAGTAAAAATTAGGGATAGACCCCAGTCTTTGCCATATTATTTGTTTCCCCTGGTAGCCACCCTGTGTTTGAGTCAAGAAGGATAATGTACTTACAGAAAATATTTTTGTACTTTGTTCTTTTCACTGGATCTAAGATAAGTATTTAACTGGGAGACTACCCATACTGCTATTTGAAATTTCTTAAGAAACATAACTATGAATAATGATTTCTAACTAATGAGAAATAAATAGTCTAATCTTCTTTAAGGTCCCTGACCATAACAATCCGCTAAATAGCTAATTTCAACTGCAATTTTAAATATATGGAGGATGGAGTAGGAGGGAAGGGAAGAGACTACCAACCAAAAACTTACTTTTTTTCTTTAAATCTTTTTTTAAAAAAAGCAAGTCTTCCCATTAAAACATTAAAAACATCCAGAAACAAATCCAAGTTCTGAAAGATATGAACTACATAATAGACACGTTTGTTGCTAGCAACCCGAAGAATGTCTTTTTCTTTAGTAAATAAATAAATTACTTGTACATACATAATGCACTGATAAACAAGGGAAATATCCACACTTGAGCTGCTTCTAGTAAGCTATTTAAATTGCTTTTGCTGCAAGATAACTACCCTTCAGGTTTTCTAAATTTGTACATTTTGGATCACTAAACTGATGAAATTTTAGAAAGATTTTAAATTAATTCTTTTTGTCATTACCTCTTTGCACACAGTCTGTTTCAAGGCAAAAAGAAACCTTTCAAGCTGTTGAAAGATTATTTTCATTTTAAACTGTCATACATTGATTCCAAAAGGTGGTGTCAAACTCCGCTGCGTGTGAAGAATTAAGGAGGCTATGCCAGCTTCAAAATGCCATTGTCTGATAGAAATGATTTTTCCTAACCAATTGAGCCCATAAACTCTGCAGAAATGTGTTTGTGTGTGTGTGGTGGCAGGAAAACAATTAGCACTTACGATACCTTCAGAAAGAAAACTGCTTTTGATTTTTTTCAGATGACCTAGAAGAATTTAGTCATCCCATGGCAACAGAAAGTCACTCCTCCTAGTGCTATTAATCTTACAAAATGATTTTGTAGGCTTGTCTGCAGCTGTAAGAGACCTTACATATTTACTGGCATGGGCTGGTGCCAGACAGCATCCTCATCATCTTAGAAAGGTGCTTAGCTGCTTGAATAAACACCAAGAAGTCAGCACGGTCCAGTGGACAGTGTAAAGGACTGAATGTCAGGAAACCTATTTACTGGGTTTGTTGCTGATTCACTTTCAGGGAATTTTAGCATCTGTGTAGACAAATAAGTTTCTATGAGGGAAAATAAGATATGAACTTAATATATGCTATCTGCTCTGTATTATTTGCTTATATGTGAAAGGTATAATGAGAAAAGGAGTCGGGACATCCTATTTCAGACCATTGTTTTGTATATCTTTCTATTCTCAATTTCCTCTCTAAAATAAATCTTTTAGTAATTTTTCTTGCCTGTGTGTCTGAAATCTTTCTATCTGCGCTCCATTTTTAGTGTATATATGTGTGTATGTGGTAAAATTGCCAGTTCTTCACTTGATTTCCAGATTCCAGTAAGGACATATTAGAGATTCACAGAACTATGTTTTAATATTCCCCAACTTATTAATTATTGAATCCTAACATTCTTGACTTTTCCTAAAATGAAAAGGTGTTATTGATCTTTCCATATTTAGGACGTAACACTGAGATTCTGGTAAAGGGAATCATAATGGTAACTGCCAAAATGTGGCAGGCAAAAAACGTGGAGAGATTGAAGCAGGAAAAGACTTAAGCCTAGAGATGGAGATTTAGGGAAAACAGCACTCGAATAAAATGAGAGCAACAGATTCATGAATTTGGCCTCAACAGGTAAGCCTTTGGACAAGTTTGAAGCATTAATTCTCTAATACAATAACAGCATGATATTCAGTCATACTAAGATGTTCTTCAGTAATATTTCGTGTTTTCTGAATGTCACTTAGAATCTCAGCAACCGTACAGGTTCACGCTCATGATTGCTCAATGAATACTGGTCGGTTCTCGTCCCCATCCTTCAAGGCCCATCTCCTTACCAAGAATCTCAGTACGTTGACAACGGCAGCAGCATCCTCTTCGTCAGGCCATTCCTGGCACGGTTCCACTGCTCCCTCCTCCCCAGGACGCAGGGCTTCGGCCGGTCCCTGCGGTGACGCTGAAAGCACAGTCGTCTTTCTCTAGACAGAAACAAAGCAAGACAGAGGTCATGTCTCTGCCTGCTACAAGACAAAAGAGAAGAGCTTTTGACTAAGGTTTACAAGAAAGTAGTTAATTTTCCAAGGAAACTGCTGCCAAATCTGCCTATAGATGTTTCCCACATCAGTGTCACCTCTCCCTCTGACCCTCCCTCTCCCTGCTAGCTAATTCGGACAGGTTTTATAAAATTCATTTTGAGGGAGGAATCACTTTTCAGTGAGAAAGAAATGAAACTGGGAAACTAAAGGAAAGGGAGTATTAGAAAAGAAGACAAAGTTCAGGGATGAAATTAAAGATTCAAATTTCTGTTTCCATTTAATAACAAAGTCAAACTTAGGCTGTGGATCAATTTTGGCATCCACACCATGCCACTCATATGGTTAAACTGTGAAAACCATGTCCTTGGCCTCAATATTTATGGTTTTTGTTGCTATTGCACAGTCTTTATTTTTTGTTTTGACCGATCTGTATTTTTGGCTTTTTGACATATTATTTGCCTTCTTATTCTCTTCTGTAGCCACCTAGGCTCACTCCAGCAAGAACAAATAGCAGTAAGCTGGAGGTGTAGGCAGACAGATTGCCCAGGAGTGAAAAAATTTTTGGAATTAGAGAATGACTGGAATTTTGGAATTAGTGAATTTTCCCACGCGCTGTATTTCCTCAAATGTTTCATGGGAGAACTGAGAGTACAAACAGCAAGTGGATACCTCGGAAGAGAATATGTTTCAAAATAAAGCTCCTATGATAGTGAGAGACAGTGGTTGAATTTTCTGAAAAGTGGCTGCTTCAATTAGGGCAGGGAAAACAGTGAGACATTCTGGGCAGAAAAGTATTCTGAACTGCTGCAATTTTTGCAGTACGTGTTCAGAATCGGTCAAGAATAACATTTTTTTTCTTTTCTGAAGCAGGGGAGGTCAACCAACCTACTATCTTTACAGTAGAATACTTTCTAGTGCTACGAGCAAAGCATTTATAGCCATTATACTACTTGGTAGTTCTCTTCAGCTAAAGCTAGAGCAAAACCCCGATGCAGTATATTTTGCAGTATCTACACTACCAATTAGTTCCTATCAGGTAGTAAAAAAGCAAAGAACAGAATTTCTACTAGTTCTTGCTGTTTGAGTAACCTTTTCCTGAGGCCAAGGAAATGGATTGCGACACCATTGAACTCTGAGAGGCAAGGGTGTATTTCTGTTGGAGTTGAAAAATGTGATCAAAAAAGACTATTTAGGTGGCAACAATAAGAACAGAAAGCCTGTTCACTTGCTAGAGAAGCTAAATATGCTGAATTTATTCAGTAATCAATCTTAGGAATCAGTAGGAAATTAAAAAAAACCCAAACACTTTCCAGCTGTGGCTGACATACCCAGAATAAATTCAAGTAAATAATCAGGAAGTATCAAAACCGCTGTATTTGCAGTGGTCCTTCATTTTATAAACTTCAACAGGATTAGTTCCATTTATGTAAGAATTTTTTACTACTCAGAAGGGATGTTCCGTTAGGCACTAGCTACCGTGAGACCTCATAAGACTGGCAAAAAATATTTGATCATTAATTTCAAACCAGAGTCTTAACTCCTCAATGAAGTCGGTAAATGCCACTGACATTTTTAATGATGAAAATTTTAAGTGATCACTGCACATCACATGTCTGTAAATTTAATCTGTTAACAAATGTTACCACAAGTGGATATTTTTCATATTCTGCATAGCTTGTTTAAAATCACAGTTTTCAGCCAGCCTATTCTATAGCAGGAAGAGTTCAGAAATACCCTTCTATTTCTAGTTTCATTTGCACATAAACGAAAAGTTTAAAATTTTGCCTAAAAAATATGTAGGCACTTGTGCACACTTAGTACAGGAGTAGAGTTTTCATTGCATCTCATTCAAATGTTAACTACTAAAATTTTAACTTAGGTTGTTTCACAATTTTCATTTTTGAATTTTTGAAAATAAATTATCATTTTTATATTCCTATCTGTTAATCTTTTGTTGTTCTTTTTTCACCCTAGCAAATATACACAGTCCTGGTTCAACACAGAATGTTTTTTACCCAAAATTACTCTTCCTTTTTTGGAATCCTTTTGCGTCCTTTGTACTGACCTAAAATTAGTGACTGGACTATTAATGCCTCTTTAAATTTCTCAGGCTGGAGACAATTTATGTATTACCAATTATTCCTGGCAGGATCCTCTACAGCTGCAGCCCAGTACAAATTCACAGTGACATTTTTACATTTCTAGAATGGAATAAAGCTTCCTTTGTTTTCCTATAATGTAAAAATGCTTCCACAGTATTAAAATGAGAGAGAATTATGCAAAGACACTAAGAATCTGAACCACACCATGCTTATATCCAGTCTCATTACTGACCCACTGGAGGACTCTGATCATATCATAGCCTCATATAAAAATATTTTACTGCATGTGAAATTATTTATTTGACTCAGTGGAATGTTGTTAAGCTTAATCAATGTGCTGTGAATTTGTGAGATAATAAGTGCTATACAAAAGTGCCGAACTGTTTACTGTAGTCTCACAGCAAGAAAGTTAGTACTTTTTAAAGATTTTCTGAAATTCGATGCTGCAGAATTTAGAATAAACTATGACAAGCTGTGAAGTTTCAAATTGATTCTTCTTAAAACATTTTCATCATAGACAGTATTTAAAAGTACTGTAAAGGTAGCCATAGATATTCATGGAACTAATCACGAAGAGATGTAAAGATGAGAAATCTAACCATTTTAATTTGTAAGTATCAAAAAATGATTACACCTTTTGCCATTAGCCCACAGCAGTGCTTTCTAGTTAGACTTCTACCTCATTTCCTCTCCAATGTGATTCAAATGTAAGAACCAAAATCCCTTCAACCCAATGAATCTGTAGAGATGTAAATGACCTACAGGTTCTTCAGAGCCATGTAATAATATTATAAAATGTGAGATGTCAAAAGTAATAACCATAGTGAAGAACCTGATAACATCACAGAGGAGTTTTGTATATGAAATGCAAGCATAGAAAACAGTTAGATATTTGCCATGCTGTTTTATTTCTCTATTTTGGCTTTCTATGCTTTTTTTTTTTTTTTAACTCCAGCTGACAAATAACATATTGTTTGACTGTAACTCTTTTTTTTGTTTGTCTATTTGCTACCGTCATGTGCTACCTGATAGGGAAAACCCGAAACACAGGACCCTCTGGAGTCGTGTGGCCAGCAGGAGTCGGGAGGTGATCGTGCCCCTGTACTCGGTGCTGGTGAGGCCGCACCTTGAGTACTGTGTTCAGTTTTGGGCCCCTCACTACAAGAAGGACATTGAGGTGCTGGAGCGTGTCCAGAGAAGGGCAACGAAGCTGGTGAAGGGCCTGGAGAACAAGTCTTATGAGGAGCGGCTGAGGGAGCTGGGATTGTTTAGTCTGGAGAAGAGGAGGCTGAGGGGAGACCTCATCGTGCTCTACAACTATCTGAAGGGAGGTTGTAGTGAGGTGGGGGTTGGTCTCTTCTGCCAAGTAACAAGTGATAGGACAAGAGGAAATGGCCTGAAGTTGCACCAAGGGAGGTTTAGGCTGGACGTTAGGAAAAAATTCTTTACTGAAAGAGTGGTCAGGCCTTGGAACAGGCTGCTCAGAGCAGTGGTGGAATCACCATCTCTGGAGATATTTAAAAGACGTGTAGATGAGGCGCTTAGGGACATGGTTTAGTGGGCATGGGGGTGTTGGGTTGACGGTTGGACTTGATGACCTTAGAGGTCTTTTCCAACCTTAATGATTCTATGATCAGAATGATTCCCTCCCTTCCTTTCCACATTAGGGTGTATTACACATCAGCATGTAAAGAAGGTGCATGGTATTCAGAATGTTGATTTCTTCTTCAGATTTATGTTAAGATATGCCTCACAACAGATCCTAAGCTCCCTTTTCTATGTACAGAGCTGACATTGATAAATAAGACAGTTCTGGCTCACACTTGAGGAAAGTCCTCTTCTACACCTACTGTGAGACACTTGGTGATTATTACTTCACATTATTGAACAGTCCAGATTATTTCCTCAGTGGGCTACTGTGGCACCTTCAAATTAAATTTTTTCATCCTAAAAGGATAAGTGGTCTAGTTAGCCTAAAATATACATTGGAATGAACTGTTAGGGAGACATGCAAAACATCAATTTCACCAATGAAAAGGCCAGAACAACTTCAGGCAATGTTTTTCCTTTTATTTGCCCTCTGTGGAACTGAGATATCTATGAACATCTCAGAGGCTCACAACTTTAATTTTTATCTCTGGTGCTGAAAAACTATATAACTATTTTCATAAGGGGCAAATTTTAGGAAGCTAATTGCAATAATCAGTTCAGAAATATCCCGTAACAGGTACTGTTCTAGTTGATTTTGAGCATGGTAGGATTCATACATGCAAACTAATTTTGCTGCCATTCAGGTAATTAGCAGATAAAGATTAGTGAACAAATGTGGGAAGATGTCCTCAGACAAAGAAGTCTACAATAACTAATTGACTTTATAGACAAAGGAATAATGATTCTGGGTAAAGAGCATTCTGGAGCTCTTTCATATCTGCCTGCTGTTTCGGTGATTAATTTTTAGCAGTTGTTTTGAAGTCTGAATTTAATGGACATATACAGAAGAAACGTTCTATGGCTTACACTCATCATTTTTTAGTAGTTAAGAAAAGAGCTCAGTCATCAAGTAATTATAACTTTGACTTTAAATTTGTCCACGATCTGCCTGAATCAGTCAGAGGCAACTAAATCTACAGAACAGAAAAATCAGAAAGTTCAGGATTTAGAATTTGCCTGAGGTTAATTTTTCTACCTCAGTAGCTTTGCAAAATAAACTTGAAAATGTCATAAATATAGACTTTTACTGCATCATTTACAGCTCTGGCCTTTATCTGTAAACTCTAACTTACAGTTACAGATGTAAAGGAAGAGGGAAATTCCAGCACCTACTGCTGAGAAGACATCACAGAAATGTTGGAGAAGATGCTACCACCTTAGGGCTTTAATTTGTATTTAATCATTTATCTACTATTGACTTCCCATTAGAAAAATGAGAAAAATACTCCCTGCCCCAAATGAACGATGAAGACCTTTAAGACCAATGCACCATTGTATCAGCTTGAACCAAGTCTTATCTATAATTAGTCCTACAAGCAGCGTGACTCACAACTGAGATTCTTCTCCTCTCTTTTTGGACTAGTGTCCGCTAGCAGTTTAAATGGGTCAGTCCCCTTTCAAACTTAAAAACAGCCTGCCCCAAAATGCTAACCCCGGGACCTTTCCATAGTTTCCAGATTCAGTGAAGAGTCCATGTATCTTGCACGACTTTTCCACTTTGAGTAGAAGATGAATTAGAGCTTTAAACCATGACTTGAATATGCATTGTAAACACAACCTCTTACGGACAGAGGCCTTTGGTCATCAGGATTCCAGAGAGGAAATGATGATGATAAAAAAGCAATTTAGAGTACTGATAGAGCAGTTCACTGTACAGATATCTTGAAGTCAAGACTGATCAAGCAAAAGATTTGTTGTATACAGTTCATCACATCCACCAGGAAATAAATGCTAAATCTCACAATCATCCCTTACACTCACTAGACAAATCAGCCAACTGGTAAGCGTGACACGAACAAGGGACAAATTGAGTACTACATTATACGGAAAAGAATGAAGAACACTGTATTACTGTAGTACTGAACACTTTAAATACAAATGTAAGAAACAAGAAATTGTTAGCATTTACTGTATGTAAGACATTGCCTCCTGCTAATATTGTCTTCATTCCACTTACTGGAAATGCACAAATTATGGCGGAGAAAATGTATATGTGAGAAGAATCAGATATATTCAACTATCTCCATTTCAGAATGCTGTCTTGCGGAGAAATTTCTACCTTAACTGAACTTTGTTATATTGATAGAACTGAGATTTTCTCCATGCATTCTCCATGCACAGATTAAAATTCTGATTTGTCAAAGCATTTAAGTTAATGCCTAACTCTGAAAACATACCATGTGTTATAGGACCTGCTAGGTATTCATAAGACAGTAAAAGAGGAAAGAGTGCTATTTTATTATAGTAGCCAAATGAAAACTTTTAAACTAGAGCTATGTTTGACAGAGTGTAGTAATGTGTATGCCCTCAACATACTTGTTTTTCTGAAATCTGCTATTAACTATATCAAATAAATGCATGGGGGTTTTTAGACAACTGTTCCATTCTGATAAAGTATTTTACCTTAAATTACTGATATGAACTACACCTAACTTCACCTAAATATGCTTTATGTAAGACACATAATTCAAAAAAAAAAAAAAGAAACCTAAAGAGACTTATTGCGAACGCAATCTTTATGCCCAAGCTTTTGGGACACTGAATACAGATTTGAAATCACTTGATTTTTTCTGTCTAGCAGAGAAGGATTTTTTTAGTGCTTGTTCACATCTGTGCTTACAAAAGATAACTGAACCTGCACATGCTACGTCCATGTTTATTGGTAGGCTCAGTACAGACATAAAATAGGAAACTGAATTATGGCTTCTTTAAAAATCAGTAACATAATGTATGTGCACAGATACTAAAGAGATGAGTGTTATAAGGCACCTACAATAGATAAGGTATTTTCCAAGGTTTTAAAATTAATTTTTAACCCATCTATGGACTCTATCCCAGACGAGCGAGACAAAAAAAAATTTGTAATTGGCATGGGTAATCTATATTTTCACCATGTCTTTAGTCATTTGATATGAATGGCTCAACTGATTAAAATTATATTAGTAGAAATAATGTGACAAGAGACCACTAACAATGTTTATTAATTGTCTCTAGGATTAAGCGCATTGTTGAATATATTAAAAGCAAAAAGTCTTACCACCTGAGGTAAGCATCACTCTGAACCAATGACTGTGATCATTTAAGTCAGGGAAGCAGCCATAAAAAAGTCAAGCTTGTCTGCAGTAAGTTAAACTAAAGATCTTAAAGCTTGACACCACATATTCAATGGCTTTGGTATCTGAACCTGTGGTGGGGGTTTTCAGGGACAGAGGATACCCACATTCCTATTCATTTGGATATCAGATGAAGCGATGCTGTTATCTACAGGAAGACACAACAAGCATTGACTTTCAGGCGAAGGATGTAACATGTTCGAGGTCAGTGTCTAGGCACAGATGAGAACAACTGACTGATGTGTCTGCCCACAGCCCTCCTGCCTGCAAGGAAGTGTCTCATAATGTTCTGTACTAACCAAAGTCCTTGCCAAAGATTGAACCTTTTTTAGTCAGCTTTTCCCCTACCCAAGACAAGAAGTGACAAAAGCATGTATAGCTAATGCCACGTTCAGAAAGAAAATAATAATTACTATTCACAGCTGACATTATGCCAGAACCTGCACACCAGTGTGGAAACCAGAAATGTTCCTAAGCATGAGTACGGCATGACTAGCAGTGAGTGTGGTTTTTTGGTAACGGGAAACTACACCAAAATTGTAGTTCCTTAAAGTACTGCTCCTAGCCTATTGACATAACCTATTTGTCTAGATCTTTCTTCCTTTAAGTTTCAGATATTACTCTTAATGTAATCGCTGGTTCAGGAAATGAAACACTGGACTATTCTGATGATGCAGATAGTGAAAGAAACCAAAGATGAAAAATTAAGTAATTAAAATGTAGAATTGATTGGTTGATTTAAATGCTCTCCTCTTAAGTAGGATTTTTATATCCTTTCAAGTGTAAATTGATATTCCTCTGTGAAATTAATGTAATTATACCAATTCTCAGATCAGCTGAGAATATCGCTCGATCCATCTAGGACAGCTGCCTTTCACTTCTCAATTTCAGCTGTGACATGGTAACCTTATCAAATTAGAGGCACTAAGGAACAGTCTCAGAGACAGAACGGGTCGCATAACCCCAAAATGATAAAATTATTTCAAGTTATTTATTTAAGGCCTGACTTAATTTTCTGAAATCAGTCCAAATTCTTCCATTGACTTAAGTGGTCTTTAAAAGTTTTTGGGAAGTACTAATCAGAATGCAGGTGTTAGTTAAACAAAGCATCTCTATAATACATAGATATTACATACTAGGATTATCTATACAGAAATGCAAAATTACTCTTTGATGCTGTGCTTACTGACTAAATAACACTATTACTGGACAAAAGTTAGAGAAACAGTAAAAAAACAGTATTGAGAAATCTGGATCCAACCCTCTGTTCTGTCATTAGGTTTCAGGTGATGTGCAGGAAATGACTTTTATTTTTGCACCTGCAAGATGGTGTTACTCATATTACTGAGACATCTCTGTGAAGCATTTCAAAGGCTGTGGAGAAGAAATGCCACAAAATCTATAGTTAGATAGGTTAAGGTTTAACGCTTACTATTTTTGAATGTTTCAGGCAAATAAGTCTTTTGAGAAGATGGAAAACTGTACCAAAAAAGAATATTGCTCCATTTATATGCTTCTCTTTACAAGAAACAGGTACCATATCAGTGAAAATTCTACAACTCAAGCTCTGCCTAAATCAACAAAGTGCAGATTTATGATGAGTGATTTACAACATTTTTTATAGGGAGAAATAAAATGGTGTATGACTCACATTGCCACAACATATCACTTCCTGAACATAGAAAACATGAGTTTCTGGGGAAGAAAAATAAATTTAGGAAATTTAGAGAATAAAAGCCTCCAAAAACCATGTCATTTTTGAAGGAGTAGTGGAAAAAGTCCACTGACATGTCTTTTCTACCTTCCACTGATGACCCAATCAAACTGAATTCTATACAATTAATGCTCTCTTCTTTTTCAATGCAAAGATAAGGAAGGGAGAGAAGGAAAGAGAGAGGATGGGAACCTGAGACAGAAAGTGGTGGGAAAGTGGTAAAAAAGAAAGAAAAGAGAAGGAAAGCAAGGAGCTTATCTTTCATATGGATATAGACAAACCATAAGCAATGAAATCTTTGAGTAAGGTAAGGTAGAGATACCCAGGATGAAATTCTGATTTCAGCTACAAAAAATAAAGTTCTTGGGCTTGCACTTGGAAATGGGATTTGTATTGTAGAGCTTACTAAATTAATTAATCCGAGGGTTTTGGAAGTTTATCATAACATCCAGAGAAAGGCAATCTGTATGGAATAAACTAGTGCTCTGATACGAGCCAAGTACCATCAGTTAGCTTGAGACAACAGCACAAAGTGTTAAAGGGAAGGGGAAAGGGAAAGGAAGGGGGAAGGGAAGGGGGAACGGGAAGAGGGAAGGAGCAATTTGTGGCTTGATAGTGAAATGAATAGAAAGTAGTGAAGTCATCTGAGACTGTGGGTTACTTAGTTATTGAAAGAGCAATGGTTTTTTGCATTTAGATTTTATTTTATTTCATTTCCATGCTATAAATGTAATCCTTAGCTGAGTTTGTAGAGTAGGTCCAATAATTGATCTAAAGATTTTGGCACTAATAGAAAAGAAATATTCACTTTCACTTGTGTGGACTTATTTTATAGACTTTGCAGAGAGATTTAAATTGGTGAGAAAGTAATTTCTGCTGGGACATGATACATTATAAGCCATGTATTCCTTGCTATAGGACTAAAAGGGTCTCCTGAATAAATTTCCAGGTCATCCTTTTACTTTTACAGTCTTTGAGACAGGCTTAATGTAACTAAACCATGTTTGAAAGATGATTGTCAAACTTGTCTTTTAAAATCTCTGCAAGGTGTGTGTTACAGTGTTTTGATAGGTTTCAAAATAAACATAACAGCATATATCAGAAATACTTTTCTCAAATCTCATCTAAATGACACTTTTTACAAATTAAGTCAACTTAGAATCATAGGATCACTAAGGTTGGAACAGACCTCTGAGATCATCAAGGCCAACCGTCAACCCAACCCCCCCATGCCCACTGAACCATGGCCCCAAGCGCCTCATCTACACGTCTTTTAAATCCCTCCAGGGATGGGGACTCCACCACTGCCCTGGGCAGCCTGTGCCAAGGCCTGACCACTCTTTCAGTAATGAATTTTTTCCTAATGTCCAAACAATTTTGTTCCTAATGTTCCACTAGTTGAAATCCAGTTTGAAAACAGTTGATTTTTGTTCTCTTTGTAACAAAGCTTTTAACATGCATTCAAGAAACAGACAAGGATAGCAGGATTTGAAACATGGAACAGCTCCCATTGAAGGAGAAAGCGACTTACTTAGAAGTGAATAATCAGGAAATGAAAGAAGCCCTCAGAGTCATGAATGATTTGGAGAAGGTGCTCCGACACTGAGGAATGCTCTTTCTGGAGATTGGAGGAAGACCTAGTCTCCCCCAGTGCAGCACAGTCTCTCTCATTCTCACAGGCTGGAGACTGTTGCTCTCTGGAAGTCAAGCCTGCTCCAAAATAAATCAATTTTCTGGACTAAGCAAGAATAAATATCTTCATTTACTGTCAGGAATAATCTGTTGTAATTTATAATTGAGATATTTTCAGTTAATCCTTCAAGAAAATTGGATTACTGGTTTTGAGAAACAGTAACAAATATATTTGACACTTTCAGTCATTGAAGTGGCAATCACATAAAATTTGCATCTGCATATATCCCTTCAGTTCCAAATGATTTCCAAATGCTCAGTTGAAACCTTATTCTTCTCAAGTCTATTAAAAGAAAAAGCTGTATTGAAATTAGTTTTAACATTCCTAGAATTAACAATAAGCAAGATCTGTCCACAGTGATCAGACATTCATGTAGAAGTTAAATCACCTTGAAATACATGGAACATCATATCTGCAGGAGGGGTTCCAGGAACAGATGGTATTACATGTGAAAAGATAAATAGCTATTTAGGAAATCCTGAAACAGTCACATTTTGTAGTTTTTCTCTATAGGTTCCTCTAAAAATCACAGTATCATATATAACTGCATCTGTTGATATACATGACTGAATCAGAAAATAAAATAAAATTTGCAGAACTTGAAGGCCGCTAAGGTTGTTTCTATATAAAAACAGAATAACCATCTGTATGATATACCATTTTTCCACATTGCATATTTATCTTGTTTTGATTTTGTTTAAACCAACTTTTTACCTACAACTCTTGTAGTAAATGTAATCTTACTTCTTTCTCTACAAAGTTAATTAAGTGACAGTCTCACTGCACCTTAAAAGCACCTTCATTATCTCATCAATAAGTGTTTGATTTATCAAGTTCTTTTGTCACTGATGGTTCCAGAAGCATTCTGCCTTGCAATGTGGCTCAATTTAATTACATCAGAGTCTATTAGGACAGGCTTTAAGGCACTCAGAGTCTCTGATGGTTAATAATAATAAACTATATGCAGATTAAAACTGGGAAGTCTAAATTAAGACTTTCAACTGTTAAAACACCAAAGCAGAAGAGTATGATGAAATACACATTCTGATGCTGATATATTTAGGTTTCAACTCTCACTTAGCATTTTGATATGCCTTTCACTCTTTGAATACTTCACAGTGGTGTATATTGTTGAGCAGCAAACATCTAAGGAAGCTGCATAACAAGATCATCAAGTTTTGAGAAAAAGGTTGCAGTATCATGACCCTTAACTATACTGAACACCAAGGGGAAATATCCTTTTATGGGGTACAACATTTATTACCATTACACATTCCTCTGATTAAAGAAAAATTGTGCTTAGATAAATTCCAGGCAACCTGATTATTTACATGAAAACATTACTTTTTGTTTCAATTTTGTCTGTAGGTTGTGTTGTTTTTTTTTTTCTTTTTTTTTTTTTTTCTAAAATATGAGCTCAGCAACATGCAAAACTGAATGCTCATGGCTAATTTCAGAAGAACCCAGTAAAGTGCTATAGGTGCGCAAACCTGCTATTGTTCTATCTGTCCCATCTGTAAAGATCATTTTAGTAGATTTCTCAAAGCAAGCTGTCGTGGAAAATCATCCTTTTCAAGGCAATGTCTATGCGTGTTCTAGCCTTAGAGATCCCTGCTATCAAGTTGTCTACTCAATGGTTTTGCACTTGGATCTTAACCGAAGAATTTGCAGAAGCATTTCAGAGGCTCAGCTCAGCAGTGGATGTTTACAACTTTCTTAAGGGTTAATCTTTCTTTCTCTGAATTACAATTGTATTCACAGCTTTCTACTTAACATGTTATTAACTGTTTTATGCATGGGCTCCAAGAAGAAGACACATTTGTAGCAATGGTTCATGAGGGAACACTGCGTGAATTTCTTTTCGTTTGAGTGGATTAAGTTTATGTTGGAATATGCAAATATTTAGACTTCTGGTATTTTACACTTCACAGCTGAAGCCTAGACACAATATTAATTCAGCTCTTAGTAAGACATCCTGACATGGGCCTGGTTGTTGGGACCTAAGAGGCAAATCTGGCACCAGCTCAGCTCCAATCCCACTTACAGAAGGTCAGATGACTTCTCATCACTTCTCCCCCAGCTCAGCACTTCTGTATGGTTCTTTTATAAACTAATCCATTCTCTTGTGAAGAACTGAGTCCTCTATATGGCTTTTAATCATAAAAAAATTGGAGTCAGGTAAGAGGAAAAGAAATGAGGAAAGTGGAGGCAAGACATCCATCTTGCTCTCCGCAGCCTTCTGCTGTTAACATGTTTCTATAAACTGATTAATCATAAATTATTAATGTCAGCCTCACTGAGATAGAACGTATCTCCTTTATTGAAATCTGTCTCCCAGACATTCTGGCAGTGGTTTTGACTGATAAGCCAATAGTACCGCTATTTGCATAATCATGCTGGCACCTGGCTACATAGCTAACTTACAGTAGTGTTGACACAATGGCATATGATATATTTGTGCCTGGCATAATCTTGATGGCCCAAAACCAGTACTTCTGGATGAGAAGATTATAAGTAAGTCACGGTTTTAAGTTTAATTTTTTTTGTTGTTGTTAATGCTTGGTTTTTATGGTATGCTGCCTAGAAGTGAAGTTCATTTTGGTGTGTATTGAACAGTTGCAGAATGTGTTATCCTAGGAAAGTAGCTGCAGAGAAGAGTAAATACAGAAAAACAAATCATTCTAGTTTTATCACATCAGGATATTACTGCTTCTAACTTTTTTTTAAACTGTTATCACAGATGAAAACACTATAGAAACACTATTTAAATTCCTAGCAACACTGAATCATTATTATTTGACTTCTGTCTGAAGACCGTTACTTCATTTTGCTTAAGTTTTCACACAAATGAAGACGTTCTTATAATAGCCACAACTTTACTGAAGATAGATCCTTCCTATTTTTCACGCAGACAGGCTGTCTTATGTTAGGAAAGAGATTCTTAAAAATGAAACAGCCGAGCCAGTCCAAACTAAGTAATATTTTTGGCCAGAAAGTGAGATTTTAATGAAAATCTTAAAAAAATCTATTAAGTGGAAATTGTGACAAAAATGCTTGCAAAGGTTAAGAATTACTCAGAATCAGTATATTTTTTGGCATCAACATTTTGAGTTTTTTATCTCTAGTACTTCTTTTTTCCAGAAAGACCATCACTAGCACTGATATATGGAATGTCCTGTCTCTATAGCCCCTGTCTCCAATTCTATTGGGGAGTTTTGAAGACCACATTGAATTGAGTTGTCAAAATTTTCCGGTAAACTAGAGAGAAGTGATACAGTATTTGAAGTTCTTCTGCTATTGGTTCAAAACACTTTCAAAAAACAGCTCTTGGATATTCTAACACTAATTGGAAACAAACAACAGGTGAGTCTGCACCATTTTTATGCCTTTCCAGGCTATTGTTTTGTACTGAGAAGACATGATATTTGGGGATCACTTATAAACTTAAAAAAGGCAGAGTTATTAATGGGTACTAGGCTTCCTGTGGTAGATTAAAAGTGACAACACAAAACAAAGAACTGTATATACATTATTTATTCTTGTATATTAATTTAATTTAGGAACATACAGCACATCTGAAGAATCGTGTTGGCCTACTATAAATTCCATCAATATTTCATTGCTGTGGCCATTAAAGATTACATACAGAAGCAATATTGTTCCCCTAGTAACTATTTAAATGCATATTAGTCCTTTTTCTGTGTTGGCAATGATGAGGAAGGAATGCAGCTACAGAAAAGCTGGAGAGGAAAAATGAATGATTCTAAACAAATAAGGTTTATTAGATACCTCATCAATCGACATTTTTTTCAGGCTTTGCACTTTAAATATGTATGTGTAAATATATACATGCATTCCAATTTGTATATATGAATTGTGTATATATATATAAAGAGAATTTTTTGTTTATTTAATTTAAACACACACACTATTATTTTGATCTCAGATGCTCAGAAAGTACCATCTGTCCCTGGAGATCATATACTTATATCCTGGGGTTATAAAGCCACTCAAAGGTGATGTCTCTTTTCTTGTGGTGGTGCATTTCCCACCCCTCCCTTCCTGGGCCGCTTGTTGATCTCAGAAATTCCCACGAAACCTCGGCCTTGGTGTGTTGAAGTCTGGCGGTTGAGCGCTCCTTGACCGTATCAGAAACTCTGCATGGCTGAGGCTGGGAACGTAACCCCACGGCCTGGCCCAGGTGTCCAGCAGAACAACACCGAAACCTTGAGAAGTTTTTAGTAATTACCACCTGGGACTGTGGCCAGGATGGAAATTTAGGGATGACTAAAACCAACCATTTTGTGAACCTATAAACAGTGGTCCTAAGTGAGGCCCTTTGAGCTCTCCTGGACCGCAGCGGCTGCACCCAGCATCCCCCTCTGAGTGGGACCTGGCCTCTCAGAGCTTGCAGCGGCTTGAGCCGGCAATATTCGGAGGCCCGTCCTTTGACGGGACCTGGGCTGAAACTCTTCACTTCTCGAGACTCAACCCTTGCCCGCTGAGAAACGCAGAGACATTTTATGTGAATAATTCTTCACCGAACTTGAGGGGAATTTTTAACAGGTACCTTTTGTACATTTATATATATATTTCTGTCTGTGTGTGTGTGAACTAATAGTAATCATAATCTGTATTTAAGGTGTGATTGTAGTAGACTCTACCAACACTTACTTTGTAAATATAAAATTAACGATTAAGTGCTGTTAAAGTTTGGTAATGATTAGTTAATTATTAAGTACTGCTAAAACTGTGAATGAACCCTAGACTGCTGCTAANATAATATATATATAACATAATCCGACATATAAGATATAAAGCCTTAGACATAACATATTTTTTCTTTATATGTTTCATCCGTGTAGTAAGTGTTAGAGTGAGCCTTGCCATGGAACTCTGTTAAGTCACACCTTTATAAAACTCTGTTAAAGTCACTTTCTGCTAATACCTTTGACAGTGATTCTTTGGGCAGCCTCTAAACCACTCATTCGCGACATGTCTTTTCAGCACATAGCTAAAAAATAATATTCTTTTTCTTTTGGAGAGTTTCATTTTTAATATATAGGAAGAGTGATTGAAATTGGGAATGTGGCATCATTTGGGCTGAAGATTTTTACAGATCAAATACAAATAGGTAGAGAACTAAATATTTTTCTTATGCCTCGTATCAAAGGTATCAAAGAAAGGTTTTTGCGTGTCAATTTGCTACTGTAAGGCTAAGTGGGTAACCTTGTTCTTTTTTGGGAACTTGTTTAGTTTTCTACAGAGACTTTTAGCAAAATCTCAGTTATATTCATGATGCAGATCTCTGTCTACTAGAATGCTCTGACATTGACTTACTTTCTGCAAGACCATATGAACAAACTTTTGCAGGGTGAAAAAGCCAATATCAATTTGTGATACTTATAGTCCATTGTGGAAGAGACAAAGGGTAAAATAGAAAAGAACTTGAAATAATTTAACAGTATAAGAACAACTTCAGTGAAATTCATGTGCTTAAATCTCAGAATTGAATAAATTACATTCCTTTCTTTTTAGTGTCCGAGAGATTATGGTAATTTTCAAATTTTTTCAGCAACGTTCCAGGGGAACGTGGACAACTTCTCCTCTGCATGTCCAAAACCGCTTCCAGTTCAACAGAGCTGGATAACTCAGCAACTAACTCATGCTTAAATCCAACTCAGATTAACAAACCAGGTCCTGCCCAGTTACCTAAGCCTGAAGAACCTATGTGAAAGACATATGGTTTGAGCATGGCCAATATATGCTGTCAACGTTAATCAGCAGAAAGCATGTCAGCTTTACATGGAGGTTATAACAGTATCTCCTTCACCAACTATAACACATGCTCAGGAAATGGGAAACCTTTGCATCAAGTGTCTTTTTCAGCCTGAAGAAACACACGCCATATCTTCAGCACTTCAAAAGCATGTCCTAACCATCACCCTGGAGCTAACGCCGCAGTGAGAGTACCGTCTACCCTCCTGTTTCAAGCGGATCCTTGCACAGCTCTGATGGACTGATTCACAAAACCTGAGTTTTAAAGGTCAACAGTTGTTTATGCATAGTTTCATAAGGCTGTTATATGATCATGTATGTCATATAATAGATAGAAAACAAAGCTTCAAAACCATTTTCCTGTGACTGTGCGCTTTACTGCAAGTAACATGTAAAGTACTATTACTTTATATTATACTGAACAGCATCTTATGAGAAATGAATGACATTAGTTCACATGAAGTTAATGTTACTTTACTTTATGTTTAAAAATATTTTCATTACCGACACTTTCAATTTGTAAATGACAGAACTTTAGGAAATCATATGAAGTGAGTGTCAAAATTTGCTCAACATACATTCCTGATACTCCTCAATTTACTGAAACAGAGACAAAGCCAGTATATTCTATGTGAAACTGTTTTAGTTAGAGTTAAAAGTGGAGGTTAAGGGCTTTTAGAAAGGTTTTTTAGAAAGAAAGAAATCCCTATAAAACATTTATTGTTAGCATAGTTTACAAAATTACTACAGAGATGGTAATGATTGAACATTTTTCTTTAGGACATTTGGGAGTCTAGTGGGAAATGTGGTGTCATTTATTTGCTATTTCAGATGCAGAGTTAAGATAGCAAGGTAGTAGGGTCATCAGAGAACGAACCATAAAATTACAAGTCTGGAGATTACATGATATAAAGTTTTGGTTTGTGCTACTTGCCGCTCTTGTTACAACTGCATTTCAAAAATAGATTCACATGATGCTATTTTCTGTACTTGTAGCAATTTCTCATCAAGAATCTTAGCCAGCAAGTAAGTGGGAATAAGAAACATTTTAAGAAATGTAAGAGGTTGTTGTGTTTGACACCACTGCTGTTTAAATACAATTCTCAGAAAAGTGCACAAAGGCAGTAATAGGTTGTATTTACTGTCCTCTATTGCACTTGGCCAGTGATGGCTCAAGCTAGAACACACCTGTGTGCTACTCCCAGCTCTGCTGTGGAGCATGAAGTTCAGCTTCAGTAGTTGTTAAAAGTAAGACTTGAATTCTGTGTACACAGAATCTGAATAATGATCAGACCATCACAGAAACTAAAAGTTGGAAAGGCTTGTTTGTTTATCAGTCCATACCCTAAAATTGTAGAAAAGAACTTGGGAAGTGGGTTTTAAAAAAACAAGACGAAGCAAGCCGAAGATCTTAGTGTGAAAAGTGTTGATATTAAAATCCTTACTCTCAGCAGAGGGGCTACTTAAGTAAGAGAAAAATGTTAATTTTAAACAGGAAGTTGATAGAAAATCTCAAATTTTATTTGAAAAGGGAAAGGTTATGCACCAAGCATATATTCCTTAGAAACAGAAGATCAAAACTAACTCAATATCATGTTCAACCATGTCATCCTACCCACAAAAATAGATGCTGCAACGTGTCTCAGGATACCTTGAAAAATAAAACTGTTGAGTGGGGTAATCTAGCAATACTTACATTTAATGAATGAAAACAGATATTTAGCTCTGTTTCTATGATATAAGAAAATGGCATTTGTCAGTAATACTTTTGAAATAGTAGAGGATATTAAATAAATAAAAATAGCCTCTGCATATCTGGTCTGCAGAACTTTACCACAAAATGGGATTGAGAGTAATGTTAAAGTGGATAAAGAAGAAAATAATAATCTAAAGGGAATTGCCAAAAATCTACATTTCAAAAAAATAAAGAATTCTACCCATTGCTTTTTACCACTGAGTTCCTTGAGCCTTCCTCTTCAAAATCAGATACTATCTGTGCTATATTGTTTTGTAGGATTAGAAGAAATACAGGTTTAAAGTATTTGCTGTTCCCCATTGGATTTGGACTGTGATAAAAGAAATAGTGGAATTACTCAGCAAATAAGTAGTGCACCATATTAAAGGTCATAAGAGTATGAGGGCTGATAGCACTGCAGAGGGGGAAAAAAACTTGATCTGTAATAAAGTTGCTCAATAGGATAACCAAAAAATACCACATACTTGTATGCCATCAAAACTTCATGGGAGACTTTAAACCAACAGAAAGTGCTTTGATCAAAACTTAAATGTTTACTTTAATCACTACAAATCTAATATTTGAGCAATAGCTTTGTCTGTGTTTGAATCTATGATCAGCACTTTAAAAGAACCCTAATGCATATAATTAGTCTACTTTTCAGCTAGCTTTTAAAACATTTTTCAGAAAAACAAAACAAAAATTATCCAACTGAGCTGCACAAAAATGTAATGTCAATAAAGTGGCAGCCTATTCATATCATAACTAGTTTGAATCTCACTTTTTATGGGTACACCAAGCCACACCACATAATCTAAAGAATTGATTATAAAATGACCCTCAATGTGCTTGTTTCTTTTTAGAAACCTATTTTCAAAGTCATAGTGAAAAGAGAGTGGTTGCATTTACATATGATAAAATAAGGCATGGACAGGGTGCATGTTGGGTCCTGTATCATATAATGCATAAGAATGAGACAGAATAATGCAAACATTAAAATGTTCTTCACGTCCTCCTTTGTGTGCTCTGACCAGGGCCAGACAGAGATTTAGGCATTAAAATCCCATTATGACACGAGAAATCAGAATCTTAGCTAATATTTTCTTTAAACAAATCAATAAAAAATTACTAGGCTTGATGGCTGCAAGGAACTTTTTGGAATTACAAATGAACTTCATCAGACATGCTGCCACTCCAGGAAGGGCAATGTCAAGGTCAGAATGGCAACAAAATAAGTGTGTAATAGCAAATCGTCTATCACAGCATCAAACTCAACAGCATACATATTTGGCTACCATGTCAGAGAAAAAAGATAGGGCTTTGCACTGATGAATGTATTCCTTCAAACCACAAAGTACCTGTTGTCTACACCACACTTATGAATCAAAATTCACAGGATAAAAATCCCTAACAGAATGCAACACAACAGAAGCCAGTTAGGAGTTACACTTTGTCCTTCTTGATGTTTCCTGACTGGCTCTTATCCCTAAGCAAGTTTTTCTAATTTCTTTGGATTTTGTTTTTCCTGTGAATTCTAATATATTTTCCAGCTGAACTAAAGTGAACTAAATATTCCAGTTGCAATAAAGTGACAAGGAACAGTACATTTAAAATAAATGCCTTATTTGAAACAATGCTTGAGTTAAAAATTAAAACCCATTGGTAATGGGCTTTATTTATAGCAGGATACTGAATGCATAGGTTTTCATGGTACTGGTGTATTTTTCTAATGTGGCACTGATGAGGCAAAGTGTACAAATAGATCTCAGTAAGATTGAAATTTATGCTGCTTGTCTCTCTCTTCAAAAACAGTTAGTACTTTACATTAGTAATAGCCACCCTGTGTGGTATGGGCAACCGCGTTACCTTTCAAGTGGCAAGGGAGTGGTGTATTCACAGCCTTTCACTATCAAAGAAATAAAATGCTCAACTTAGCCATGCCTGGCGCAAGCAGCAAGAAACAGATTCATTGCACATATACAGATCCCACGTGCTGATGGGCTGTGATGATGCAACACGGTGGGGAAAAAGTTAAGAAACTCCATGAAAAGAAGCTGATCCCATTGCGATAACAAACTGCCCAGCCTGAAACCTGCTTCCTAGGTGTTTTTAAATTACCTCAGAGAGGAGGACCTTCAGGATCAGACCTATGCCAGATGAACTATTCTGATAAACTACAAACAATCCACAAGTTAAATCACTTTTGCTTTTCAGGAAGCGCTCAGATATAAAGTGGTTATGGTGAAAGTTTTCAGTTGCCTTACCCCCCAGTCATTAAAACAAACACCTCCAGAATGTCCCACAGCCTCAAAGAAGTTTCTTCCATTCTTTAGTATAACAAGCAGATGGTAGGGGTATTAAACCGTTACTTGGACTTCGAAGTTAAAACATGCCCAAAGTTTAAGCTAATTGAGAAAGTAGCCGGAACTAATCTGGGAAGTTGTGTCTGTACTGCTATTTCCTATTCTGTAAAATAGGGTTTGTTATAGATTGTACAACAGAGAAGAGTTCATTTTTTTTCAATTAACTACCAATATTTGTACAAACAGCAGATGTATGGGGACACAGACCTGATTTCATAGTTAAATTTTGCATCGGAAAATCTCCCCTAGAAGCTAATATGTTACAAGATGGACAGCAATCTCTTTTGATTAGGAGTTTCTCTCCAAATGAAGAGTCTTTCTCTAAAAGTATTAAAAGGGACTGATTTGAAACATCTTACAACCCATTTAACAAAAGTACCAGGACTGCTCTTATTGCTGATAAGTGAGACAGTAACATGCACAGTTCCCAGAAAGTTCTTCTTAATCTCACACAATATTTTTTGCCAGAGACAGACATTTCTTTTCCAGTCTATTATCTACAGGCAAATATTAACAGCCAAGCATGGTAACCTGCAGGTTCAAGTAAAATAAACCTCACAGTCAGTGCATTTTATCTGTCCTCCCTTACTCCTGCTTAGGCTGCAAAGCCAAGCCAATTTCCCTGTACACCTAATAATTAAGTAAAGACTTCTGCTGTGGTTCTGCAGATCTCTTCTCTTCCTGGTTTGGCAACCTTCTAATAAACTACAGGAAGCTATATATACAATTATACATACTCAGAGGAAATTTCATATGGTCTCTGCTTTTAAGCTAGGTGAGCCCTTTTATGCACACTGATTTTCATGTAGCACATTGCAGATGTATTGCTGGAAGATAGCGCACAGGGAGAAATATATATCCACAGAGAAAAATATTTCTTCTCACTTTCAGTGATGAAAATTAGTAAAGTGTTTCTTTCTTTTCAGAGTCAAACTGTCATTTTAAATTACCTGATAATTTAGATTACACACTAATATTCTATATGCAGCAGTATAAACTTTTATACTGAGAAAGAATAGGGGCAAATATTTACCTAATGCTATTCAACATTGAAAATCTGAAGTTTATTTCAATGTTACTGTGCTCGATATTTTTGTAATCAGTTGTACTACTTGTATTATTGTAAAGATTTCTGTTCTAAGTGTTAGATTTTTGGTTTATGTTTTATGCAAAGCAGAATATGTTTCGTGGACATAAAATATGTTATTCTTCCTTCAATTCTATATCGGTGCCTTTTGAAATGGAAAGGATTAATATATCTTCTGAGATAAGGTATTTAGCAAGAGTAATACATCAAACAGCTTGGTGTAAATGAATTATCGAGAACTTTTAATATCTGAAGGAAACTACCTCATAAAAATAATATAGGGGAAATGCTCAAAAAACGTAAAAAGCAGCAGATCGTGATACGGAACTTGTTACGAAGAGCAGAGATACCCGGATACTCCGATAGAAATTGGCTACCTGATACGGAGAAAGGTGGATTGGATATTAAATATAGTATTTTTTCACAATAATAATAAAATGGGAGGGGAGAATACTAGGACTAACAGAGTTCAATGTCATACACTCTGTATACGGGTCACAGTGAAGGTAGATGGGGCTCGGTACGCTGAGCTGTTGTGCACGCTGACAGTTGAAGACCGACTACGCCTGGGTACCTTTGGGTTGCTCTATTGCGTTAGTAACGCTGCGTGTGAAGTTGGTGATATGTCACCTGAGCAGCTCAGGCTTAGTTTTGCCTGGGATGGCTTCATCTTCATTCCTTTGTAATACAGAACACAGAACTTTTAAAGTTCTCTGTTGCTTTATGGTGTTAATAAAGCTATTTTTATATTAACCCTCTCACTGTGCTCTCCTTCTTGCTCTTTTGAACACAGAACATCCTCTATATTTTCTTGAAGCTGACGTATTTCTGATGCAGTAAATGCCATTTCTACAAAATTCTTTTACCTCAAAAGAGTTCCAGTTTGATCTACTCACTAAAATTAGGCACAGCAACTTCTTTGTAGAAAACTACTTTTTTAATTAAAGCTAAAACCCTGTAAGCGGCAATGCTGCTTGTTAAAGGTGAAGTTTGTTTTTTTACCTATTATTCTCAGAGCTGTTATGGAATATCTAGAGTTCTAAAAATATCTTTATGTGGTCTTACTTGATGCAATAAAATTATGTCAGAAGAATATCTGGGGAAAAAAAATACCTCTATCTTGGACTCTTTTCCAATATTCCTACTGAGATTTATGTACTACTGAGCAAGGACTCTTTCATCTACAGAGGTACTACTTGTTCTTACCTTACATTAGAAGTAAAGTTGTGATTTTAAGATACTTGTTTCCTCCTGACTTTTTCAAGGAGAGTTTTCTTATGTCTAATGGTTTGCATGTTTGACAAGAAATGAAAAGCGTCTTTATCAGTGACATGTAACATTTCTATTTAAATAGTTCCTGCACATGTCACTTTAAGGACAAAAAGTCTTCCTACACACATTCTATCTAAACCTCATCTAAAATAGCAAAAAAAAAAGTTTAGGGTTAATCAAGGCACTGACATCACTTAATAAGCTGTAGTGGAAATCTGATGCATTTCTGTTTTAGTTAAATATCTATGATAGGTTTAATTGGTTATATTTATACTTAGGACAAATGGAAAATAAGAATTAGCTAACTGGAAATGGGTTTTCAGAACACATCAATAATTTTCAGATTTGTTATTATTTAATCCAGAGGAAGCAGGTATTACTGAAGGAGATACAAAGATTTGGCACAGAAGAAAACCTGCGAACTATTTTTCTTTTGGTCTTAAAACTAAAATTGCAAAGTTATCCGAGGAGCAGCCTGTGACATTTTCTTCTTCTTCAATTAATAACTTCCAAGGCACTTTTAAATATGGATATAGAACAACTGAAGGAAATTGGGATTCCAGAATGGTCAGGTGGTAATCTGATTTTGAGATATGTTTTTATTCTGCTTTTTTAAGAACTACTTGTATTCTAAAACCCAAGAATATGGTGGTGGAAAGAAAAGAGCAAGAAGGGAATGCAGAAGTTGACTCTTCAAAAGATTCCCTTGTGTTAGCTTCCATTTTTATTTCATTAATTCTTTGCTAAGATACTCTTTCTAGACACTTTTAAGTCCCCGTTCTATTTAACAGAGGGAGGTACGAGAGAAAGAATGAAAAGAGATCTTTCATAGTAGTCGGATGACATTGAAGATGTTTTAGCAAGAAACAGATCTTTCATACACTTTTGATTTGACACAGTTACTATGTAAACTTATTTACTACATAAAAGAACCGCTCTTCTGTAAACTTTCTTGTGTGAAGGAAAACATTGAATCATACACTGGTCCAGTCCATAAATCAAAAATGCTGAACTTCTGCTTTTTCCGGTTCTAGTAGAATCAACAAAGAACAGGTGTGTTAGGGTACCCCATCCCAACCTTTTTTAAAGGGAAGTATAGACTGGAAATGCTCTAAGCAGAAAAACATATATGGAACAAGTCAGGTACAAAATACTAACTCAAATAACTTTCATCCAGATTTTCAGTATAGCAGCTGAGAAACTGGTCTGAGGCTGAATGCTGAGACTGCTTGAGAGCTAGTGGTTTTTTTTTTTTCNCTGATCAATAGTAAATCTAGGTGTGAGATGTATATTGATTAGAAAAGTAATCAGAATTAAGAGACCTTGTGATGAATGCCCCACTCCAGGGCTTCTCAGCATTTTAAATTACAGATTTACTTTACTTTTTGAAAAGAATCCTTGAGGTACATGCTGTTCCTACATTGGCTTTCATTTACAACAGAACAACCTAAAAAATTTAACTGAACTTTTACTTCCTTTTATTACTATTGCTTCCTCCTTTTCTCCTTTTTTTCATTTTTTCTTTCTTTCATATGTATAAATACTCCTTTTTGCAGATCACTTACCAAAGTCTCATGGAGCATAGTCTGAGAAACACTGCTCTAGATATACTAACTAGAGAGAGGGTATCTAGCTGAAACTTGTACAAGAGAACCGCAAGAGCAATTCTGTAATCTTCATAAGAACTAGAATTTCAGTAAAAAATTATAGGAAGAGAGCAAAAGACTCCTAAAAATGTCACTGCATTTGGACTAAAATTTTTCAGATTAAAAAGCTGCTACATCAATAAATTTGACTTTTAAAGGATAAAAAAAGGAAGTATTTCCCAAAAAAACTCAGTTTTTCATCTCGGGCTTACTATGAAAGTCAATGGAAGCGCTGTGACTTAAAGACACATATAGACTAGCGTGGCAAAAGACATCTTTCAGAAAGAAATGCCTCTTATGTCTTGACCTATATTCTCCTACCAGTTGATGTGAATGAAAGTTATGTGCATCAAAAATAACTAACAGTCCATGGTTTTTCTGAATGATGGACTTTGGATGTCTAAGTGGTAATGTATTGATAATTAGTAAAATAGGAACTACCTGTAACAAAGAGCTAAACAAGTCAATCCCTAATTTTTACAGCAGTTCTAGAATAAGTATTTTATTTCCTAAGATAATGTGATATGAACAGAAAAGGATAAACTTAGTTGTCAACAGATCCACTATTACTTAGGAGGATTTGTTTTGAAAAACTTTCTGCAGATAAAGGAGAAAAGTATGACACAAACCATACTTTACAAACACGTTCGTCCCTGCTGACTGTGTTAGCAGGTGTAAAACAGATAAAACGTTATCAATGCATTAAGAAACAGATCGTAATTAAGTATCTTTCCTCACATCTTCTTTTTAACTTGAGATCACTTTCCAAAGTATTCTAAACTTCTAAATTTCTTTTGAGGATCAGGGTGTATTCTTATAATAATTTTCAGATGCTTCTCCAAAGAAATCTATTACTTTCTAAACAATTTTACTCTCTCACAACTAATAAATGGTTAAACCTCAAAAAGATCAGCCTGGACATAATCTGCAAATGCAAAAATGAAGAGACAAGACAGTAAGAGTGGAGCAATTCCTCCTTAGCTGTTTAGTAACACCTCAGTATACAGAAGCATATCACACAGACCCAGGAATTTTGGACAATCTCCTGTAAATGTCAATGCAGATGAGAAAGGGAAACTACTCTTTCAGCTACCACACACGGGCTTTGAAGGGAGTCACTAGGAGTGTCATTCCATTGGCAAATGTTTGCATTTCATCTTAATTTCTATGGACTTCAGAACTGTTATGTATGGTTTACAAACTAGGTGCAGACACATGGAGACATATAGACAGAAGCCACCAGAAAAATCTACAAGCCATAAATACAACATTTATATTTTTTCATTTGATGTAAGTTTTTTGTCTTCTATGTTCAAACAATATTCTCTATGAATTATTAAACAAGCACCCCTTGAGCAGACAAGGAAATAGCTAGTAACTTTTCATCCCTAAAAGACCTTTTTGCACTTGCAGATGTTCACATTCAAGAAGTGGAAAAAGCTTATTCACTTCCACTCTTTGAGAGAATATAGTGGCTGGAAGCTGAACAGAAGCTGCAGTTCCTAGCTTCTTACACACACACACTTAAATTTTTCACAAAAGCAGTCCAAAAAGACTGAGAAGTGTAGACCTGTTTATTTCTAACAGTTCATAAGTTATCCTCATACTATACTTTTATTAAAATGGCAAAGCTAACTTTAATTTGTCTTTTGGGACCATTTCTGGACTGATTTGTTAGTAATTGGCTTACAGTTCTGTACCTTGTTATTTTTTGGGGCACTGCAATACTGGTACTAAATAAAAAAATCTGTGGTGGGAAGGTAATTTGAAAAAAAGCACTCTATGTACTAGTAATATTCTACTGGCCAGTGTTTTGCATCTCTGTCTTCTAGACATCATATCTTCTTCCTGGTCTATATAACCCCAATAGTTCATAGGGATCTTTGAATAGAAGAACAGTTAGTAATAGCAGGGGTTTAATTAAGATTGGAAGATACAGCGAAGATTTAGTTTCATACAAATGACAAACGTGGTAAGTGCAATTTTAAAAGAAACCTTAGGCAAATTGCATATCCCCGCCCTTAGCCAAATTACACATTCTCCCTTGCCCTGAGCCAGTTCACGTAGAAGAGACTTTCATTGCTGATCACAGGACACATGCTGCACAGCTTGTTGGAGATAAAAATCCACAGAGCACTGTGTACAAAACCCACAATCTGTTGGTATCATACAACACTACTTTTCACACATATATTATCACCTTGAAAATCACAGGGTAAGGGAAACAAAATATTCTTTCTATGCTTTTCACATTTTACTTACTCCTTATCTGCCTAGGTTTGTCAATAGATCTTGTCTTTTAGGAATTTGTTTCCCTAAGAGTATGCTTTTTCTATATATGGTAGATTTAGAGCAACAGGACCATGAATTAGATTAGGGATTTAAAAAACTCCTACAAAGGTAATCATGATTATTATTGAAATCTTCCCATCCATGGTTACAAGGTGAGAAGGATCAGCAGCCATTCTAAAGGCAAAAACATTGGGTTAGAAAAAGTAATTCTAAAAATTCTCCCAATCAGCTAAAACTGATGAGGAAAGAACATGCTGAAGTTAAAAAAATAGATATCACTCTACCCAAAACATCCTTAAGTTTCCATTAACTAATTGCTTTTGAACTTGCTGAAAATCTATAACAAAAAAGTAGTTTAACTGAGGAGATTAAATTTCCCAGTGTGAATGATAGAAAGCTAAAGGAAGTACTTATCCACCTAGGGAGGAAAGGTAACCAGCACTATAAGAAAAACAAAACCCCAAAGGAAACAAATATTGGAAATAGAAGCTATCCTGATCCTTAAAGAGCCTTTACTTTGAATACACTGAGATCATTAAGCTGTCCCCAAAATATTTGAAAAAATGACATGCAGAGATGTCTGTTTCAAGGAAAATGTTCTTAGGGAAATAAGATGACCTGATTTCCATCTCAACAAGTTTACCATTGTCTGTGCTCAATACTTTAAAGCTTTTTTGAGCTTGGTAAAGATGCAGTGAACCACCCAGGGTTCTCATTTAGGATGCATTTCAAAAAGTTTCATATAAAAGATAACAGGTCTATCTTGTGTTTTTAAAACATTTAACTTAGATTGAGATGCTCTATTATCAGTAGATCATCTTTTGAAAGCCCAGAAAAATCACCATTTTAGATCAGAATTAAATAGAAATGGCTTATGGTTTTCTTGATTCCTTCTTCAGGGACATTACTTCACTGAACCTGCCATAATGGAAGCTTTGTTGTACACATTTCATCATAATCCAGATAAATTTATAGAATAATTTCAGAATTTTCTTTTGTTTCCAGTCACAAGTGCCCACAAAGATTAGGACCTATCCCATCTATGTGGCAAACAATGTATAAGTAATTTCAGGTGGCATAGCACATAGAGTAGGGTTAATCTCTAACTTTTTACTCCATACATTTTAGAATTAAAAAATCCCCACCTAGAGGTGCTTATTTATCTTCATTGACTGATGAAGCTAGATGACTGATTTTTGGGCAGCTAATATCGATTAAGGTTTATAGAATCCTAAATCTTATTTTTTTGATATCTCTACATGTGAAAAACAAACAAAAACAGAGCTTTAACTGGCAAACCACTGTCTTTTATGTAATGCTTGTTCTGAGCTTTGATTTTATGATGATAAACATTTAAGATTATGTCTGTGTTAGTTACTTTTTTTTAATTTACAAGTTGTAAAATGGGTGAAATGAAAGAAGGTAATATGAGCCTTAAACGAAATAAAAAAAAAATCAAACCTTTTAAGAAATACAGCATAACTGATTTTTTTCTTATCAGTTTTTGTACATTTGTGATTTCCCTGCTCTCAGCTGGCACCAGAGGCCCAAGCAGCTAATAAATAACATGTCATGTGCTGTTCATCTACTGAAGTGACCAGGTTAAATGTCCAAATGGGACAAGTACTGAAACACCAAATTTTGTGCAACAATAATGTGCTTAAAAAAGATTTTTTTTTTTTTTCTGTTGCTACTTTTTAAGGGGGTTGGGGTCCCTTGGCAAATACTCTGCAATCCTGTGTTACAGAGGATCTCTATATGGAGCATCAGAGCAAGAGCAGGAGTTGAATTCTGTTTGATGAATACACGGGCATTTAGTGATGAAGGTTAAAGAGACAATCTTATCTGTCTGTGCTTAACATCAAGAGGTAACAGACTAACCCTCAGTTTGTCCAGCAGAAGCAGAAAACTTCTCATAAATCAACTTTTGCTTAGCATCCTCTTTTTTTATGTCTTCCCACATCCCACAGTGGCTCTAGGCTTTTTAAAGTCTCTTTAAAGTCTTGATTCTATTGAGTATCCTGATGAGTCCCATATGTGATCACATGCATTTCCTTTTGGTTGAGATATAAAATAAATAACAATAAAACAATGCACTTTACCTCTTGAAAGTGCTGTTCAGACATCAGCTAATTAAAATCAGTGATCATTTTACCCCCACAGTACTTTCTGTAAGTGTCAGAACATCAGCCCTGGTGTCTTGGCTGAGTCCCAAGTGTACATTTATATACCACCACTTAGGTAAGTTTCCATGAAAGTTGCAATAAGATGCACTTATATCCCCAGTTTTCCCTTCCCTTAAACAGTACTGTTCAAAGACTGTCAATTTACATGGCAAAGGTAGAGTTGCATTTCAGTAGTGGAAGAAGTCATCCTTTTCTGATAATATTGGCTGATATGAAATTTGAAGATTTTGTATTTATAACTTTTGCAAGTCGATCAGCTAAAACAATTTTAAGCAAAAGGTATCTTTATTTTTTTTTTACTTTGAGTCTGTAGATCAACCAGTAGCACAGGTCAAGAAAGGAAATTCCTTTCTTTTTTTTTTCTTAACTCATTTCAGTGCAATCATCTAGGCAGGTCAGATTATAATAGTGTGAGCATGCACAGAGAGAAAAGAATTGATCAATTCATTAAGAAGATAGGTTAAGTGAGTTATTGAGCAAACCGAGGGATTTCTTTTTATGTAAACAATTCTCAAGTTGTTCACACTCCAGAGGTCCTGTCTTTGCAACAAATACATGCAATAAGATTACTCAAAACACATTAAAATTTTAAACCTGTTTTTCCCATGCAAAACATTTCAGAACCACATATTAGACTTACAGGTTTAATTAAGATTCAGAATAGGAGGAGAAATTTTAAATGTGAGTGCACATTAACATTTTAGTTTGGAGAAGGAATGTGCTCCATCACCTCCATTTGCCATGCTTCAATTCACATTGTGGAGAAATCTTGGAGTGCATGAACTGAATATCATTCAGGAAAAACTGAACTGAAAAATGCAGTCCCAGAGCATATGAATTGTGTTCCAGCTGCTAACAAGCATTCAGTATCCTATGTTCTTTCACAGCAAATGGGATACCATGTTTTATAATATTTGAGGAATGTACAGGATGTTGTAGTCATATAGTTTAATAACACACAATAAGAAATAAAAGTATATTGGATCCTAGTAGTTGCAAGGCTGCAAGTTGCCAGACACTACTGCAAGGCTTTTCCTCTTACTGCAAACCTTTGCAGTTCTCTCTCATACCCATGGACTATTTACTACTTGGAAAAAATCTTGCAAATCTTCATCTTAATATTTATGGGATTAAAGTGTCCAGAAGCAATATGGTCATATTGTCCTGGCTGTGGTTTGAAGCGCTATGAATATCTGGGAAGTTTGTACATTCATTCCAGGATACTTTAGCATGGACACCTGATAGCTCCTCTCCTACTTGTAGGTCACTGCACAGTTGTCTAAGATAAAACGTCAGATGAATAGTAGAAAATAATGCTCAAGCCTAGATGATGACTAATACTTCCTGAACAATCTAGATAGATGGCAGAGCTTTGACTGCCTCAGATTTTTCAATGGGCTACTCACCATCCAAAGGTGGTACAAGAATTTCAGTGGAATGAGGAGAGAGGGTGAGCCACAAGACCGCTTTGTGAGAAACCCAGTTCCTTGGGCTTTTTATCCAAAATAATGAAAAATGAAGAAAAAGCAGATCCCCAAGTGAATGATGGCAGATCCACAGCGTGAAAAAAAAAGATGGATGAATGAAACGGCTGTAACTTTGGGAAAGTGCTGGAGAAAACAAGACACAGCAAACACCTGTAAGAGGCACAGGAAGCTACTTGGCACCATCTGCACTGTCTATACTAACACAGCATCACTGGGGACACAAATGAGCTTTTCAGTCTCAGAAAATTGTTGTTCTGCCTGGGTTTAATCTGCACATTTGGGCACTGAAAGATTGAATTGTGCATTTTTACAGACAGAAATGTCCTACTATAGACAGAAAGATACTGTTTTATGAAATGTAGTACCTGTAATTATAGATTAATCCTTGACTTGCCAGCGAGGAGTATTATAAAGGCAAGCAATTTGGGATTCAAAAGTTTATTCTCCTCAAAATAGATATCCCCTTAAAACAGAAATCTGAAAGAGAAACCAGTAGCTTAGTAGATATCTATCATAGAAATAACTTTAAAGAACAAACTGGAAAGGATCTTGCCTGAAGGCAAGATTAATTATCCCTGTGTCATTTCTGCTTAATAATTTTCTGAACTCTTCTTAAAAGTCTTCAACGATTGAGAGTCCATCAATGGTGGCTCCACAGTCTCACTGGAAACTTCTCTTCAACTTTTTAGTAGTTTCACTGATAGGAATATTTTAAGTGTTCTCCTTCAACCAAGCCTCTTGTTATAATTTAACCCACTTCCCTCCTACCCTTCTGGAAACATTCCTTTCCTCCATAAGATATGCTTTATACATTTGGAAGATGTTTCTTCTTTCCATGCAGGCCATATTTTCTAGTTCTATAATTGCTCCAGCTTTCTAATGTAATTTCTGGAATCTTTTCAATCAGTCCACAACCTTCTAAATTGCAGAGTCTAGACACAGTACTTCGATTTAGGAACTCGCTAGTATGTTGTATAGAAAAGTTACCCTATCTATGTGCTGATTTTCCTGCTTGTTACTTAGTTCATCTCCTGAAATGTTAAAGCTCATACATGAGGTGAAAGCAAAACAGTATGTTTATCTGGATCAAGTAGCATGGGACTTGCAGTAAAGCACGTATTGGTTATCTTCTGCTAAAACAAAAAGAAACTTTTGCTTTTCCTTCATTTGAGGAGTATGGCTAAATATTTTGTACTCTATTTGACATGGTAGTTTTTAATTCCATGTAGCAACATGGGCTTACATCCCTGCTTATCTACTCCTGGAGTCTTGCGCTAGGAACACAAGGTCTCTTGCTACTTCGTTCATGAATGCACAGTACTCATCCTCTTCCAGATATCTGCACCCAAGCATATAATCAAGTCTTATTTTGTGTGTGCAAATCAAAGTAAGTATGTATTGTTAGCGGTAATTTGCAGTTTATTTCCTTACGTATTATTTCATGTATAGTGACTGCTTATTTTGTATGTAGTCATACATCATACTTATTTCTTATTTCACATACAGGGATTAGCATCAAAATTTTGACCCAAGCTACAGCAGTAGCTTTGGTATATCTTTCCTTTTTCATATTAAGCACAAGAAATTTTGGTTCCTACAGTAAAAACAAACGCTACTTAATCTTAGGACTCAATAAACAAGCTAGATTTAGGAAGAGATCATTTATACTGATAAAAGGAAACTAAAAATACAGAGAATATTGGCTGACAATATAGAGATAGCAAAGAAAGAAGGGCTTTGGTACTGGAAAGTCTGTATTTTGTAAGACAGCAGTATTGTGTTTATGGCATGAAAGCAGATTGGAATGCTTAACAACAGATGAAAACTGCCAAAAATGCATTAGATGATTTCCATGGCAACGGGAGAGACTAACACAAAAAGCTGTTCTATAAACACCAAAGTCCAGGTCCTGAGCTGCATCCTAGAGGCATAATAAAGAAAGAGGATGGATAAAGGACTTAAGCCGCATGAATCTTCAGCCCCTCTGCACAGGCCTAAATGAAAACACTCTTCTGTTCCTGAGATCATTCCAGTAGATGGGGCTTGCCCAGAAGAAACTGGGAAAACACTACCAATCAGAAAAAAAGACCAAAGCAGCACGTAGGAAAGCTAACCAACTCTGTCAGGTATTAGGCATTGCTTCATTAGAACATTGCATTAGCTCTTCTTTCATGTGCAATCATATTTAAACCCTCAATCTCCTGAAGGCTCAGAATTGTAATATTTTCGGACAAGATACCAATGCTGTGAGAATACACTGCGTAAAATAATTGTCCATCTTTTTTTTTGCAAGTAATAAATCTTGAAATAACAGCAATATTCTGCAGAGATCAATGAGATTTCCCCCCCCCGCCCATGTTGTTCATGAGGAGTTCTGATGTTGCCGTGGCATAGAGGCAGACTACTGCCAAGCCAAGCTGGACACGTGGAACGGGAGTCGCTGAAATGACTGGAAGCATCCCCTGTTGTGACGTGCTTAGCTGTGTTTTCTCTATCACATGCCACTATCACTTCTCTTATGTTGCTTTAGTGATGTTCCCTACTCTTAATAACAGACAGCAAAATTAAGAAGCAGAGCAGTTTATGCTGTGGATAAAATAATTTTTGAATCAATTCCAGTAATCTCATATTTTCCACCATAAATCTGTTACGAGGCAAAAATCTCATAACAAACAGAGGCAGTTATGCACCTATCAAGAATGCTGCTTAGTGACAGTTTTGGAGAAAATATTTCATTTTTAAAGGACTTGAAAGTTTGAGTATTTCCGAGATGAAACATTAAATTTTAAATGTTAATTTCAATTAATTTCAATTAATTTAAGATTCAACTTTAAATTTATAGAGAGTTTAATAAATAAAATTTATTCTAGAAAGCATGTGATATTTATCTGAATTATTTCAGCATATTCAATAAATGAGAGAGTAATGTTGCTCATCCCACTAGCTCTTCCTCTAAATTTTTAAATATATTTGCTGCTTGTTGGAAAAATTTTATACAACTTTATTAATAACCTTCAATTGTAGTAAATAGAATGGTTCTACATTTTTTAAAATGTCCTTGACTTAGGTGCCATAAATTCTCTAGGCCAAAAGAAGCCAGATGTCCACTTCAGTCATGTTTTTCTGACTTATTACTTGTATTTACATCAAACCTATTGAATTTTCTGATCTAGAAGTTTCATACATTAACCTCTCCAGATCAATCCATCATATGGGCAGAATATTCAAGACATACTGTAATTACTAATATTCAGTAGTGTGATTATAAATTTTCTTTATGAACACCAGAAATAGTAATGTTCTATATATCTGATATTTAGGATTTTAATTTAAGATTCCAAATAATTAAGTTAATCTCAGCCAAGGTCAAGAATAATTTCTCAGTTTTGAGTGAAACAAAATTTCTCAAAGGTAAACTGTTTGTAAACAGTTTATTTTCTACTACACAGTATCATAAAGACTCAATTGCTACCAGACTAAGAAACAGAACACAACAGACAACTAAATGAATCAAAACGTTTTAAGAAACACTTGTTCTCTGTTTTTTTCCTCATCAGTTCAGTCACCCTACACTTTCTAATTGCTCTTACCTCATATTTTGATAATATACATGCAATTAATGGAAAATGTAAAGAGGATACAGACTCCATGATAGGAAGGAAAACAGACTAGATTTACAGGGCTGGCAATACATTAACAAGAAGCAACAAGCACGTCAGTGGTTCAGTTGATAATAAAATCACAGAAAAGTTGGTTGGAAGGAAATCTAATCTAAGGTAATCCCACTTTCCCTCACAGTGAAATTATAACTTAAACTAGATCAGATCCTGTTTCACTGCAGAAATTGGGTAACACATTTGTATTTTTGCATTTGTGAGACTTTGTATTTTTAGACCACGGGTGTTCTGCTCCACAGTCTCTCAAAGTTGATCTCAAATTCTGAATCTTTAGTATGAATGAAAATTCTCCTGGATCTCCATGCCCTAAATGTCCTTTCTGGATAGTTTATAATCACATATTACAGTAACCCATTGATTTTCGCCAAACCACTTTGCTTTCAATACTGTCTATTATGCAATCAATGAATAATAGCACTGTCAAGGATTTGAATGCTGACTAAAAGCCTTACCCTGTCACAGAAAAGCAAGGCTTGCATTTCTATGTACTCCTACTGTTTACATTTTCCATGAATTGCATGTATATTAATTTATTTTCTACTAAGCAGTATCATAAAGACTCAATTGCTACCAGACTAAGAAACAGAACACAACAGACAACTAAATGAATCAAAACGTTTTAAGAAACACTTGTTCTCTGTTTTTTTCCTCATCAGCTCAGTCACCCTACTCTTTCTAATCACTCTTACCTCATATTTGCATATTTTCTCACAACTGCTTTCCTGTCTGAGGGTCCCCTTCACTATTTCATTATGCACTAAACAACCTTCTTTCTGCTATGTATCCTTACTTTCAATATTTCCTGATTTTCCTAAATTCTTTCTCAAATTTCTTCCTAAATGGAAGAAAAGAAATTTTCCAAACTGCATGGCAAATACTATTGCAGATATCTGTATCTCTTACACCAAGATGGCAGACAACAAGATCCTTATCCTAGAAACAATATTCGACTTTTTGACTGTACAGCAAGAAGCACAAAGACTGTTTGGGGCTTTTATGGTTTTTTTTTTTTTTTTTTTACTAGTACTTATTAGGCTAGAGGATAGAAGCATCAAGTTTGTAGTTCTTCCTAACTATAAACTGAAATAGGCCCCTTTGTTGAGGAAAACTATCTGTAACAAAGGATCCATTAAGATCTTTTCACTTGGCACTGAACCAGTTCACTCCAAGGAAGAAGAGTGAAAGGTTTCTATTTAAATCCTGAAGGGTCCTCTTTATTTCCCTATTCAGTTATGTTCCGTACCATAACCCTCACCAAAGCAAACAGCTACCTGATCCTTTTAGTTAGTATGTGGAAGTGGAGCATCAGAAAGAAAAAACTCAAACTCATGTAAGGCTGCTGGATAACAATTAGGTTAATATTTAAGTATCTAATCTTCCAGGCACTTCTCTACCTATGAATGTAGGTTGCTAGTAATTGCTAATAATTTTAAAATAAAAAGAGAGACTTGCAACTCAATTTTTTTAAGCTAAGAAAGCTGCTATATGTTTTAAGAGTTAATGACCACAGCAGCTGATGACTTTCTAAACTAAATATGTATTTGTGTTGTCAGAGAAAGAAGTTTTGAAAAGCATTGAATTGAACCATTCATATTGTTATGGTACATGTACATTTTTAAATTGTTTGGGCCAACTGCTACAAAGAATTGTTTTGTGCTGAAATAAATAGTAATCCTTAGCCTTCAAGAATCACTGTTGCTCTTCACTATCTAATATGGGAACCACTAGTCTTTTTCAAGACAAGTAGGAAAACCCGTTCCATACTTTTGTTAATTTTCAGAATTTTCCAGTCTTGAAAAACATTTCAAAATACTTAATCTACATTATTTTGTATCTATATGGCTTAAGACTTGCTAATAGTAAATGCCATAATAAAATCAGTGAGCAAATCTCTAACAGTTTGTAAGAACACAAATGACAGGCTGTATTGTGTCTTTCTGGAGAACAAGAATAAGTACTTTCTTAATTTTCAATTACTTGCATGTGCATATACTTAGTACTAGATTTAGAGTGGTTACAGCCATGGCAAATGAACTGAATTTCACTGAGGTGGCTTGCAGGGGAGAGAGAAAAGAAATTTTCCAAACTGCATGGCAGATGCTGCTGCAGGGCTGCCGCAACAAACATTACCTCTATCCATATCCACTTTTACAACTTCAGGCACCATCTCTTTTTAGAACTTAGGTAGTTTATTTGCATAATTATAAACTCAAGGACCTTGACTCCATCCCAGAATGTAGCTGTGGACTCAAGATAAGGATTTCACCTCCCCCATAATAAAAGAAAGCAGTGGTTCAGGTGTGACCTCCCTAGAGGAAGGAGGAGTGAATGCCTCACAGCAGAACATTTCCCTTCTGACCCTCCAGGTATGCTCATGTATATCACAGAGAACTGTAACGGGGCCACTCTTGGAGCCTCATGAGTATAGGGACTCCCTGTAGCTGCATTTCTACAGATGTAGATTTAGGTCTGTGTAAGAGTAGGTCAGGATTTATTTATCATATCATGGCCTGTCAGATGAGCTTACCCTGATCCTAAGCCACTCAGGTGACTCGTCTTCAAACAGAAGGTATACAGAGACAGAGATGAAAAAACAGAACTGAAAGACATCTGAAGTAGCTTCTGTCAAATGTTAGCCAAAAATACATCTAAAGCTGAGGCTACAGATTGGTATTTATGAGTAGAAGCAGCCAGTTTTCTGTCAGTTTTAAAACCTACAACATACACGAACTATACACAATCAAGAACTTTTTCTTCCTTTTTTTTTTAAATACAGGATTTTACAAGTGTCTGACCTTACTAATATGGTGGTATTCAAAGTTTCTGTGCTAGAAATCTAAGAATAGATTCAAAGAAAAACATTAGGCACAGAAGAACATGACACGTCACTACACATTAACATTTTTTTCCTTTTTCAACAGTAAACATTTGTCAGACAGCACTAAAAGGGTAAGAAAATATAGGCAGTTTCCTTAGGGAAAAAGAAACTAGGGCTTTTGGTAGTCTGCTGTCTTCCATGTTGTCTATTGCAAATATATATAATCGTAACTCTTGTGATCTTGTTTTCTGCGTATTGAACCTCTGAAATTTCTGCAGCTTTGTCTGTAGATGAGGCAGCTGACCTTTTGAGAGGCAGAAATGTCTGCATAAAAAGTCCTGCTTGTTCTTGCCTTTATCTTAAATATAAAAGTCATCAAGATAATAAATAAGTCTGTTCTTCATGTAATAATAAAATACTCTTTACAAAAAGAATGGAATTTAGAAAAAATAATTGGGGGAATTTAAAAGAGGAGAACTGTGACAAGTTGTGAGGTTTAAAAGAAGGAAAAGATTAAATAGTTTTGGAAATAGACATTGTTTGAGTAAACAAAAAAGGGGGAATGTTAGTGATCATATTGTTTGATAAATAAAATAATGAAAAACAGTGGAGATTTTATATTATTTACTTTCTCCTTGTGTTTGTCCTGAACTTGATGTTTCATTTAACACAGCCTAATTCTTATATTGGAAGACACAATTAAAAAACTCCCTTCTTAGCCTTTTTTACTCTGAATGTTATAGACATCCAGCAGCAATTTCCCTTCAGTTATCTCTTTCCCAGCCTGAAGAGTCTTGGTCTATGCAATTGCCTTGTATACAGTCTGTTCAGCGTCTTTGACCATATTTATTGATGTTTTCTGAACCTTTCCTGCTTCTTTATCCTTTTTGAGATGGGGTAACCAATACTGCACATTGTATCCAAATTGTGGGCACACTAAGGACACTATAAACCCTAATGATACTGTCTGTATTTGTCATCTTTCCTAATATTCTCCCTATTTGATTTGCTTACTGACCACTACTGATCACCAAGCTAACATTTTCCTAGAATTGTGTTACAACCCCTAGAGTTTATTCTGCATTGAAAATAATTACTTCCCTCCTCCCCCCTCCTCCGATCTGTGTTGATCACTTAGCATTAACCTTTTGAATTCCACCTACCATTTTAGAGCTAAGCCACTCAGTCTTGTCTGGGCCTCCTGAAGTTCTTTATACTTAGATTTCACCTTCACTATCCTGAACGTCTCAGTAATACTTACTTTTGATATCTTACTTGCCGCTCCTTTTCCAGATTCCCTCAGGAATCTCTGCTGATATCTGTCCTTTAACTATGAAAACTGGTTACTTCTTTTTATTTACTATCTTTCTACCAATATTTCATACAAGAGAAAGCCTTCCTTCTTACCCCATAATTACTTCATTTTCTAATGAGCATTCAGTGACAAATTTTGTAAGAGACATTTTGCAAATCCAGGTGAACATGACATACTACTCGTTTTCTTTCAGTTATACAGAGTTCTAGGGACCTAATGTTTCAAATATAGCTTCTGCTGGTAGCTCCGTACAACAGAGATGAAGCTTTTCAAGCAGCAGGTTCTGTCTCTTCTACCAGATTTTTGCAGTAATTGATCCCAACTATTACATAATTATCATTGACGTTTTCCTACCTGCAACACTGCACAGTCCTGACATGAAAAATACAATACAAACAATCCCAATAAGGCTGGGGTGGTCCACCAGTGACAAAAAGTGCTATGACCAAGTGAGAGAAGTCCTATTATAGCTGGGGACTTTCTTTTTTTTAGGAGGTAGGAAAAGAGGGAGAAGTAGGGAAAACTCAAGAGATCAGTTTTACTCTCCCATAGAATTTTTTTCATGCAGAGAGTATTCCAAATAATTTTATTAAAAAAAAACCAACAACAAAAAACCAAAACAACAACTATGTACTTAAGGAAGTCTCTTAATTTCCTATTAAAACACAGCCAACTTCAGAATAAAACAGAGTATACCAAAGAATTTAAAATTGCAACAGGGAAGAAAAACAATTTCCTGACTGAAATTAGAACACAACACGGAGCAGCAATGCACTTTTCAAATATAAATGCCAAGGGAATGTGAAGATAGGTAATTGTCAGGATTGCAATTTTGCTACTTATGCTTGCTATTTTGTCTCTATTTTTTTAAAATACTTTCTTCCCCATATATCTTCTCTATGATGTCCTGTAAGGAATGCATGTTAACATCTTCTTAAAGAAGTAATTGAGAATCATGAGTCTGCACTAGAGAAAAAAGATCTGCTCCACATGTTATTGCAGGGTAAATTATTACTGTTGTGTTGGTTAAATGACAAAGTTTCAGTTGCGAATTGTGTTCATAATCAGGCAAGAAGTTAAATCAACACTGCTGTCAGCTAGTTAATCATAGCCCTAAGCACCACCATTCTGGTGTAGTCCCCAAATATCAACGTCTGTATTCTAATGACAAAGAGAAGACTATGGCAAAAGAAAACACAGCAGATGTGTTTTCTGCTTTTACTTGTGTTGGGTTAAGTATTCTCCCACTTGTTCGTAAGCGTTGAAGTTGCTAATGCAAATACAAACTCTCAATGCAAGGTTAATGCATTTGCTGAACTTGGAGGTCTATTTCTCTTTGAGCGATACAGTCTAATGTTATTATACCACACAAGCAAATTTAAATGAACAAACCAGGTTTCCAACACTATGAAAATGTCTGAAACATTCTATCTGAATTAAATGAAACTATACTTAGGAAGATCTTAGGAGATATTAGCTGATTTCTGAAGCAGCTCAAAGCAGCTCTTTCTGAAGAATCTCAGTTTGAATTAAGGTTCTCCTCTTTATATTTATGACATTATGTAAAGTGCAGCCTTAGAAGAAAGTACCTTAATCATGCATTTTTTCGTCTGTATTTCTGACTTCTAGCACAGCTCACAATTTTCACAGGTGAGATAAGCTTGGAAAAATTAGAAGTTTAGTGTTACTTGGTTTCAGCCTAGAAGCAGAAGAGCCTGGACCTATGCAAAGGTGCTGGGTTATCTTCATTCTGCCTCTGAAGCATCTGCCAACCTGTCTGCTTTCTAGCTTAAGAACATGCCTGCAGTTTCATTGAGTGGGTGGCAGATAAATCTGGACTTAACTGAGATGTGTTCCCTGTAAATATAATAATGGCACTCTTGATATCAGATGATGAATATTCACCAGATTATAAAAATCAGGTTCTTCTAATTAATTTAGATGGGAACTGGTTTGGAAATCTCTAAAATCAATAGATCTTTCTGGAGAACCTTAGTTAACACTAACTACTACATTACAGAACAGTCCATTAACCATTGAAGAGTTGGCCTAGTTCTGATTTTGAAGCCTCCCCAGGATGGTTTAGATAAATTATTCCTGTTCAATATTGTGTCTGTGAGCTACTGTTTTGATTATCAAGTGCAACAAGGCGCTCAGGTCTGGTAGATATTTTGTTGAAACTCAAAAATGTGGCAAGACCTTTATAGCACATATACTTGTAATTCTTCATTCTGATTTTAAGAATATTAGAATGATTCAAGTATGTTCCTGCTGTTTCAGGTGGGAATTATGTAAACAGCATCTCTGGACCCGAAGGGTATCTGTTGGATGTTTAGATCTTTCCAAAAGGCTCTGTAAACCACAGTGATTGAAAACTGCTTTACTAGCACTTTCTTTTTATATTCAAGTAGCTTTGTCTATTCATTCAGGTATTACAAATGGACGAGCAGAGGCAATAGAAAACCCATAAGGTATTCAGCCAAAATCAGTGTCATAGCTGGAAATTGATTTTAATCGTCTAATTTCCTCAATACAGGAGCATTTTATCCCTTCTATATTCCTAGTATTTTCAAGATGGATATCTGGAAGCAAAATCCATGCCTTATCCACTGTATTTGAAATATTTGAAAACTAGGCTTCAGATCTTAAACATTACTAGAAAAAACAAAGAAAATGGATGTAGCAAGCTGCAACTATATTCATATTTGATATCTTTGAATTAAGAGTGTGTGGACTTACGTAAGTTACCTTTTTTTATACAGAAGGGTATGTCATGGTTTAACTCTGGCCAGCAACTAAGCACCACACAGCCACTTGCTCACTCCCCCCCCCTACACCTCCGGTGGGATGGGGGAGAGAATTGGGAGAGTAAAAGTAAGAAGTCTCATGGGTTGAGATAAGAACAGTTTACTAATTGAAATAAAGTAAAACAATATTATTAATAATAATAAAATATAAAAATACACAAAGCAAGTGATACACAATGCAATTGCTCACCACCCGCTGACTGCTGCCCAGCCAGTCCCCAAGCAGTGGTCATTGTCCCCGGCCAACTCCCCCAAGCTTATATACTGAGCATGACATCATATAGTATGGAATCCCCCTTTGGCCAGTTTGGGTCAGGTGTCCTGGCTATGCTCCCTCCCAGCTTCTCATGCACCTGGCAGAGCCTGGGAAGCTGAAAAGTCCCTGACTAGGATAAGCACTACTTAGCAACAGCTAAAAGATCAGTGTGTTACCAATATTATTCTCATACTAAATCCAAACCACAGCACTATACCAACTACTAGGAAGAAAATTAACTCCATCCCAGCCAAAACCAGGACAGGTAATTGAATGAACTGCAACATCCAACATTATGCAAGGATGAGACAGGATGTTGGCATGATCCCTTCTGGACATATGCACAGCGAAATCCACAAGAGTTTATAAAACATGGACAAAGGTAGGAGAATTTCAGGGCAGCAAAACTGTGGTGAGCATCCTCTCATAGCAATATAGAAAAAAGTACTTCCAGGTTTGCTGTCCTCAAATACACTCAAAGAAAGTCAAATTTCTTTTTTGTTGGAGTTGGGAGGGTGGGTCTTTGCTGCTGACAGCCCAGGACAAGGCATGAAACAGGTCTTTGCATAAGAAGCATCTATTTCCAACCTGAAAAGGCCAAGATAACTCTGTTCAGTGAGCAACAACGAAACCCATTTGCCCCCTTAGATATTTGAATACCACCATAAACTGCGATGGACTAGGTGAGGAACAAAACGCATGAATATGAAAAGCACCTACGTGCTTTGGACATCTGGCGAATGAAGCATATATCCTTCAGCATGAGATAAAACTATCTGATGCAATTATAATTTCAGCGTTATTGTACTGTGGCAAACTTGACAACTGAAAGTCAATGATAACAAGAAGCCTAATGAAGCATCTGCAAACCATTCTCAGAATTACTGACATTATTACAGAAGTAGTGATAAAATGTGAAAGAATACTGGACAAATATCTGCTGCTTCCAAACTTAGGAGAAGATAATGAGCTTGGCATAGCCTTATGCTGATATGTGAATCAATCTTCCAAAAAAGCAAGGGGGAGGGCAGCTGGAAAACAGAAAGAAAAGACTGAGACAAACTTATGCTATGTTCCAGCATAGTTATGTTAACTGGCTGATAGGACTTGCTTTTACTCACACCGAAAGGACAACAGGATACCTAAGACAAACCAGTGTTCTGCAATATATGGGATGGTCCACAACCGAGATATTAAATAGATTGTTGAATGAATCTTGAATGGTTTATTCGAGGAAAAAAAAAGACACTTAGGGAACATTTAATGACTTTTGGCAATGCTTATTCAGGCAGACAATCTCTCATTAAACCTTCATGTGCCAAGGGAATGAAAAACAACTGTCTTTGGCTATATGACAGCAGAAACTAATTAATATGAGTTCTAATTTAAAGGAATGCTGTCAATTTATACATGAAAATTACTGAAGTTTGCTTTTATTTTCTACTATTTGCAACAGTTAAATGTTACTGACATAACGGTAACCAAAAGATTAGAGTAAAAAGCATTTTGTTTCCTTTCATTTTTTTTTTCAGCAATTTTCCTTGTTATTTCTTCTTCTTGTGTAGGTGTTTCACACAAAAGCAGGAGGAAAATGTTTTTGAAAACAGGGGCAAAAAGCCATAAACACACAGGAGAAATACTGAGAGACAGATATGGAATTTAACATTAATTTGAAATCACCTAATTTCCCATCTGATATTGCATTTAGAACCTTTAAAATATTGGCCATATGCTATACTTCAGTCATATACATAAAACTTACCTTAGAGGAATGTTACAATTGATGAGTGAATAGGCCCTGGAAAGTTATTTACTAATCAGTTTTATGAACAACAAAGAAAACCCCATGGTTTTCCTATTTGCATAACTAGTTTTTGTCCCACTACACCACCATCATCTTAATTTTAATTGTCTTTCACAGGTGTGCATAAAATTGGAGGATTTAGAGCATCAGACAGAACTAAAGGGAAAAAACCAGACAGACTGCTTCAGAAACAGGCGTTTTCAAAATTCTTTTTTTGCAAAATCACAGTAGAATATCTCAAGTTGGAAGGGACCCATAAGGTTCATCAAGCCCAATTCCCTGCTCCTTGCAGGACTACCTTGTTGTGGTTTAACCTCAGCCAGCAACAGAGCACCACGCAGCCACTCACTCACTCCCCACTCAGTGGGACGGGGGAGACAACTGGAAGGATAAAAGTGAGAAAACTCCTGGGTTGACATAAAGACAGTTTAACAGGTAAAGCAAAAGCTGCTCATGCAAGCAAAGCAAAACAAGGAATTCAGTCACTGCTTCCCATCAGCAGGCAGGAGTTCAGCCATCTGCAGGACAGCAGGGCTCCATCACACGTAATGGTGACTTGGGAAGACAAACACCATCACTCTAAACATCCCCCCCTTCCTTCTTCCTCCCCCAGCTTTATATACTGAGCATGACATCATATGGTATGGAATATCCCTTTGGCCAGTTTGGGTCAGCTGTCCTGGCTGTGCTCCCTCCCAGCTTCTTGTGCACCTGGCAGAGCACGGGAAGCTGAAAAGTCCTTGACTAGGAAGCACTACTTAGCAACAACTAAAACATCAGTGTATTATCAACATTCTTCTCATACTAAATCCAAAACACAGCACTATACCAGCTACCAGGGAGAAAATCAACTCTATCCCAGCCGAAACCAAGACATACCAAAAACTAAATCACATGGCTAAGAACATTGTCCAGACACTCCTGAACTCTGACAGGCTTGGTGTTATGACCACTTCCCAGGGGAGTCT
>VZTQ01011474.1:1819-31225 GCA_013400755.1 Pelecanoides urinatrix
GGGGCTGCCGTGTCCTCCCCCCGTCCCCCCCCCCCCGGGTTCTTTGTTGTCCCCCCTCCCCCCCCCCCCCCCCCCCGTTTTCCCTTGATCTCACTGGGAATCATCTCCCTGTGAAAATCAATAGGGGATGTTTTTCTTGCCAAACGCACGCCTTGCCCAAGTCAAGGTTTCCGGCGAGAAGTCAAAGCGTGGCATTTACGATGTCCTGCACACCCGTGGCAGGGTGACAAAATACCTCTTTGGACGTCATCCAGCTGAGCAAATTACGGGCGTTAGCGTCTCCGCGTTACACGCTTCCCATCAAAGGGGTGATTAAAGGAGAAGTAGTGGAGGAGTAAAACCTCCTAAACCTGCTCGCTGCAGCAGCATCGGGGAAGGTGAAGCAAGATGGGGAGGGTAAAAGCCGCCCGTGATGTGGCAGCTGGCTGTGCCTTGACCACCAGGCCACCGCGACCAGGGCCCTTGGGAGGGAAGGCTCCCTCCCGGTCCCATGAGCCCCGGCTCCCCATCGCCCCTCCGGCCCCGCGCCAAGGGCACTGGGGTCACCAGCACACGCTCCCGTGGGAGGCCTGGAAGCGGCCTGGCAAAAACCCGTTCTGTTTCTCCTGGTGTAAAAACACTTCCCCTTCAGGGGCTGATAATGAAGGGTTTATTAGCAGGGATAAGTTCATTGCCAAGGAGGCTCTTGATGACATTAAATTTTTAAGTGATTACAGAGGGGAAAAAAAACCAAAAGGGCACAGCATGTGTGCAGTGCAAACAAGAAAAGCTGTGGTGTGAAGACGTTGCTGCCCTCCCTTCCCAGTGTCCTGACAGCGCTGGGACCGTCGCAAGGGGCACCTGCAAGGGCACGCTTCCCGGGCGGTGTGGCAGCTGAGGTGGCCATGGGCACTGCCAGCCATCCCCGGGGATGGCCCACTTGCACCCGGGCATTTGCAGTTCGTGGGAGAACGAGCATGCATAATATTGTTACAACTGAAAATCGCAGTTACCCCTGCGGGGTAACTTTTGGGTGATTTCACTCAGTGGTTAGCAAAAATTTTAAGATCAGCGCCACCAAGCCTACTCTTTTTAGTCTACTTAGTCGCGGATCACTGTTCCTGTTTCTTTACAGTGTGTATTTTTCAGATTTAGGTAATGGCCCTGATTTTTCAATATCGACCTCTGTTTAGACACGTTTCACTTTGGGCTGCTTCTCGTCTGCGAAATTACAGTCATTTTCACATTATTATACAGTGAGTAGGAGACAGTTTGTATTTAGCATTGGGTGGGGGAAGGGGTATTATGGGAAGTGATCTGCTACGGTCAGCACATAATTTCAGCCCGAAGAAAATTGCTTCTGAATAGATGGTCTGTTAACTAGCCAAGGAACAGTCACTGGGAGAGATTGCAAAAATGCCTCCGCTTTATCTGCGTTACACCGTCATTTTAATTTCTGAAAGCAACGGTCCGTGGAAGAGCCGTTTCTCCAACCACAGCTGCCAACTGATGGGTAAAATACCCTTACAAACCTCCTTAGATCACAAAATTCAGAGGGGAGCCTCCCCTCTCCCTCCTGGCTTTTGTGTATGGTTATACAGGGAAGCAGCCTGCCCAACGTGCTGCATGATTGCCGAAGCAGGGTTTTATTTATCTGTTTCCGTGGCAGAAATTACTGCAAGACGACTTGCAGGCCCGTGGGTGCATCTGCAGCAGTCGATTCCCATGAGTGGCTGCAAAAAGACCACTTAACTCACATTGTCTTGTCAGGTTGGAAATGTCCCTATTTCAAAAAGAGGCCAGTGCCTGCTGTGTGATTTAGTGGCTTTTTCGCCTTAATTCCTGCCGGCTCGCCAAATTAAATTACAACTTTGTATTCGTGTACGTTTTACAAGACAGACAGAAGGCCAATAAATTAGTGATGTTTGTCTAAAATAGGAAGTCCGTTTGTAATTAATGCAGCTGCAGACCGCTAATAATCCCAAAGAGATCCCCATCCACCCTCCCCGCCCCCCGCCCTTTTTTTTTTTCAATCTTGTCAGACATATGCATCATACACCCTAAGAAAAACTACCGGCAAACGCCTATTTTTAGGGAAAGGAATGTGAGGCTCTTATCTCACACTCCTGGGCAGTTTAAAAACACGTTTGTTATGAGCAAACCTTCCTTTTTCCTTCTCCCGAAGCAGCCTAGCGACAAGATCAATCACCGCGGCCTGGCGGGAGCCTCCAGACAGCCGCGGAGCGGCANCCGCTGCCCCGTGTGCCCCGGAGGCCCGAGTCCAGCGGCAGGATCAGTGGGAAAATAAAGGCTGCAGCAAATAGTTATTCACGAGCAACTTCGGGAAGGGCTTTTTTCAATCCTTGCCGATGGTGCTGTCCCGCTGATAGGACGAAATTTAAGATCATTGGTGTTAAATGTATTAATGTCTGAAAATGCCAGGTAGTCCTACCGTCATTTGCAGCTGAGCCTTAATTACTTTCCCTCAGACGATCTCTTCCAACTGCACCCTTTGTTCTTGCGTTTCATGTTGCAGGAGCAGAGACGTCTATGTGCAGACAACCTCGGTATTATACACAGCATGTCTGAAAGATTAAACCGTCATTCTTTTTTCTTCAACTTCGCACTAAAGAGAAGATAAAAATCTATTTCTCTTGAGGAATAATTTGCCAGATTAATTTGGTAAACAATGAGTCGCATTTCTCTCATATACAACATTTTGCACATAAAGGGTTTCTCACAGCACATTTGGAAATTACCATATTGATCCGAAAATTTTGGATTAGCACATCCTTACAACCCTCAGAATTTATCACAGCCTATCCCGCAGTCTTATGAACAAACTTTTAATTGATGTGAGCAAACTGCTGGCTCTGCAAATTAGTTGTGGATAATTTATTACAGCTTTGCAGGCTGCCAGCAATCTACAGAGCAGAGTGTGGGAACTGGTGATACAAGCATACAGAGGAGTCATTATACACAGATACGTATGTTAGATCCTACGTTTTTTTTGAAAGAGGCAATTATAACAATGTTTTCTTCTTCTTTAGAACAGTCCATAAACTCTTTTACATCTGTCTGCATATTCACAAGGAGTCTCAGTTTGTTATCTAATCTAAAGGTCAGTGTCTCTGATGTTTCAGCACACAAATATAGGTTATATATGGAAACAAAGTACTGCTGTGGCATTTATAGAAAAGCAACAAAAATGGCCTGGCAACTGGCAACTAGAGGGAGTGATTTATGAAAGACACTGTGTTAGTGTGTGTGTGTACGTATATTTATTTCAGGGTATGGAAAGATAGACAGGATAGAAACTATCTTTCTGAGAGCACAGGGATAAAAAAAAAAAGAAAAGAAGAACAGCAGTTGAAGATTTTTTAAAAAATCCTAACCGTGAAATGTGCTAATCAGTGAAATAAATAATGTCCCAAGGGAAGTTCTTAAGTCCCATTGCATAGGACTTGAAAATTAGGCTGGAAAAAGCACTAAAAATAAATACTATGGGGAATGACTCCATTTTGGCATTAGAATGGACTGAATGACCTAGTAAGTCCTTCCCATTTCATAACGTAATAGTTCTGTGAAGTTCTGCTGTAGAATTTGAACTACAAACCTTTTATCCAGACATGAATATAGCCTTCAGTTCACTGTGTAGATACTCAATTTCTCCGCAGTAATTTAAACATCAGCTTATTTATTTACGTAGCGCATTGTGTAAACATTCAGATAATATTAAAAACGTGTATTTCTTGCTTAATAGACTGTGTGTGATGAGAAACAGGCAATACATGTTAAAATCTATGTTATAGCCTTTTGTCATAGCCTTAGTGCTCTATTACGCAGTGTATTTTTTACAGCTACTTTCATACAAAGTAGCTTAATGTTTCACAGTCGATTATAATTTGTAATAGGAATGATGGATGCAGATTCAGTATTTCAGTCGGGCAGCATCCACATTATAATAGTGCTAAGGTGAAAAATGTACAAAAGGCCAGTGGCTGGGTGCCATACTTCAGAATTTCAGAGAGAACAAATGAGCATGGGGAAATGAAGCTGAGACTTAGGGAGTAGAATTTGATTGTTTTATTAGAGAGAAGGCTAGGAGTCATAGGCCAGGGAGAAGGAAGGTGAGTCTTCAAATGGAATTTGCAGAGAAGTAGCCAGTTAAACGTGAGGAGTCTGCAGCAGAAGCTGGGGTGAGAGGGATTTATTGTTCAATGTGAAAGGAGAGAGAGAAGCATGATGCTGGATGAGCAGAAGGAATAGGCCAGAGATAAGATCAGGTAGTACTTACTAGAAGTAAGATAAAGATGACTAAGAGGCAGAGTGTGTACTGGCTGGTGAAGTGAGGAATGAATCTGTGAATATCAAAGCTAGAGTTAGGTATATCATCCTCAGGGGAGGAATGAGGAAACGTGCTGCTTCAATTTTGACGGAAAGGAGCTTGAACAGAAATGACCCTGAAAACTCACCAAGAAGTTATCAGAATGTGTTTGGGAGTTGACGTCTGATAGATTTAAACACTGTGGAGGTGTGGAAGGAGAAAATAAATGCTGTAAGACAAGATGAATGCCTGACATCTTGATAATCAGGCTGAGAGGTATTTTAACAAATGAAGTATGTGGGCCACTGTAGCTGCAAGTGAAGAGAGTATCCCTACGAACTTCTCTATGTATACCAGAGCAGGCAACTATGGCCTCTTGCTTTCCTGACTGTTCTTGTTGCTCTCCTGTTGTTTCCTTTGCTGTCCTGGGGCAGGAAAAGAGAAACACAAAGAAAGCTTTGTACCCTCAACTGCACAAGAAAAGAAACCTGCTGGAAAAGAAGCGTGAGGACACAGAGATCAAGACAGTAGGAAAGAAGGAGAGGGGGATTTGAGCCCAAGAGAGGGAGAAAGAGAAGAGGACAGTGTAAATACAAAAGGGGAGGAATGTTCTCGTTAGTGCAGAGGATGGGGAACTGGGGGATCTGTTCTCAGCTGCCTCACAATTATTATGTGACCTTGGGAAGATCATGGTACTTCCCTCTGTGACTTGTCCATCTTTCCTTGAAATGGTAACTAAAACAATGCGTGGATATAAAAACATCCTTAATTCCTCAGCCAAAAATAATGCAGCTATGTTTTTTAGTGGAAAGAGAACCTGGATCAGGTGAGACATTACTCACTTTCAAGGCTTTTATGTTCTCTATGGAGCTACGTGAAACGTTGCAGAACAGCGTTGTTGATGTTTGAGCAGAAGACCCATCCAGCCTTTAGATATTTTCTGCATAGATATGATTGCAAAGGTTTAATTTAAAAAGAGAAGAAGCCTGATAAATAAATGAGAAAACGGCAAGAAAAAAACTCTGAGGAATGCATAGATTTAGAAGTCCGGCGGTAAGGAATATCAAGTCACAAAAGAATTCAATGTTGTGAGAATTTCCCACAAAAGGCAATGAAATCACCTGAGAATCAGAAAATTTTATAGAACATTCAAAAATATTTCAGTGGTGTCTTACTCTGTGTGTCTCAAGACTCCAATAATCTTGTTACGCTCCTTGGTTCAACGTCTAGGAATTGTACCACAGCAGGGGCCATGAAACTTAGCTGGTGCTACACACCACCGCTGTGATACAGGAAAATAACAAACATCATCATCACTGGTTGATCATTCTTCTTATTAGGGAAGAAAGTTATGATTGTAGCTAAACTGAGTGCATCACTTATGTCTCTGTTTTAGAGCAATGGCATGCTCTCAAGCTGGCACTATTCATGTCAAACACAAGGCAGAAGTGGTTTGTTTAGCTGGTGAGCCTCTGCACAATCTGGACTTTGAAACCTGTGGGTCTTCTCATCACAATGCTTCTGCTTCCTCACTTGTAATTTCGGTAACAGTGATTACTTACCTTACAGGGTGCCCTGAGGACTGTGTTTGTTAAGCATATTGAGATCAAGTGTAATGTGATTAAGAACATCTGCATTAGATTTAGACATGTGTATTGCAAATAACTACTATTAAAGGAGACCTTCCAGTGACTGAAACTGCTCTCTTCTTTGGGACTAGAGAAAAGAAAGACAGTCCAAAGAGTCACACACAGGTCTCAGCTTTATCTGCCTTACATGAAGACTCTCTGTGCTTTCAAACCCTTTAAGCAGGGATGGCAGCAGACTTTTTTTCTTATTCCCTGAACAGCCACGGGAATGTGAAAAAAAGACCTGGAGCACATTTCGTAATTCTGATTAAAGAAGTCTTGAGTCCTCAGGAGATGCTCAGGGATCCTTCTGAAGCTTAAGGTTTTCTGTGGTGTCCTGGAGCCAGAAGTGCTATTTTTTCAACCATCTTCCCACAGAAATACTATAAAAGAACCTGGAAGACATGCTGTGAGGATCACCACTTCTACAGAATGTATTCTAGCTCATATTGGTCAAGAATGCCCAACAGAAGATTTCAAAATTATACTTATGAATTATTCCATGCTGTGGACCATGGAATAGTATTTTGCAGAATACACACTCCTCCTTCCCTTTCTCTCCAGATTTGAAATTTAGGAGTAAATTACAGAATTTTTATTACAATTTTTTTAATTTGCTTTTTCATTTTACACTTCTGTAATTATAAGTGCACAAATGTAATTCCCTCAGAATTAAAATACTTGTGTTAAAATGTTGCCCAAAGCAAAGTTTTATAGCTTTTAAACAGTGTTGTTGGGTTTTAATTTTAATAGTGATATTAAAAGATACCTGTAAGTACATTGATATTAATAAGAAGTATCAAAATGCAGTGTTTTTATTTGGAGAAATGAATTTGTGTGAACTATTTCTAGCTGTAAATCTTTTTATCTAGCATTCTGTATTTTGCTGGTTAAAAGCATTCCTCTGAGGTCAAATAAAAATTTGTAATCAAATGCAGACCAACATTCTCTTGTACTGCTGTTCAAAAGTGGGGTTGTTCATCCTGGAGAAGAGAAGGCCTCAGGGAGACCTTATAGCAGCCTTCCAGTACCTGAAAGGGGCCAACAAGAAAGCTGGAGAGGGACTTTTTGCAAGGGCATGTAGTGATAGGACAAGGGGTAATGGCTTTAAACTGAAAGAGGGTAGATTTAGATTAGATACAGGGAAGAAATTCTTCACTGTGAGGGTGGTGAGGCACTGGAACAGGTTCCCCAGGGAAGTTGTGGATATCCCATCCCTGGAAGTGTTCAAGGCCAGGTTGGGGCTTTGAGCAACCTGGTCTAGTGGAACGTGTCCCTGCCCATGGCAGGGGGTTGGAACTAGGTGACTTTTAAGGTCCTTTCCAGTCCAAACCATTCTATGATCCTACGTTTCTATGAAAATGGTGAACTAGTTCTGAAATATAGTCTGTTAACATATTATTAATGAAAACATTTAGCACCGAGGTCAAGGCTTTTGGAAAAAAAGGAAAGTGCACTTTTTCAGGAGAGTATTTGCTGTCTACTCTTCTTACTTGTTCTTCGTAAAAATACTGGGTTTATAATTTGTCTCTGAGGGGGGAGATATTGTTGACAATGCATTGCAAGTGCACAAAATAAGTGGACAATGGCTTCTGCATGATTACTTTGCAAGAAGTAGGTGTGAGAACTGTGCCTGTGTTGAGCACTACCCTTATCACATCTGCAGTTCCACAGACCTCAGGGTGAGGAAGAATGCCTGAGTGTGACCCTAAGCAGAAAATATGAAGCCCTAAGTATTATCTGTCTAACATTTTAACATGTTCACATACTTCAGAGTGATCAGAAACTTCCAAGGATACGTTGCTGTATTCACACACAGTGTCACAACAACTCAGATTGCAGATAATTGTTCCTAAGTTCAGTTCTCCAGAAGGTATTTATAGAAAGAGCTTTGAGGAAAATGTGATTGTGTTCCTTTTATTTCTCTCTATTTTAGCCTTATTAAAAGGAGAAACTATGCATCTGAAAAGAAAAACATGAAGAGGAGACCCCATTGCCATTACTTTGGAGAGCTGAGAGGTGGAGAATGAAAAAGCCATTGGTCTCAGTTTTACTACCACAATGGCCTTTTATGATAGGGATTAGATACGCCTAGAGCTGGTGCAGCATTCAGTGCTGCCCTGGACAACAATCTGGAAAGAAAGATGATAAAAATCAGTTTGTCATAAGGTTAAATCACCACAGACTAGCTAGATTGGCTTTTCAGATTGTTTTTCATTTGGAGAAACGAGGAAAAACAGAAAGAAAGAGAGAAATATGGCTTAAAAGCCGTTTGATTTTTTTTCTTCTCGCCTGTTTTTTTTTTTTTTTTTTGCCTTTCCTGCAAGATGTAGCATTCAGAAAACATGTTGAGCGAGTTGAGGCATTAAAAAGATCAGTCTTTGGTTGCTGAATGAAAGACTGTTGTGCGTGTGACTCACATACTAAACAGAAATCTGCCTTCAAAGCCTATTTTACTGCCTAATTATATATACACAAAATGTAGCTGTCTGTTTCAATCAAATCCTAGGAAAAAGAATAAAACTCCACTTAAGATGCAATTTTCATGGTTTTTCATAACCTTAGAACACACACTGCTAATGCAAAAGGGGGAAGTACAGCTGCAAGGTCCAGATAAGGCACCAGTAATTGTTTTTCTTTTAATTATTACTTTATAAAGACATTATACCTCCTACTCAGAATCAGGAAAATTAGTGTCCTCTCTTTTTTTTTTTTTATTTTTAAGGTTTTCCTGTTTTTTTTTCCCCCAAGAAAGCTTGTTGTTATGCATTTCAGGAGCAGCCAGCAGCTATGGAAAGTACTTTCAAGCAGCCTCTGTTAATAACAAGCTTTCAGGAGGGATCTAGGAATTCCAACCCTCTACAAACCTTTGTATTGCACTGAGCGCTCCACATGAACAAAACCAAATATAGAGTGAAAGAATGCACCGTAAAATATAAAATAATTGCTGGCAATCAGCTCTCTTGGAAACTTTCAAGCTGGACAACATGTGTGAGCCATTTGTTTTACGAGAGACAAAAAACCCCAAACTGATTTTAGCTCTTCCGGCAGTAATGTGAGTATGTGCATGTGTGTGAGTATATGTATATATATACATATATATAATTTTATTTAATCGTCTACTATTCAGAGGTCTTTTTTAATGGCTTCAACTGTAAAGTTTGATAAGGCATTACTAATTTACATCCTCTTGTAGATACAAATCATTAAAATGAAATGATGTTTTAATGGCTTATCCAATATATATCTAATTGGTCCTTCAAAGTTTCTTACTCTGAAAACATCACTGGATATCTCCCTGGGAGACCAGAGCAGTAGAGACAGACATTTACTCTGCAAATTGCTGTGCCAGTGGAAGAGGTAGTGCCCATCATCTGCCTGGGGATAGTGAATCATATTCTCCCTGACCTGAACACTCCCTAGACCATTCCAGCCAAAATGAGACAAATTAGCAACACTATTTTCCCCACTGTTTAAGTGGGTGAACCCATTTGGGCAGAATTGAGTTAGAGGGGACTTTTACTGGAGGACGTGAAATTCAGTAACTTCTGGGAAGAGTCATGGGAGTACAATGATAAACAAGTCACAATAGACTTAGAAAATAACTCTATTTCATCTGCAATGGTTGTTTACAGCCTAGTAGTCATATCCTGAAGCTGCCTCTATTGTTTTAAGCCACTGATTGTAGTAGAATATTCTTGCTAATTACTAGTGGGAATAAGGTCAAAACTGGTCACTGAAAATTTAATTCAAACTCACATTTTCTTTCCCAGCCACTGGCTTTACTTGTGCTCACAAAAAGGCTGATCTCTCCGAAACTGGGCAATGTCTGTTAATTACAGAATTAATTAGATAAGGGGCCTGACATGTTCTGCTGTGCAATGTATGTGCATTCAGCCAGAAGAAGTTTTCTGGCAAACCTTTCTCCCACCTAATCAACATCTAGTAATTTGAACTCTGACTTAATGCATCCATGGGGTAAGATTTAGGAGTTCTGGTTGGTGTGGCCAGCTTGCAGGTTTGCTGTACTTCTGAATGCCCTGGCAAATGGGTATCCAACTCATATGGATTGTGTCTTCTGTCTCCCAGACTGGTTACAATGGAGGCTTGTTGAACATAATGACTGTACTTTAGCCAGACAATAGGTATGCTAAGGCGATTAGCTGAAGCTACTTCCCTTACCTGCCTGCAGGGAGGGAATTTGGAGAACAAACACAGAACAAAAGACTTATGGATCAAGTGAAGTTATTGCAAAGTACGCAGGGGTGTGACTTTACAGCACACTAACTACTGCCTCTTTCTCATATGGGCATCCTTTGTGCACGGTAAGAGTGCAGCTCAGCCAGACACTTGAGCTGCCCTAACAGCTTGCTGCTGCCAAAAGGGGCAGTCCCATTCTTCAGGCCCTGTTTTCCCACTTTTTTCTCTAGCCCTTCAAGCTGTGTGGTCTCATCCTCTCCATTGCACAGCTCTGGCACTCATTTGACCCCTAAATGAGTCAGTGGAGTTTGTTAAGCCAACACAAAACTGTTGACTGTTTTGTGGGGTTAGTTTGCTGCTGGCTCAGTGAGCTGAATCAGCTCACTCTGCAGTCAGAGGGGCACTTGTGTCCCCTCTAAGGGGTCACTGGCAGCATGTAGGTTAGGTGGGAGTGAGGGAGAGGAAACTCAGGGTTGAACAGAGCAGGACCACCCCTTTTAGTCACAGTAAACCATGAAATTGGTTTATGCCATTTCATCTAACTGTACCGTCAGGACAGAGACTTGCCTCTTCTCAGACTGCTGTCCCAGCTGCCATCACCAGATCTGCTGGCTGAATTGCCAAAAAATATGTTGTAAACATAAACCAATCCAGTTCATTTTGCCAGGAGCAGACTAAGACATACTCATGAAAGCACCTCATTCAGAGAAACAGGTAAAAACTTTCGGTACCTAAGGGTAGAAACCACTTCTTCTGGCATGGCTGCAGTAAAAAGAAATGATCTGCCTCTGTCCTTAGAGCATCCGCACTGTGAGGGATTTAGTGCAGAAGAATGACTGTGCTATAAATTCACAACAGTATACTTTGCAGTAACTTTCTCACTGAAAAAAAAAAAAGAGCAAAGAAATCAAGGTGTTGGAACAGGGACTCACAGAGATGCATGGGAAATCCTAGGCAAATGAAGGGAAGAAATAAACCTGCTTTCATAGCAGAGCAGAGAGCTTTGGCTGTTACATCAACATATGGAATAGATGATGAGCTGAGCTGAAGGCAGTAAATGGTATGGAAGGCAAATGGTTTGGAAGAGTCACACAGAATATTCTGGGCCAGGCCATTGACTACAGAAGAATGATCCAAAATGGTAAGAAATCGGGAGTAAGGAAATAATTGCAAGAGTTGCTGTTTCTCGTCTTGGTGTGTATATTTTTGTGTTGAGTGAAATTCACTGAGCAGTTTTGGAAACACAAAGTAAATATCTGTATGACTTCTTTCAGATACGAGGAACCCGATACAAAGTCACCTGATTTCTTGCCACATTGCCCACTGGTTTCTTCCCTGTCTTCAAGGCAGGTGACTTATTTGTTAAAGCATCTCAGACTCACCCCTGGGGACTACTTTGTGCTGTATCTCCCTTGGCCTTCAGTGCTTCAGTCTGGAATGCATTCACTGGCACACATGGAGCACAGATTCTTTTTTTTTTCACAGAGGGTTTGAACGGTCTTATTCTTCACTGTGAATTTAACAAAAGTGGAATTTTTTAGTGACATTCTTGACACATTCACTTTGTGTCTTCAGCTCTAAAGTTGAGCATGGAGAAATATCTCTAAGAGGCATCCCTACTCCTAGGACTGGCATAGACTCACTATTAATTCCAAATCTGTAATGGGATATCAGTCATCAAATCAATCAACCAATCAATCAATTAAAAAAAAAAAAAAAGGACTCAGAAAAACATTGTCAGGTTTTATGGTGGTGGAACTTCAACTGTATACCCAACAAAATACTATGGCATCACCTAAAGCCAAAGGGACAGGTACCAGTGCAATTTAGTCTCAGATAAAGCCAGTGGTAAACTCTGATTTCCAGGCACAATATTTCACATGCAATTTGATATATTGCAGGCATGCAAGGCTCTGTCAGCTGACTTTAAACTTGCATTAATGAAGTTTTTGGAAGCAAATATTCTCAAAGACAGAAAAGAGGGACGAAAACTTATTTCCCACAGAAAGTTGAAAAAACCCAAGCAAGTTTGGTTTATTTCTCAAACAGCTGTTCATAAATACCCCTTCAGAATATGTGGCAGAAGCCCACATATGACAGAGATATCTGGTAGATAAACTGCTAGATAGACAGGTAGTATGGACGAGTGCAAGTTCAAGTGTCATACATGAAGTCTGTGGCAGAACCAGGAGCACAGTCGAAATCATCAGACTCCTAGCCATTTTGTAAGAGAACACCACAGTATGGGTTTGGAGAGGAACTGTACAAGAAGTCCAAATCCCTGCCATTGCAGAAAACCATGCAATAAGTGTTTTAGGAGGTGCACAGAATATGTATTCTACATCCTACTGAAACATCGTAGGCCACAGAATTCACTCACAAGTCCTCCAGCAAACATGAGGCCTATATGCAAACAATGAAGCCACACCTATAGTATGACCCAGGAAGGCAGCAGACATTTTGGTTTTTTTCCCCTAATGTTGTAAGCCTCTGCAGCAGAGGGGAACTTGTCAGAGAAACCTCCCGGACAACCACTGGAAAAAGACTAATTCTATAGAGGAACATCAAGAGTACATGCCAATCAGATCTGAATAAAGATTGTTTCCAGACATCAGTTTGGCATAAAGTTGTGGTAAACACACATGAATCAGATGTCTTATAAATTTCATTGCTACTAGAAGCATCTCCTGCCTTCAGCTATGGCCAGTGCCTCTCATGATCCATAACAGGAACATTCTTTTCTAAGTGCAGGGAAGCATTAGACTTTCTCAGTGCTTTCTGCGCTGGTCTGCTACAAAAACCCTGCTCTTGCTCAGTGAAAGTTCGTAAGGAAGGAGATACAAAACTTAATAGTGTCTGAACCCTTGCAGAAACATCATCATTCTCCTAAAGCTTGTAGCATTTGGTGCTATACGTCCTCTTCAGGATGAGGGTCTTTACCAAGATGAGATGCCACTTACTTTTTCTATATAAGACAGCCAGGTGAGGATCCTGAGGTGGCAATATCCCTCCTGCACATCACAGAATCCAGGTAGGGAGCATAGGACTTTCCAAGGAGAGAAGGATTGCTTTCAATGCTCAGTCCCTCCAGCCCCAGGAGTCTTCTTTTGTGCTCTGATGAGACGACTGTGTGAGGGCATGTTTTATTTACTTCTGTGACTCTGTAGAGCTATGTAAGGACACAACCTTAAACAGCTACAGTTAGGGCAAGCCCAGATTTTGGATGTTGGCTGTATGAAAAAACTTTCTGTTATCACTGAAAAAGAGAGCATTTGATATTGCAGGCCATTGCTAGGCCATTGCAGAATGGCAAAATAATATTAAACTGCCTGCTTTAATTTTATAGTTCAGCAGTTTAGTTTCCATTCCTGTTGCTGAACTGCCTAGTTTCCTATTTTTTTTTAAAAACATGAATCTAGTGTTTTTGACACTTCAGTATATTCTCAAGGCAGAGATAACTGACTGTAAACCTCATGTCACCACAGGTTTTTCTCCTTGGGGTTTCGGTGGGAATTATTTGTACTTCAATTATCCTTTGACGATTGTGTAACATGATAAAAACAAACATTTAATGGAAGTTTACAAGAATGGATGAAGGAACTGTTACAGTCTACGGTGTACAACATAAAGGTATAGTGTAAAATGCATCTTTTACACTTGCAGTGACATCAGCATGAAATATGAAGCATTATGGTACTAACGTACGTGCACATATAGAACGAAGAAAAAGTATGAAAGGATAACTGATTTTAAATACTCTTTGATTATTGACTTTTCTGTCTTAAAATATTGCAGGATTGCCTGGTTTTTAAAAATCCGTGAAGCCTAATTTGAGTTACATAAGAATACATTAATGCATTTTTAAAATATATGAGTAAGTAAAAAAGGGGGAAAAATCAGTCCTACAATCTAGATAGGGTTTTAGTGGTTTTATTTGAAACATCTAAAAAATGGATTAAGTGAAGGAGACAGAAACAAAGCCTTAAATATAGATGAGCTGACAACAGCATAGTAGGAAAAATCTCATATCATTCTGAAAGCTTGCTACAGCAGTGCTAACATATTTTTTTACAGTGCTCTCTTAGTCCTTCACCAAATGTCTAATTTCAGATCCGCTTCACGTGCTTTCCTTGCAGGGTTTAATGTACGTGATTAATCTTGACTCGGCTTAATACTGCTAGGAATGTGGCAATGACCTCAGCTGAACACTGGCAAAGTGATTAATGTTACATGAACTGGGATATTTTTTACTCGGGATCCTGAATAAACACAGACATGCTGTATTCCGTTACAGACCTTTGCTCAATTGAAAATGTACTGTGGTTTCAAAGAGTAATGTTTCAGATGCAATAAACAACGTTAGAGGAAACATGGCTCTTGTTAAAGAAAATGCTGTTTCAGGCTAAAGTCCCAGTGATCATAAAAGATATATGATGCAATAAACAAAATGAACCACAGGCAAGACAGGTCCATTCGATGACTAACCACTGATTGAATTTTCCAACACCCCTAGACATTCTGTGAGATAAACTATTCACAAAAGGTCCCTATTAAATATAAGGTTGTCATTTCTTTTTTATTTTTATAGTGACGTCCAAGAACTATATGAATGTCCCCTATTGGTTGTTTGTGTTTTTGAATTTTTTATGATATGGGAAGACAGGCAAACAGTTGCTATGATTGTCAAATGTCTTAAATCAAGCAGAGAAAATGCAATAAAACACAGTTTCCATGGCAACACATTGTAACCTAGTACCTCTGGATTATGAACCAGCTCACATCTATGATCATTATTTGTTGACAAGCATAAATTGAGCCTAAAAGCATTAATTTCAGAGATAAAACTGGAATGTTGAGCTAAGTAATAATAATGTTTAAATATTTCCAAGGTAGTGGCAGCAAATCAAGACTAGTTATGTTGCCATTTACATAATGTTAATAAGCTAAATGAAAATGCTTTTATTTTTCAAGCCTTTCAGGAAAGATGTAACAAATATATACATCTCCAAATCTGCAAACAGTAATTGACATATATTCCATGCTGCTAAAGGAATACAATAAGACCAATTATATGGAATGATATACAAGGCATTGTAATCAAATAATGTGATTTTGATTTGCAGTTGTTTGACAAAAACCTGGAGAAAAAAAGAACAAATATTTGAACACCTGTTTACTAACACCATCTCCCTCTTCTGCACGCTATTTTCCCTATTGCCCATTGGACTTTTTTGTAGGTCGCTATAAAGCACTAAAGCAGAAAAAGGGAAGTGAACTTTGTTGGCAGAATTTATGTGTGCCTGTCATCACCACATACATTTCAAAAGCATAAAGGTGATCACTTTGTCTGTTTTTCACAACTCAGTAAGAATTGACCAAAACAATAAAGGATAATGAATCTGTGGCTGAGTGCTTCTCTCTCTTACAGCTAGTCTTCATGATCATCTCAGAGCAGGAGCCCCTGGAGCTGCAGGTCTCCATTCACAGAGGCTCCAACAGCCGTTGTAGGAAGCTCAACACCGGGACCTATTGCACATTCCCTGCAAAGCTGCTCTGCAATCCCGCAGGTGTCCCTGGAACTGTCTGGGCAGCGATGACCCGCTACCTTCACAATGGTAGCAATGGAGAGCAGCCCATGTACTGGAAGTGTGATCCTTCCATCTTACTGTGCATGGACAGAAGCCATATTCCATGCCTTTCAATTTTTTGAAATCATCCTGTTTCTAGAGAGGATCCGGTTTATCTGTCTGTGGTTTTTCTTCACGAAAGTTAAGGTCTGTGAACTTTTCTAGAAATCTTCTGGTGGCTTGTTAACAGGCAGGAATGGATATTCATCTTTGTTGTTGCTGAATCAAAATCCCTGCCTTTCAAAGGTTTCGGTATAACTTTCTTTAAGGCTATGTGTCTTGAATATTGCCCTTACATGGTTGCTGGAGTTTAGAGAAGAGACTTGATAAAATAGATCCTAAACACAAATTTGTACTCCCATGCACTCGGGACCATAGCTTAGGGGGCTATTTAAAGAAAACTAATTGTTCCCCTTTTAGTTAAAAAAAGTCAGATTTGACCAGCACTAACCACTGGAAAGGCCAATTCAATAAACATATGCAGCAGCTTTGGGAACAATGGAAGCATACAGCACAGCACAGCCATTTACAGCTTTAGAGTCTAGTTACATGAATGAATAAATCCTTATTAAAATGCAGATTTTTTTTTTTTTTTCTGGCTAGATGGCAACAACTTTGTAGACATTCCTATAACATTTTGTAAAAAGCTCTTGCCAATTGCAGAAGCAAGTGACTTACAGAGGTTTGCCTAGCAGACAAGGCCTACTCCTTCACAATCATTATTATGTAAATATCTACTTGAAAACCTTTAAAAATAGAAGCTTCTTGGGTTTCTTTATGTAGGACAATTGCTGTGACGTATCTTAATGTCTATAAATAATGCTGTAAGGGCTCTAATTCTGAACGTCATTACGCCTTACACATTTTGACATTTTCTATGGCTTAGGGAAAAATACAGAATTGGCTTTCATAAAAATACAGTGGAGCTGGAATTTTGTATTTTAAAGATCACAGACATTCCCAGGCATTATCTGGGTACCTGAAGGACAACACCAATCCCTTAAGGGACTGGGGGAAAGTTGAAGTAAGAAAGCTAGTTGCACCTATTTTTGGAAAATTTTGTGCGGGCCTGAGATTCTTGTAAGTTCAGTGAATGATGTGTTGTGCTTTAAAAGAATCTTCAGTACAGAGGGAACAAAATGATATTTAAAAATCAGAGGCATGTAGTTCTTTTCACCTTCCCAGTTGCCTACCACAAATAAACTCCATGAGGGCATAAAGAATTAACAATTAATCATTGTCACTCTAGTGTGGGCTCAGTCATAGAATCACAGAAGCATAGAATCATTAGGATTGGAAAAGACCTCTAAGATCATCGAGTCCAACCTCCAACCCAACACCCCCATGCCCACTAAACCATGTCCCTAAGCNTGGCCTCAGTTTCTTACCCAGCGAAGAGTGTACCTCAGTCAGACCATGCCTTTTTTTTTTCTGTGAGGTCCAAATAGAAACCAATAGAAAAGTAGAATCTCTGCACAGCGGGCTACCATTGCAGTAAAATCTTTTTCTCCTAATCTGTCTGTGACCTGAACACACTGTCCATAACTTGAATCTCTATTTTAGACAGAAAAGCATTCTACTTTGATTATTCCTCCTGTATGAGTATTTACCTCAGGTGCTAGGTGTCCTTAGCTGGGCATCTGTGCATCAAACAATGTCTGAGATGTGCTACAGTTTCCACACGAGGAGTCCTCTTGCTCTGTGTTCTGCTGCTATGTTGGATCTCAATACCTTCACCTTTCTTGCATATTGCATTTTCTCTGTAGTTTGCTGATTATAAGGTGACTTTGGTGGTAATCAAAGCTAGAATTTTTGGGTAGAATCTGAATTCTGAGGGTGATTTCTAAAGCATATTCCTATGTAAATGAGGAGTCCCATAATCCTGTATGTAGATAGATGCTGCTACGGTTCTCAAGACAGTACTATGTGTTCAAGCACTACAGTGATGGACAAAGATAAAAACCTATTTAGATTAGATAGCTATATATTTTTCTCCACTGAGTTACTAAGAAAAGAGAGTTTAGAAGAAAGAGGACAATAAGGGCTGAACTTGGTAGCATCAAGCATAGGCTTTCTTCAGAAAGGACTATGCTGTTGTAATCTTTAGGGTGACTCTTGTGCTGTATTGCCTGAATGAGATGCTTATGATTTCAGTGATAGGATCAAGTATTCTTCAATGCTCTTCAACAGTGTTAGCAGTCACAAAATTTAGTTTCAGAAACAGTGGCTGAAAAATCTCCCAAGGATCTAGTTCTTCTTTTGAGGAGGCTATTTCGGTGGACACCATAGTTACTTGTCTTGTTTTATAGCTTGATCTGCTTGCTCCATGGTGGTGCAAATTTGGTGGGTTTTCAGCAGTGACGTTGGCATGGGCCTGTTGCATTGCTACTTTTTTTTTTTTTTGTCCAAAGTGTGCCTTCCAAAAAGTCAGTAGAGTTAACTGGAAGTACCAGAAAAAGAACATAATTGTGGACTGGAAAAGCACAGGAACATCTCTTTCGCCCATTAAATTCCCAATTAAACACATCATTGGTCCAAATAATTTGTAAAGGCCAGTGCAAGATCATGCAGTTTATGTTACTTAGGCAGAATAGTTTATTGTTGGCATGTTTGTCCTGCTGAGCAGATGATATGCAAACAGGAAATGTATACATATTTTTTTAAGAGGCCAAAGCAAATCCACAGGAAAGCTTTGGGCTGCAGGAACTGTTTAAGGTTTGCCACATAACACATATTTAGAGACTTAAAGATTGAAAGGCTGTAACAGGTCTATTGAGCTATTGTGTTAACTTTTCTTTTCTTTCAAACTGCATATATACTGCCATGGATATTCATAGCTCTGTATTTGCTTTCAATGTATTATGGCATATATGCTCACAGTTTTATGCTAAAAATCACTATGAAATCTGTTAAGCAGAATTAATAAACATATGAAGTATCCACTTTCTATATTAGCTATCATGTTTAAAGTGTGTAACTCACTGAGTTCAGTGAGAATTTGCTCAGACAAAACCAAATTAGAAGCTGAGTGAAGCCAAATGAAATGACATCATACATGAGTTTAAAATTGGGCTTCCTGCATCTTGGCCATTAACACCTGTCTCTCTGAATCAAAAGTAGCTTCATCTACATTACAAAGTATTTCAGCAAAAAGGGATAATCTATGTCGAGTTACAGAAGCTTAGAAATAATAATACAACATAAAACTGCAGGGTGTTTGTACTGCTGCATTGTCCAAGAGACACTAGACAGGATGAATTTACTAGTGGTAAATTCATGGGGTTTTGTGTGATGTTTTAAAATGCTGCATCTTTGTGTTGCAGCCTTTTGCTCGTCACTGTGCCCCTACCGAATGTTAAAGAAGGACCCACAAGTGCATTGCTAAACAGCCTGAAGCATCGTCCCTGGTTGCAACACAAACCCCTGTGGTGCAGCCATAACCTCTAGGGTGAGGTCAAGGCCCCACCTCTTGAACACCAACAAGTCTGGCAGGGCAGCCCACGCATTGCTGCTCACAACCTACTTTCTGAGCCCCGGAGGCCCAAAAGCAGCTGACAAAGCTGTTTGGAAGTTGTCCTTCCTTCAGTGTGCAGGCCTGCCTCATGAACGGCACATTACAGGCCTAAAGGTTTATATTTGCATTTATTCTAATGCAATTATGGCTATTGACTTGCACACATTAAGAGTATGTTGCACTGGGAGCAAAATTATTCTGTGTTCTTTTTTTTCCTTCGTGCTTCACAGAGAATATCTTTTACTCTGCTTTAATTAATTGGCTCTTGGATTGGATTTAGAAGGTAAGTGATGTGTTTGCCTAGCTGCAAGCAAGAGTGCTTTATTCTTTAACTCCAGCTTCGCAGCGTGAAGTAGTAGCTGCCATAGCCAATCCACAATATTTAATTTTCTAAACTCAGTTTTGAGAAAAAAAAAAAAACAACCAACAAACCTCTACTCCTACCTTCAGAAAAGAAATAAGACCAAAACAAACTTGAGATAGTTGATATTATGGTCTATTCAGATTAGGTGGGCGAAAGAAAGGCTGCTCTACTGGCATGCCCTTGTTCCACCTCCTCTTATCATTAGTAATTCAATTCCATTCTTATCTGATTATGCAGGGACACATTAACTCACTGGCGAATGAATAAGCTATGGAAAAAACTCCCTCAAATGCAAATTAAACAGGAGTTGCTGATATTGAACACAAGGAAGCTTCTTGTACCCTACCCGTCTGTTGACAAGGAGCTGCCAGCCAGCCTGACAAAATCTACCCTTCCTACAAAAATAAAAGCCCTAATCTAGCAAATATTGCAGAAATTATGCCTTTCTCATCTCCTTGGATGAAATCTGATATTCAGTAAACCCTTAACATTCAGACTTATTACTTATCTGACATTATATTTTTGAAATGCCACATTTCAACCTTTAAAATAAAGCAAAGAGCAAACATAGGTTGCATGTACGTGTCAAGCCCAATTGTTGAACCCATAGACACAGTTGAGCCCAATCCTCAGGGGTGCATCATTTTTCCAGAGGCTTATCATCTCTCCCAGGTCAGTTCAATGACGACAGTAAAACTGTAGCACCTTGCAGGGTTGGACAGATAGCAAAAGAACGAACATTTTAATGTATTTTTCAGGGTTTCCCTTCTGGTCATCTTTCTAAGGTTCACTAACACCCCTTCCCCCCAAGCTTTAAGAGTGGAAAGTGTCATCTGTGTGAGAACAACGCTAATCAAACCAAACAAAAACGCCACCCAAATAAGGATTAATGATAACTCCAAATAGACCATACACCACAATGCACACACACACTGGAAAACTACTTGTATCTTTGCAATTTTGCTAATATTCAGTTTTCATTTTTAGACCAAGACAAAGTCCTCATAAAGTTGTTTTTAGACCTATACTGTGTAATTTCTAAACATTTTGCTTTATCTGCCAGTGATTTCATGGTGAACATACCACCATGCTTTAGAAAAATGACATTTATTATTACTTTTTAATAGAATGAAGGTCTAGGTGGACAGGAGAATCTATTATGAAGTGTGCATTTCTATGCTCTTTGAATACCTACCAGGCCTGATTCGCAGGCAAAACAAGGATCTGTGCCTCAAGTCAATGCATGCAAAGTGCATTCAACATTCAGGAATATTTGGTTTTGGAAATGCATGCGGTTTTGTATGTTCATAAGCCATTTGTGTTAAGTGCATACTTGTATTGCAGAGAACTGCACCCATGGAGACTGCCAAAAAAACCTGGATACGTTGTCAGGTTCACAATCAAAACTCCTATTTTGCAAGCGTGGAAGATGGTAAGTACGAAGAGATGCAAAAAACACAGGCTGCAAACAGCAGCTCATGTTCTTTGAACTGCTTTCAGGAAAAACACGCTGATTTGCTGAGGTTCTATGTGAGCAGATTGAGTGAAAACAACTATTTTCTATTTTATATATGTCATGTCACATTACTCATACTTTTTTATTTTGTTTTGTTTTCATCTGACACAGTTTTATTTTACTTCATCCTTCAGATTAAGGAAATGAAAACTAAGAACTGGCACAGTATGAAGTTACAATTTATTTAATACTTTGACTTTCCAGAGCTCAAATACCTCTGATCCATTTGTTTCATGGTGTTAGTTGGCTTAACCTTTTTAGATTTCTCCAAACAAAATAACTTGAGCTGCAGCAAGCTGTTTGCCAGGGATTGGAACTCTGGAAAGAATGGTGAAAAAAGCCACTTAGCTCCTGCAGTGTGTTGGAGAAAATATATTTACTCTTGTTTGTGTGTTAGACTCCTGCTCACCTGGCTTCATTCTTATTACTATGCCAATTCTGCCTGTACAATATGCTCCTTTTTCCGACACTAATCCTCATAACTGCTTCTTGAAATGTACAGGCCATGAGTAAAAATAATATTAAAAATAGTATTCAATATGAATGCCCTTTCACTATAAGGTGAAGTGTAAATATAACAATTCCTGTCTATAAAATGTATTTGTCCCATGGAAAAACTATTGAAGGTATGCTAACTGCATGAAAGGATCCCCTATATTAGCACACTCAGATTCTTTACACGTTATTTTAAAACATGACTTCTTTCACTTTGACACAACACTGTGGCTTTTCTTTTTCCAACAAAAGGAAAGAGAAAGGGACCAGCCATACCATATAGCAATTCAGCTTGGAACAAATAATAGAAGCCATTACTTACAGGATAGAGGACTTCAGCAGCTCTGAAAATGAGCTGAGGCTTATGGGGAATAGTCAGCTGTATGACAAAGCTGGGTGACTCTCACATATGATTCAAGAGATTAAATCTTACCTCTATGTTTGTTGTTTTTTTTTTTCTTTCAGTGGGGTGATTTCTACAGGAGCACTGTGTTCAAGCAGGATGTTCATATTCTGGAGAAAACACAAAAAAGAATCAGATGATAAATTTAAAGGCTAAAAACAAGCCTCCCCATGAAAGATTTGGGGTGTACAGTCAGTTTTGCTTATCACAGAGAGGTTAAATGGAAGCATTGGTCACAGTTGCAAATTCCTACAAAGAATCAGAAATTTGATGATATGGAGCTCCATCAGAGACATAATTGCATGGAATGAATTGGTGATAAACTTAGACAAACTCAGACCATCTCAGTGCAATCTTGATGGGGGGCATTCCTTTTAACAATACAGGTCATTAACTATTTTTACTGTATGCGTATTTTTACCGATTTTTTATAGATTCTCCATTGCTGGTCCCAAGCAATGAGGGGAATATGTGCCCAACTCTGGACATGACCTACAACTAATTTCTTTGGCTGTATTGCTCCAGCTTCTTGGGCAGCGGTACAGCATCAATGTAGGGCAGGGCTTCTCTTTCTAAGCAGCAGTGACCTGATATGACCATCGTCTCGAGGTAGAAAGTGCCTGTGAAGATGTAGTACGTGCCTTCCCTGCTAGACCTGGAGAAGGGAAAAGGCAAGAGGCAATGCAGGGCAGCCACTTTCCAGCATATTCTGGCCCTGCTGCCAGGAGGAGCAGCCATCACCCCCGCCCACAGCCTAGCAGGACGCGCAGGGATCTAGCAGGGCTGGGGAATGTGTGACATGACTGCTGAACACACGATACACGGTACGTTTGTCGTCCTAACCCTGTGTGTCTCCCACTGCGGCAAGCGGCATTAGCTTCCATGAGCACGAGAGTAATCTAGCAATCATCCAATCCTTGCTTCAGCTTGAGTAAACAACACAAGAGTTTCTTTGTCCGTGTTTTAGTAGTGTTTTTTTGTGATAGGGATACATGACCGAGAAAAAAACCCAAACAAATAAAGAGCACTGATTCATTTTCTGTGAGTCACTAGGCAGCCTTCAAGTCATGATGACACTGAAACACTAGTGACCCAGCTGGGATAGGTTCTGTTTCTAAATGAAATGCCCGTGTTACTTGAATCTCTTTTTGGATAGCTTAATTTAAAATGGACGGGCTTTGCACTATCAGTGCCCTTCAACAGCTTCGCCTGAGCCTCCACATTATCCTTGGGTCAAATTAGAAACCTCGTTCAGCCCGTCATCATGGCTGGCTCAGAGCAAAGAAAGTTACAGTCAGAGTAATAGGAAATCATTTCAAATAATATCTTCTTATGACTGTGAATTCTGAGGTTTTGGTTTTCTGAAATATATATATAAAAACATACACACATGAAAAGAGAGAGAATGTTTGCCAGGTGGTATGTTTTCCAGCCTCTTACAGCTCCAAAAATATTCTAAGGAAGATTTTATGGTGAATGTTTTCCGATTTAGCACAATTTTAGCAACTGAATATTTCACCCGTTTTCCTTGGAGGAGTATTTTCAATGGATCCTTGTACAGCAACAATCTCTCTATTCTTGTGAAGACTGTGGGTTTGGGGTGGCAATTTTTAAAATTTTTTTAATTTAACAGCTGCCACATTCCACCATACTCTTCTTTCCCCTTTGCTTCTCTGCTACTTTTAATTTCAGGTGGATGATGTAAAGTCTTATTAACGAAGAAGCAATCTGTGATCAGCATCTGAGAGCTCTTTATACGCCGTGCTAACAATGTTTTGATATAGCCCCCCCTCTCCCTCCTCCCGCCGGCTTCCTTCGCTGCCTGGTGGTGTCTGCCGTGCTGCTGCCGAAGCCCTTGCTGGCAGCCTGCCCGGCAAGCGGCTCTCCTGTAGATTTCAGCCTCTCTCCAGGAGTTGCCTGCCTTCAGCATAATGGGCAACATTGAAAGCAGCAAGGCATTCCGTCGACAAGGTCAGAGTGCCTTTCATTCCTGCAATAATCAACCAGTGTAGCTCTTCCTCAGACCTGGGGAGAGAGAAGATAGAGGTCAAAAGAGCAATTACATTTCACGTTGACTCCAGGAAAGGCTTGGAACACAAAACTGAAAAGAAAACAGCATAGAGCCTCTCTCTCCCACATTCCTTTTCTGGTCATTATTATTAGAACAGTGCAGCAACCATGTCCATTATAAGCACTATAACACGAAGAACCATTTTCGTCCGGTGGATGAGATCTTTCTTCTCAGACGTTTAGCGCTGTCAGCATATTGCAAAGGAATGTAAATGAGAAACATCATGTATAACCAGATACACTGAGTAAAGGCTATTAATTACATTTAAAATGTTAACCCTAGCCAACTGCGGAGCAAGTAGTTGTGCTAATTTCATCTGTAATCAGTCTTTGAATTATTGTAACTTTATTTATTTAGTATTAAGACGATAATTTAGGGAATATAATTTAGATGGAAATGTCAGTAATTTTATTTATTCTGGCATATTGTCATTACAAAGCTGTCTTTATTTGACCCTACAGCTGCTGGGCCTAATTACTTTAATGGCATTAATTGTAGTGACCATTGTGATATCGTAGCTTTTAATTGCTATTACTGCATAGCTGAGATCATTGTGAAATGCGTCATGTTTGTTTCACAGATGTCTTCTGTTGCTTCCTTGTATTCTTAAAGTGTAGTCTGCCAAAGATTTAGCAAAAAAAATCCCCATGAAGCATGAATCTGAGACAGCCTTTAAGCAGAGCAACCTGCAAACTCTAATGTTAATATAGTGTGATAGCAGAAGAATGTAACTGATCCATTTACTCATTGCCCTACCCGGTCTTTATGAAAGCTGAATTAGCTTGGTGTTGACAAAGGATTAAGAAACTTGGTAGTGACATTCTTCACAGTAAACAAAACCTCCCTCATGCCACATTTCACACTGAAGGCAGCCACTTCAAGAATATTCACTTCTTTGTTTCCAGCTATAGAATGCAAACATGGCTTTATTCCACGGTTTCCTTTGAAACGAAATGTGAGTACAATGTCTCTATCCTACGGAACACCTGGTATTATTCACTCCTCTGTTGAAAGCACTATATCACTAACGGATTGAAAAACATATTTATTTTATCAACCGTGACAAGCAACAGGATTGTTTTTTTTTTCTTTGCAACATTACGGGTGCATGACGAGAGGAAAAGAGATGCAAAATTTCACTCAAGATCTTTTGCGAGAGCTCGGATCTCTGCAAGTACACTACAATTAGTAGCCAATGCTTAAAAATCCCATGTAAATAGAGCATTGCTCTAAGCCAGGTCCTAAAACTTAGACCTCACCAAGGCAAAACAAATTGAGGATTCAGGGGCAGCTGAATCAACACCAAATAGGGATTTGGTTAGATGGTGGAAGCTGTTCACAGCCCAGTGGACTGTATTGCTGTAGCCCTACCAGCTCTGACAACTCTCTGGCAATGTCAACGTTGGACCCATTGGGAACCATGGTTAAGATTCAGTTGTGAGAGTTGGCACCATTTTCTCTTCCATTTTAGTGATATCTGCTGGAGGCAAATGCTATTCAAATGGTTGACATAAGCTTTTCTAACTGTGCTTTTTTTTTTTTTTTTTTCCCAATGGCTACCACTTGCTAAAGGAATGAGTCTGAAGTGGGAGTTCCATGGTGTGTACCATCAGGAAAGATATGGCCTTAAAAGGATGGTTTGGGATGGTATTGTAATGGAAAATTCTGCTCATTTCCCTTTTCCTTAAGTACAAGTGAACTTTACTGGTATATGGACAGGTCACAGGAAAGAAAGCATTTGTAAAAATATTCCACAGGGAATAATCCTGCAATAATAATCAGCTAGATAGACAGTGTGGAGAAAGAGGAATTAAAGGAATACAAATGTTAGCTTTCTCGTTACTATTCTAAAAATCACACACAATCCTTTCAGAATATGACAAGATGCATCCGTTTTCCCTTTTTGAAAATGTTTCCCTACCATGATGGCATTTGCGAATGTTTAGAAATATACATGATGCACCTTGAAAATTTACATCTTTCAGACGATATATTGATTACTGACCCCTGCATTACCTGAGATAACCTTAACAAAGGAGATGCTGCATCTATAAGTGATCTTGATTCCGTACTGTTGCCCTCATTAAAACAGGTGATAAGACAAGGCCATCCGGTAGAACTAAGAAGAGATTACTTTATTAAAGAGGGACTTAACTGAATGACCTAATGTTACACGCAGAGACAGATATTATACAGAAAGGAGAAAAATGCAACACTGGTAAATTATTGCTAAGTCTGCATTACCTGTGTGTTTCCATTCCTAGTTTATTTAGAAGTTCTATACCAGTAGTATACAGAATTTTTCAGTCATGTCTAATTTATGAGACGAAAGAATTCATGGAGGCCTTGTGCCATGAAGCCTCACCATTTATTGAAAATCTCAGGCTGCAGGTTTAGGCACCTTTAAGCTGGCAGTGCTGCCAAAATCACAGCCATCCCGATGCACAGCTAATGCTGCCCATTCCCTCCGTTGTGCCGACCTGCAACACGCCAGAAGCAGCATTTGTGAAGCAGAGACTAAAAGCAGCTGAGGGAACTAACCCATCCAAAACGCATAGAGACAGTTCATGCTGGGCTGTCTTTCAGCTGTATCAGTTTCCTGATCCCTCCCGACACCAGCACACAAGCACTTCTGCTGGCTCCAGCTGCAAGGTGGCACCAGCCTTGAGAGGAGCAGCCAGTAGCTAACGCTACTAAGCAGACGCTTCTCCAGTGGCAGAGTTGGCATAGGTGCACCTCGAAGTACGGCTTTAATATTCTGGCACACTTCTGTGATCTCTTCCCTCGACTCTTTTCTATATAATGGAGGCTAACATCCATTACAAACAAAATGCAACTATTAATTAGCTAAGTATGTATATGTAACTATGTATTTAAGCCTGGCATTTTTTTTTCAAGTAGTGACTTTGATTCAGATTGCTTAACTGCATACGTTAAAAGCTGTAATTTTCAGAAAATTGCATCCTATTTAATATGTCTCATTATAAAAATGGAAGCATTCAGAATGGTGACCTCGGTGTGTGAAGAGAAGAGGAGCAAGGCCTGGATGTGGATGAGGCGCAGAGAGGTGAGATGTCCCGGCTGACATCACCCAGCGACTGTAGCAGAGCTCAGGGTATAGCTCATTTACTGGGGCAAGCGTTTGGGGTGGCTGACTGATGGATGTACTTCCCCAGACAAGAAACTGTATTAGTTTACTCCCTAGTCTTTATATAGTCACTATGAGGAATAGCTTAGAAAAATACAAACCTCCCCAACTGCACATGATATAGTCCAATCTGTTGAAAAATAATAAACCCTTTCCTATAAAAATCAGGGAGAAAACCCTCATCAACATTATTCAGAACAGGGAAAAGACCAATAGTCTATAAAATGTGTGTATGTGCTCTGTTTATGGAAATCTATGCAATATGAAACATATGGTAATGCCACATGGAAGGAAATATTTCAAAAATATATTTGCTAAAGGAATAAGCCTGTCAAGGGAAGAGTTAGTGATGGAGCTCTTTAAACAATGTTAAATATTTCAATCCAGACTTGCACTCATTTTGCAACTTCATCTCTTATGGACGGGAATTATTTACTTAATTTCATTTTACTTTATTTTCTGGTACCTATCCAGGCTTCTTTAAATCCTCTAAAATTTAATACCCAATCAGAAAACGTAGCATTTTCCACTAAAAAATCTTTATTTGTTAAATTGCCTATTATGCATTTTCCTGTTAGCAGATTCTCACAGAACCCTAAAGGAGGCCTGAAAATAGCACACCATAAAAAATCAGCTAAGTCACTCGTAACCTTCAGCTCCTTCTCTTACAAAGTTGCAGAGTCCCTAAATACCTACAAAGATAAGAAGGACTTTGCAACATGCCCTGAAGAGCAATGAATGTACAGCATGGGACAAGGTAGAAACAAGTTGACTAAACTACTCCGAAGTCAAGTCTTTTATCATCAGAAACTGCTCTTGAAACCAAACTGAATTCCTTTGAGGTTGATCGTTATCTGACTATGACAACCTGTAGAACAACTACGATGCAAAATCCCCCTTGAGAATGACTCCACAAACATGCCTAAAATCTCCATGTTAGCAATCCCTAAATCTTCAGTGATGTCTTTCCAACAACCGCAGATTGCCAGCAAGGTCTGCTTTAACACAGCCGATCACCAGCGCTGGCTCTCGCTGTTGTCATTCAAAGAGATTCCCTACCTCTGATCACATCATAGAAAAAAATGCAGCTTCTAAGATAAGAGCACGCCTCCGGAAGCACTGTAATAAACAGCATATGCTCACAGTGATCTATCTCTGCCATCTCTCCTGTGTATTGTCGGTGGCCAAACTGCCATCAACACCATGCAGACTAAAATAGAAAATGGTCCAGCTTCTGCTGTCAGGAAGTGCACCAGAACATTTCTTTCAGTGCTTCAAGTCATGGCTTCATGTCATGTTTTCCTCACTGAAACTAAAAGATAGGGTCACCTGTCTGTGCTACATCTTGTAATTACATGTTTTCTTTGTAGAAACAAGCTTAAGAAGTTCTTCCCTCCACCTGTCCTCAGCTGCCTGTTTCTATCTGCAGACCAAAGGTTATTGGCCCTCCAGCAAGGGTGGTTCAGCAATGTGGGGAAGCCATGCTGTTCCCTAGAGCATGAAATGACACTTTAAAAAAAAAAAAAAAAAAAAAAAAAAGTTGGGCTTTACTGTTTGGAGGACATCTCCAATACTTACGTGGAAAGTTTGTCTTCAGCTTCTTGGTTATAAAAGAAGAGATGCTTACCTCTGGGACAGAGAACCTGGAGAAGGAAAAGTGCCATGTAAACCTAGAAGAAACTGTGTATAGGGACAAACTGCATTTTTTTTTTTCTTTTTTGATAAATCTACGTATGAAAATACTTCAGAGGGGGTGAACAAGGATGCTAAAGTCTTTCCAGTGACTCCTTATATGATTGCTGAAACTTCTGCAGCTTCTTTGTCTGGGTTTCTCTTGGCCAGTATTTTTTACTCCCAGATGAAATCCCTCTGAAGACTTTATAAAATCCAAGAATAATATCTCAACTCATTTTTTGTGTGCAAGGGCCAGGAGCACCTCTCAACGTGGCTCCTTAAAAGTGTGACTTGGATGTCAGGCAAGAGAATCCTGCTGGCCATTGGATCCTGAGCTACCCAGAATGTAAAGGGGAGATTTTCTCAGGCACAATGGACTTTCACCTTATCCCTAAGCCAATGAACACATAACACAAAGATAAAATTGATATAAATACTAATTTTTTATTTTATTTTATTT